>OZ026615.1:28737221-29094721 GCA_964020975.1 Hermodice carunculata | reverse complement strand
CCTCATAACATTACACATTAGCTGTGATATAAAGTTCAAAAATATCCTATAACGTTGTGTACAGTGGGTCATATCGAACATTATTGAATGTGATTATTATTGTTTTTCCTATATAAAATTGTTACCAACAGTGCAATGTCTGTTTGGCACATTAAACAATATTACTATGAGAAAAATGCACGTTACAGTCACAATATTGGACTATATTCCATTTAACCTTTTGATCCCTAAGCAATCTCTGCATGGATATAGCCAATGTTACAGCTGGTCTGCTTTGAAATACCCTGCACTTAAGTCATCTCATTGAGGACCTTGGTGATAATATTCACGTCAACCCATGACTATTGGATGAATATGGGTTAATGGCACACGCGCAGCCATTTTATACCTTTTTCACTCGCGTAAAAAAATGATATTTTTAAGCAAGAGTTACAGTGTCTAGTACAATAACTATTAGGACACGAGGAGCTAAAGTTTAGTATGTCGTAGTCATTGAGGAGGCAAGAATAAACTGAAATAGTGGACAGTTAATTCGCGCCAGTTTCGCTTGTGGTGCGCACGTGTATATTTTTACTGGTGGTCGTTGTGCCTTTGTATGCCGGTTCGGCATCATGTGACAGTCTGGTAATATACATTGCACAGATGCAACTCTGGTAAGTAGAAAAATAAAATGAACACAAAAGTAAATCTCGTTTCTCGATATGTTACTGCATACTTTGCTTTATTTTTGCTCCCAAAGGTCACGATAAACACAGAGGATTGTCCGAATTTGTAATATACACGCATTAAAATGTCAGAACAGTTGTAAACGCTTGCTCGCATAGTCCTAGCTGTTTACACTGATTCGGCAGACTTCTGGGAAAGTAGAAAATTTATGGTCACAGTTGTGCTTGCGCATGTGCCTTTAATTTCACACTGACAGGGCTTCACAGGAAGCGACCCAAATACTGAACTGCATGGCTCTGTGCCCACAAAAGTTTTGTCAATCAGTTGAAATATACCTGCCAAAACGCGACATGGGTTTTGGCCTATTAACTTTGTAGATGCTCCAACTTGTAACTTTTATGTGTTATAATTACTTTTTTACAGGATATGCATTCTATGTGAAACATTAAGGTCAGCAAAGTTAACTTCTTATAGTTCAGTGCGCATTGTCCGCATTTCAAATTATGTTTTTAGAAATGATCTTAGATATGTTGAAGATGTCGTTCCATGAATAAAAGTAAGCAAATGAATAGATAAATAAAATGAAGCAAAATGAAATGATTTTTTAAACCGCTTTGACTTTACAAATATCGTAATTTTCCATTACCTTTTACTCAGCGCGACTGAGTCACAGTTTTATCATATGCGTTAATGGGTAACCAGAGGGTCAGGCTGTTGACTACCGAAGGAAAAAAATGACTCGAATTAAAGGCTACCTCTTTTGTTTTCACTTATTTTCTGTTTTATGAAGGCGCAGCAATAAACAAAATAGAGGACATAACGGCCATTTCCAGGTGCTAGTTTTTTTCTGGGAACTGTGACAATGAGGTAAGTAGATCGTAGGGTCGACGGGTGCATCAAATCTCTGAAACAGGATAAAAATGATCATACAGCTGTATGAAAATTTCGTCAAATCATTAGCTCCTAGATTATGGTTTTTGTTTTTGTTTTTTTTAGTTTTTTTTTTTATTTATTTATTTATTTTGTTTCTCTGTGTGTGTGTGTGTGTGTGTCTGTGTGTGTGTGTGTGTGTGTGTGTGTGTGTGTGTGTGTGTGTGTGTGCAAACCAAGACAGTTCAGGCTGTTGTAATGCTAATTCGGTATACACATATTCAAGCACCTGTCATGTGGGGGCTAATCCTAGTAGTTGTTTCTCGCTCTCGCGATCGGTGGCGGCTTATTCGTATTTTCTAACAACAAAACTGTACACATTGCGCAGGCCCAAGTAAAGATTGTTGTATTATATAAGGATTTTTTTCTTTTGGTTCGCAATTTCTCCTTTCTTTTGTCCACATGTTATGTCAGAAGCCTTGCATTTACTCCATTTTCCTACTGGAAATACAGAATATATAATTTTACAAGTTAAACTTAGAGATGTAAACACCAAAACCGGATCTTTTTCGATAAAAGCGACACGACTTATTCCAGCTGCGGTAAAGTGTCTACGCACATGTAATAATACTGTTATATATCACCCATATGATAGGGTCCGGCGGTTCTCCTGCCAGCTAAGAGGGACATCTAGTGTAAGATTTTAAAACTAAAATCAAGTACAACAGTGGGTACCCAGAATGGAAGACCTATCACCACCATTATTGCCAGCAAAAAGTAGTCTCCTATTGCAGGTGGTCTTAAAATACACGTGGATTTATCAGAGCAGTAATATTGATGCTTGGTCCTACTGTCAGGAAACGGTGGTCTTAAAAATAGATGCGGTGTGACATGAGATGTGGTCTTTACAGCAGATGCCACATACTCGACCAGCCAAAAAAAAAAAAAAAATGATGAGTAGATTTGTTAATGACTGTCCAAAGTAAAACATCACAATGTGGCACTTGTCGAGTTAATTTCCGAAAAGGTCCTGACATAGACAAAAACACAGTGTATACATGACCAGTAGGATCTCACAATGTGAAAACATGTTTCGAAAAATGAATACTAGTAGTTTGTAAATTTATATCGAGTCCAAGTCTAAAATGCTGCATGTTTCATCATATTTTCATTCATAGTACTTGTATTTCAGTGCCAATCTGTGTACTTACAAAGCCAAGGTGTGTCACACTCACAATAGCTTTGCAGATCCAGATGAGTGAAATGCGTGGAAATTATAATTTGATGGGTAATATTGGACTCTCGAAGAGGTATACAGAAAGGAAAGACAGATCAGAAAGAACAGTGAAGAAACTCTTCCCCCCCCCCGTTTGTACACACTGAATGCAGATATAATATTCATAAGATCAACTTAACTGATAGGGCTATATCCATTCCAAATTTGGATATTCTAGCTTTAATTGAAGCAGACAAAACTTCCCGACACCTGAAAAACGTATTCAGAAAGGAAGGATGGAAAGAAAAAGAAAGAACACGAAGAAACAAAATATCTGTTTGCACACAAACACAGTTTTAAACATAAATATATTCCATGCGTGAATATCAAGCTGTGATCCATAAGCTCTATATCCATCATCTGTTCGGGAAAAAGCAGTCTTGATTTATTTCAGTAGCTTTCTTAATTCAACTTTGAAGCCTAGCTTAAATTCAATTTTAGATATTTCAATTCTATTTTAGATATCTGAAAAATGACAAATTATTAATATCAAAACTATTTATATATATCTTATATTCAATTAAACATATCTTAAATTCCGAAAACTCCGGTAAAACGCCCTGGATCATCATTTCATCTACCCAGCTAAATATCAAAACTTTTTCAGCACTTTTACAAATGCTCGCCAGTTTCTCAGTGAATTGTTAGCTTTTTACAGAAGCTCATTGGTGTCAACCTAATCTCTCTTTTTTTTTTCTTGTTATAACAACTTTTTTTCTTGTTATAACGAGATTTTAAAAAATTATTACAACTTTTTTCTTGTTATAACAAGAAAAATTCTTGTTACTCCAACTTTTCTTTCTTGTTATAACAAGAAAAAATCTTATTACGACTTTTTTCTTGTTATAACAAGACAAAATCTTGTTATTACGACTTTTCTTTTTCTTGTTTTTACAAGAACAAAACTTGTTATTACGATTTTTTTTCTTGTTATAATAAGAAAAAAATTAATATTACTTTTTTCCCTGTTATTACAAGAAAAAAATCTTGTTATTACGACTATTTCTCTTGCTATAACATGAAAAAAAATCTTGTTATTACCACTTTTTTTCTTGTAACAAGAAAAAATCTTGTTATTACGACTTTTTTCTTGTTATTATTATTTTATTTCAATTTTTTCTGGTAATAATTTTGGAGGGGGGTTTGAGTTCTGTACAAACACAGAAATATTCTCCTTGACACCTCCAAAATAGAACAATGATAATGATAATAATAATAATAATAATAATAATAATAATAATAATAATAATAATAATAAACACTCACATACACAAAAGCCGATTCATCAAAATTCCCTATTTATTTGTAAAATCATCCAAAATTATCGGTCAATATGCGTTCGGCTAACAAATCGGTCAAATATTCTAATTTTGATCAATTTATATTGGCCGATCTCAACTCATTTACACGTCGAAATGACATGTTCTTGGTCAAAACATGACACGCATATTAATTGCTAGCCACAACTGCATGCACTTGGTCGCGTGAGAAACCCTAATCTCGCCTGCGATATACGGGCAGGTGCCTGTGCGAGCAAGCGGGATGTTAGTAATATTTTGGAAATAAAATTATCATTACAGGCAGATTAGTACTTCTTTTTATATTCAGCTGGAAGTGCTGGGTTGGATATGACTTTACTTTGGCATTTGGAAACGTTGACAAAGTATAGCACTTGCTCGGCAGAACGCATTGTTATTCTCCCTCAGCTCCTATTAAAAAAGAAAAAAGAAAAAAAATAGGCTTATGTAACATTTCATATGAAGAATTTGGGTTTGTTCGTTCCACACGAAACATTAATCAGTTAATAAGTGTGCGAAGCTGCGACGTTGATGTTTTTCTCGCCATGGAGATATACTATAAATCTTTGGGCATATCTTCCATGCTCCCACGAAAGCTTCTGGCAAAGGTTTCGTGTCTCATGGCCCCCTGTTTTCAATGCCATGTAGATCACAGTGCTCTTTATTTTTGTGCATATAATAATACTGATATATCTAGTACAGTGGTACAGTATAGTATCTGGCCGTAGTAGGTATAGCCAACCTATCTGCTGTTAAAAAAAATTAATAAATAAAAGTGGCCTCATACAGCAGGTGACCTGACACCACAGGTAGATTTACAAAGATATAGACTCACGTCGGGAGAAAAATGTGGCTATGGAGAGCAGGTGACCTCTTACCACAGTGGCTGCATATTGCAGGTACTACCATAATAGTAACCAGATATATTTGTAAAACATAGATGCCCTCCCCCCCTTAATTAGGTTCGTCCTCATTACCCTATTCATGGTACTAAATGGGGCACTCATGACCTCAGAGAGTGGATGTTAGAAAGCAAATTCACTAAAGTGGCCTTGCGACTTTGGAAATTAGGTAAAGGTCATCATTCTTTAAAAGCAGACTATAAACATCTACAAAATAAAAGCTCTGACTAAACAAGTCTGCAGTTATTATGCAGAAACCAAATTTTGTAATTTGGCTCTCTGACCTCGGGAATTCAATCGAGGTTATTCATTTTATTTGATTTCGCTCTTATAGACGGCTATATTCCTGTGCCCTACGTAAAAAACATCTTTATTTATCACGCAGAAGCCAAGTTCACTATCAAGACTCTAGGTGTTGACGTTGGGAATTTGGTCAAGGTCATTCATCTACGCTTACTAAGCCCTAATTGAGGACTATTACCATGTCCAACATTGAAGTCATAACTTAGATTCTGACCTTGGAAACAGGGTCAAGGTCAACCAGCTTCATACTTCATCTAGCCCTTGTAGGTGGTGTATATACCTGGCACTATCAAAGTCCTATCTCAAAAACTTATTGAGTCATGGTGTGGAAACCAAAGTCTCTCTACCGACCGACCGACCGACTGACATGAGCAAAGCTATATGGCCCGCCTTCTTCGAAGGGGGCCATAATTAATCGTCTTCTAACCATTACATGATAAGGTTACCATATTTTACATTTTGGTATATTTGTCTTGAGATGCACAGCGAGAGGTAGATGTAGCTGTGAATCTTGAGTATATGTTATATGTGTCAGATCAAACAATGGCCATAGGGCGGGTTTATAAAATAAAGAATGAAATTTTATCAAATGAGGTTTCCCTGAAGCTTTCAGATCGTAGATTGCAGGTGTGCCAAATAGATCTCGCAATTTTCATCAGGTTTGAACCGTAAGTATCATTTCTTTTTATGAATTATCAATAATTTCATGAAAACCCAATTCTGTTTAATTTGAAACAAAAAGATTGTTTCTTGAAATAACAAGAAAAAAGTCGTCATAACAAGATTTTTCTTGTTATAACAAGAGAAAAAGTCGTAGCGAGAGTTTTTTTAAAGAAAAAAGTAATAACAATATTTTTTTGTGTAATAACAAGAAGAAAAGTCGTAATAATATTTTTTTTAATAACATGAGAAAAAGTCGTAATAAGATTTTTTTCTTGTTATAACAAGAAAAAAGTCGTAATAACAAGATTTTTTTTCTTGTTATAACAAGGAAAAAAATTGTAATAACAAGATTTTTTCTTGTAATAACAAGAATAAAGTCGTAATAACAAGATTTTTTCTTGTTATAACAAGAAAACAGTCATAATAAGAAGATTTGTTCTTGTAATGACAAGAAAAAAGTCGTAATAACTAGATTTTTTCTTGTTATAACAAGAAAAAAAGTCGTACTTACAAGCTATTTTCTTGCTATAACAGGAAAAAAGTCGTAATAAGTTTTTTCCTCGTTATAACAAGAAAAAAATGGTTATAACAAGAAAAAACAGAAGACACATTAGGTTGACACCAATGAGCTTTCGTAGTTTTCAGTTCACATTGCAAGATATCACACACTCCCCCTCATTAAATATGCAGTCAACTGAAGGTTTCCCGGCATGCAAAGCATGCAAACGTCCCGTGCACAAACCTATCTCATTGGTTGTACCGATTTTGCATGGCGTAAGTGTTGTCGACTGTACAAAATTACAATCGATCGGTCCAAATGTATATCTACATTAAGGCAAATGTTTGGATTCTGATAACCATCATTTATTTAACGAATATGGGTTCCATTCCCGTCATGTGTTGATGTTATTTCATGGTATGTATGTTTTGCCCCTATCTAAGTTTAATTCATGTTGCGTTGCGAACATGAAAACAGTCTAGTGGCTTTTCTCCAAATCATAGTGTTAAATTGATTTAGAACTATTTATTTGAACAAATTTTACATGTATATGCCAACATGATTACAGTTTTTAATCCACAACATTTCGAGATTGGAAAATCAAAATTTTGAGAAAAAACATCGCATTTCGAGATTTAATACTCAAAATTTCTAGGGGAAAAGGCCACAATGCCGTGTTTTTCTTGTGTGTGTGTGTTGTCCTGTCAGGATTCTGCACTGTCACGAGAGGAGTAGAGAAAAAATGAGGATCATGATAATCTCGTAATCTTATGCTCTACTGACTGGAATGTGGAAGTGCGGACTCAACACTTCTGCTCTATGCCAGCTCTATGAAAATCACATAATTCCTGTAGCCCGTGGTCTCAGTTTGATCTTTCAAAGCTACTCAAGGCCGTAGCAACACCAAAAGAAAATACATAGACACTGTCGTATAAATGTTTATAGTAACCCGTGGCCCAGGATCCACATTACCAAAATACAAGTCAATGTGGCAGTTTGGACAGTCAAGGCCAAAATTAACAAACTCCAGAAGACTTTTCTATCACTGTGTAATGGTAACAATGGGCCTAGTTTCCATCATAACCAAAATATAAGCCAACATGTAGGATTTTCGCATATGAATGTTCGATTTCTACTTAACACATTCTCAACCCATTGTCTGCGGATGTCTAACTACTGTATCATCACCTCCATTACAAATTTGAAGGTCCCGCCCACCCCTGGGGCACATCTATTGTAAAAGCTGAACATTCAACACAACAGCTTTTACAATGTTGCAATAGATGCACTGTATTGCTATATATATGTACCTTTCCAGCATTAGCACTTAAAAACGCAAAGTACCGAAGTTTGATATCCCATGTTTTGCCAAATTAACATATCCCCATCACTTTTGCAAAGTGTATAGTACTTCTAAGTCAGATTATACTCTGGTAAAGTTTAAAACAAATCTGTTCAGCCGTTGTGCAGAAGTCAAAATTGCCTGAACACACAAATACTCATATACATGTACATGTACATGTATACAGTAAAACCTCCGTAAAGTGCTCACCCTTGGGACCGGAGCAAAATGCCCACTTTAGGGAGGTGCCCACTTTACCGAGGATCGGCCATTTTGGGTTGTGTGGATGAGCAACAAAGATAAGGGAAAGGCTATACGTATGCATGTACATTTATACACATCTACATAATATACATGTGGACAGATACATGTATCTTAATCCTACATGAAATAAAGGAGAGAAGCAGTTTTTTCAACATTTTGCCTAAAGTTATTTCTTGAAAAAAATAAATCACTTAAATATCAACTATATGTATTATGTGGAAAAATGAAGTCCAAAACAGATCCCAACTCAATGATTATCAGCAGGCACATCAAAGTATCAAACTGCAAGGTTGAACAAATCACTGAGCTGACATTCATCCACAACCAACTTGCTTTTCAGTAGAGTCGATTGTTCTCTCCACTTTGATACCTTAATCCGATGGTTAATCCACAAAGCTGTCAAAAGTCACTGTGGAGTAAACAAAAACTGTTATGCTTTACTGATGCTGGCCTATACTTGTACTATACTCTGTTATGATAGGGGAATCACATCAGGTGATGAGCACTGATAGAAAAATGACACTTGAAGAATAAAAAGTTAATGGTGGCAAGTCCTGATGCAAGAAATAACACTTTTACAAAGTAAAATATTTGTTGAATAAAATAATTGTGCCCACTTTAACAGATTTTGGTACATGTTTAGGTTGCCCAATGCCCCGATTAGGGAGGTGCCCATTTTAGAGAGGTGGCTTTATAATGTATTCAGTAGGAAAAATGAAACGGGACCAAAGAAAAGTGTCCACTGTAAGGAGGTGCCCACTTTGGAGAGGTGCCCACATACGGAGGTTTTACTGTATGTATAAATATATATATATATATATATATATATATATATATATATATATATATATATATATATATATATATATATATAAGTATATGTATATATATGTAAATATATATACAGTGAAACCTCCCTATACCGAATACCCTTGGGACTGAAAAAAGTGTTCAGTATAGTGAGGTGTTCGGTATAGGGAGGTTTGATAGCATTGAAAGTATATATTTGGGACCGAGAAATGAGAAATGGTGTTCAGTATAGAGAGGTGTTTGGTATACGGAGGTTTTACTATATATATATATATATATATATATATATATATATATATATATATATATATATATATATATATGGCCGCGATTTCAGAATTGCCCTGTGTATTTTGCATTGCCCTCAAAATCCTCCCAAGGCTACAAGAGCGGAAGTTCATGTGTTCTCATGGCAGAGAGTATGCTGGATGGAAGTGGCCGCAGAAACATTCAATAATTTGTACCACAAGACAACAGCGATGGAGCACTCAAAAACATTACACCATCATCATCAGGCGGAATTCATCACAAACGTTTCAGCGTGTGGAAACTGAGGTTTTGACGCAGGATAAATCATAAATACAACCAAATAGCGTCGCTGGCAAAAACAACCATCTAGCTTGGAGCTTGATGACATGGCCAAAGAACTCACGACAGAGATGGACCCCGGAAAAATTTGCAAGTTTAAGTGGTGGGTGGGCAAAAAAGGTGAATTTCCAGTCAATGAAATTAAAAGAATTGCTCCACGACGTCCTCTGCGTATCAGTCGATGATATTCGATTTTCCGCCACAAAGATCAATGTATAGGCCTCATAATTGATCAGTTGAGATCAAATTAAATGTACACTGTATTTGGGAATAAAATATCATATCTAATACCTTTTACACTTTTAGGACAGTATGGTCATGCGCATGGTAATGTAAGATTCCCAGAAAGGACAATGCTTTTCTGGAATTGAACGGTTGTTCGTTATGAGAATCAAACAAATCCACAAGTACAGAACAGTTACAGAGGACAATTGTCACAGATGTTTTGTTTGCCCGAAAAAAAATGCATATTTGGTCAAATGATTCAAAGTAAAATACATTTTGAAATAAATACCGTATCGCGTAGCTTCTACGCATGTAGTTGAATGGTACCAGAAGGCCTGTATGTGGCAGTAGGCATGCAATGCATGATATTCGCAGAGAGGACCAAGCGTTCCTTGGCAGTCCTTCGTATTTGGTCAATTGCCACAAAGTAAAATATATGATAAATTGAATATCAGTGGAGACAAAGTATATTTTGACAAATAATATCGTGTCAAACACCTCCTACATTTTAAAGACATTGTGACTGTGCACACGCCGATGTGATATGCCAGGAACGCCGGTCTGTACTTTTCAGGAATTGGAGAGTTGCGCGTTAAAATACGATACCATATGCACCGTCCGAGGGAGGTAGAGGGTGGTAAACCCATTACCAGGGTCATTATGCAGTAATGACCCCCTGTTTTCAACCATCTATAGAATGTTAACCCTGGTATTTCGAATCAAAGTGCGAATTTAGACCCCTCTATTTTCTTTGGGGCTGTAGAAAAAAATCTTTTGTTTTTACCTCCTCATTGGAGTGTAGAAAAAACTAGGAAAGATGATTTGCTGCATAGCAAATCAGTGTGTGTGTCTTCAAAGCATATTGATATGGCAATGTACAACTATTCCACGACAGAGGAGTAGAAGTTGGAATGGCATCTCCATCTGTTATAGCTTTGAAGTTATTCAAGATTTAAAATTTCTAATGGTGCTATTTAGCATAATTTAAATTGCTACAACTTTTATTTTTAATTCATTAGGTGCACAATGGTGAACAACCCCCTAGTAGAAGTTGGAATGACATCTCTATCTATTATTCTTTTGAAGATATTCAAGATTTAAAATTTCAAATGCCCCTAATTTGCACAATTTTAAACATCTTCGTTCCTCTGTATAAAACGGTCAAACTCCTTGTATGGAAGTACAATCATGCCAAGTTTGGAGTTTCTATGTTTAATAGTGTCCGAGAAAAGTGTCGGACAAATTTGCTGGCAAAGAAAGAAAGAAAGAAAGAAAGAAAGAAAGAAAGAAAGAAAGAAAGAAAGAAAGAAAGAAAGAAAGAAAGAAAGAAAGAAAGAAAGAAAGAAAGAAAGAAAGAAAGAAAGAAAGAAAGCAAGCAAGCAAGCAAGCAAGCAAGCAAGCAAGCAAGCAAGCAAGCAAGCAAGCAAGCAAGCAAGAAAGAAAGAAAGAAAGAAAAGTATGTGTTAACAGACACACTTTAAAAATCCTTTGTTTTTACCTCCTCATTGGACAGTCCATTGTCCCCGTTTCCGGCGGACCTGAGCGAAAACAAATCTTAGGCAGCCTAAGTTTGCGCGTGGGCAAATGTAGATTATTGACCCTCCTATTTTGTATCCAAATGTCCCAAGAGGAAGCCGGAACTTTATACATCTTGGGGATGCTCCTGGGCTTGGGAAATAACTGTCATAGGTCCTGGGACCAACCGACCATTGAAACCTCCAATTTTTGTGATATGGCCTTGGTCTGGTCCTGAATACTGTATATGTTGAGAAGAGGCTTGCTACTTGCTCCTGCTCCTCTGTCATCCGAGAAATCGGCTTTTGCAACGAGGATTGAAGTTTCATACAACGATTTTACAACATATCCCGTAGCTTCGTAAAAAAAATAACATATCCCCTTCATTTTTACAGCGTGCATTAAAGCAGATTTTAATACTGATAAAATTCCCCCAAAAATCTGTTCAGCCGCTCTGAATAAGAGGTAGATATAGAAAATGACCTTAATACACAATTATACGTGTTAAAAAAATAGGGAAATTCGCAGCGCCACCTGGTGGCCAAAATATGACCTCGGTACCACCAGATGACCTTGTATTCAAATCTAAGCAATTGTCCTTGTAGTTCCTGACATGAAGAAATTTTTATTTCTTCAAAATTTAAACAAAAACTACAAAATAATTTAAAATTATTACATCATCATCTCCTTTACAGACTTGGCAGAGGCCCATCTGGAAACATCCATGTATAAAATCAAAGCATTTCATGCGACGGTTTTTGAGAAAGATTCGTTTAGTTTGAGGCACAGATGGACTACGGACGCAAACGGGTTAACAGAACTAAAAAACAAACTAAACAATTCTTCGATTTGTTCGCATGTTGTGTGTGGATTTTCAAGCGTGAAAATGTTCAATTCGTACAAAACACCAGAAATAGCATTGAAATCTACTGCCCTACCCACCTACCTACCCACCTACCCACCAACCTACCTATCTACCTACCTACCTACCTACCTCCATACATACATACATACACACACACACACACACATACATACATACATACATACATACATACATACATACATTGGATTCTCTGTTTGAGCCCACCAATTGAACCAACAAAGGTAGGGAAATGGTCTTATTACAAATAAGTCTGAATAGGGAGATTCTACTGAACGAAAATATAGAGAAGCGTTTCTTTTCCCCGTAAAATTTTGCAAACGGATTTTTAGGCCCGCATTCAAGATACGAACCGTTGCCCTAATATTATGCCAGACGGATGACAATCATTAGTGTTAACATGGACATATAAACGAGGTTTATATGCCCATGGTGTTAATATGATGCTGAGTCTTGAAACCGATGGGACACAGGGCTGTGTTTTCCCTCACACATTCATAAATAAAAACTAACACATGCAATTTGACTTAAAATATATACTATGTTACATAAAATGGACAATGAACACTTTAAAGAATGAGACTGACATGATGTTCAAAAAATATATAGTTGACCATATTGTGAAAAACGGGCGTTGCACAAAAAGGCACGATTGGTCAGTCTGGGTTGTCACTCAGTGACTGTCTCCTTTCCTGCCAAGCCTCTTCTCAGCGGATAGCTTTGCATCTCCACTCGCTCCGCCTCCAACGCTCTCTCCCCTCCCCCCCCCCCCCCCCGCCCCGCGTTCCTATCCAAAGTCAAAATGAAATGTGTTTCCTCACTAACACATGTGCCGGTCGAACAGGTAGAACAATTTGGGTACACGTATGCACATGTTGCCATGTTTGACAAACCTTATACTGCAAATCTGATTTTTTTTAAAAAATATATATGTAGCATATTATATTTATCTGTTGGGTTAATTACTTTTAGACATCATAGAACAAGAAGCAGAAAATCTTTGCCAGGCAAGTCTGTATCAGTAAGTCTATCAATCATTTGACATATGACATCTATCACCCTGCCCCTTATCCGGTAGAATCTTTCATAAGCGTCAGTCACAGCATGTGTTGATAGCAGTCATGTCTGGAAACAAAATAACTGCAAATGACAAGATATTTCATACAACCGAAACAGTTTGCCTGCTTAATTCCTTAGTTTCAGTAGCAGCACATGTTTTTCCTGTTTTTTCCACACTTGGATCTTGTAATTTTCTTTCATGTGCGACAATATTATCAGAACTTGGGACCATGCTAGAGGTTGGTTCATCAATATCTGTCATTTTCCCCACTTTGCTTCTCCTACGTGACTTTTCTCTTTCGAATTCATGAATCGGTTCAATAGCCTGGCACTTATGGAAAACACGAAGTGGCAAACATATTACTCCTGCTGATGCAATCGCCGCTCCCGCGACATAAAAAGCCACGTGATAGTCACCGGTGGAGTCAAACAACATGCCTGAAATGCAAGAAGTTCGATGACACAAAGAATGAACAGACGTATTACCAACAAATCATACTAAAACAGAAGATTGATTGACTTTAATGGTGATTTTAAAAAAGGGATGACGCAATTGTATTATCGACGGTTCTTTTCAATTAAACTGATCATTCAAAACAATTTATTCCAAAGACATGTCTTTATATATATATATATATATATATATATATGTATATATATATATACATACATACATACATGATACAAGAAGCAATATATTTTGATACTGTCCAATTTAATTAAGATTGTGGTAAGAAAACAGTGGTATTGATGATATTAAACATGAATATTGTCATCTTCATGCAACTGTTACGAATTACTTAATTGCATATGAACATATTTAATTGTGTCACAAGACGGGCAACATTCACGTGATTTGCACAACATACATCAAATGAAAGTGATGAAAAGGTGGAAGTTATGAGAACCCTATAAATAGTTCACACATCTGGAACACTGGACAGTGATCATTGGGCCATTGGGTCCTGGTTTCCGGAAATTGGCATCAAACTCGCTTTGCATGTATATTCGATGAAATTTAAAACCAAGAATATCTTTGTTCAATGTAATCGTTCAACATTAATAAAAATTTTGAAGTTGCATTCTTAAAAAATGACATAGGAAGCGGATGTTCTGATGGCCAGATTTTCGGTTCGCGTAAATATAATTGTATTTTTTCTTCAGATGACAGTTTCTAAGCACATGTCTGATTTCATTCCACTTGTTTGAGCTGCTCAAAGAAGTGGAACCTATGTCTATCTGTATAATAAATGCTTTGTATTTTGTTGTTTGCTTATTCCCTGTGATGATAACGTACGGGAACACCAAGGCATTGCCAGTCTTATTTGTGTAATTTTGAAGAAACATTAGGGCTGGGACATTGGGTGTATCACGATCCTTTGCTATGTGCAAGGGGGCTGGCCTTCGTGCTATGTGATACAGCCTAATGATATCGAAAGGTAAACTAGTATTGTGATCCACATTATCATGGCAATGTTAACATATCTCTCTTGAAATTTTTATCAAATAAAACAGATGGAATTGTTTAATGTGCGTCTCCTTACTTTTGATACACATTGATTCAGATTAACATGATGTTTTAGTTCAAGGATATATGTTAGGTGATCAGTGATCTCAGTGCTGACTGATCCCGACCTGTATATAACACTGTAAATTTACTTTAAAAGACCAATAAAGTTTACATTTTTAGAAAGCATGCAAATTGTTCCATGCTGTGCAAGTTAAGTAATGTTTGTTGGAACCAGTGTTTGCACATCAATTATAAAAGTGCACATAAGTGATTGTCATTCATACATTTTGGAAAAGAACTAGTGTCTGCAGTTAATGATGAATATTTCTAAGGTTGAGAGGACCGGTTTAAAACCACCAGTTGCCTTTTATGGGTGACTGCCTGTCTCAAGTCAGGAGTGAAATTTGTTTCTTCACATTGGTATTGGAAAAGAAATGTTGATGCTTTGGCAAGTCCGAAATCTCTTTGCTGTCATTGTTGGGTTTGGAATCAATGAATATGGATCATGTGTTTCTGTACTATTTGATATAAGTTTTTGACTCAGCGTGTACATTTTCCTGTATTTATGCATAAAATTAACAGCAAACTGCAGAATACACTGCACCTGAAAAAAGAGTATCCCAAACTTTAAATATTTTCTGTTGTCACTGAGACACAGATAAGAAGACGCTTGAAGTTAGACTCCACAGGATGCCCAAAGATCGCTATTGTTTTAAAGTGCTCGACGAGCGCCCTCAAAAGAGAGCAATAGCGAGTCCAAATAAGAATGATGGCACATGAAATGAAAGCTACTATATATATATATATATATATATATATATATATATATATATATATATACATATATATATTTATGTATATATATGTATATATATATTTATTTATTTATGTATGTATATATGTATATATATATATATATATATATATATATATATATATATATATATATATATATATATACATATATATATATATATATATATATATATACCCTAAGGTACAGCCCACCGTGTTTAAAGTGGATGCGAATGACAGTATTAGAGATGTCGAAAAAGTTTTCACACGCATTCAGACGGACGGATGACGCTTGTACACATATTCTGAAAGCTCAGTCAGCTGAGCTAAAAATGCACAGCAAGAACTTACCTGCCAAGGGCGCCCCTATAAATGTAGCAATACCACGAAACATATTAAGAAATCCAAATGAATTGGATAATTTTTCTATACCGAGAAATTCCACCAAAATTATGGCACAAAGGGACACATATGCAGCTAAACAAAAGAGACAGACAGATATATAAAAACATAATTGAACAATTGTCATTTCATGATTGCAGAAAGGAGGCTATCTCACTCAAACTGCACTTGATATAGGCTAGCAACACGATAGTATGAGTACTTTGACTTTGTCAGTTAGCTTGGTTATGTTTTACTGGTTTTGTGTGTGTGTGTGTGTCTTGGTTAATGTTTTACGTGCCTTGACCGAAAATAGTTTATGTTGCATTAGCATGTTGACTCTCTTTTATTTATTATTATTATTATTATTATTATTATTATTATTATTATTATTATTATTATTATTACTACTACTACTACTACTACTACTACTACTACTACTACTACTACTATTATTATTATTATTATTATTATTATTATGTCATTAGGTTTAGAAATTGAAATATATTGATCTCTACTCGCTGGACTATATTCTTTATAGTTGACAAAGTATTTGCTTAACTTACATATGCAAAGTCCGAAAATGGCAGAAAAAGTAGCCAGCAAGGCAAAAGAATTCAACCACGTGCAAACTGCAACTGCGGCTCCCCCTATTATCAAAGCCGCATTATAAATTTTAAGTGAATCTGCCCATGGCTTATCACAGACATAGCCGCACACAATTCGCCCTATTGTGTTCGTAATACCAATGATGGAGATGAGAATAGCGCCATCTTCTTTGCTAATTCCATGGATTCTGGCAAAATCTGGCAGATAAATGAATGGCACGTAGAAACCTGGAATAGAATAACAAGAGTGACTGTTACACGTGTTCACATAGGTCAGCGCTTCTGGTGACTGCAGAGGCAATGGTGGAGTTACACATGTTCATAACTGCGGTCACAAAACCGATAAGTATTATACTCTTTGAAATGAACTATACTGTAGCACACCAGTTGGTGGTTTGACATTATATTACGCCATCTGTATTTCCAGGAGCCGTTTGTGTCTGAAACGAATTGAAGGACAAATTTATGAAAATAGTATTTAGATCTACATGTGGTTTCTTATTGCACAATGCAACTTGTCAGATATTTTTCTGCTGTCTAAGTACACATTTTTTGTTGCAATGCAGTGATGACACTATTAATCGGGTACAATAAAAGAAAGACACTGTAAAGTATATTGGATACATTGTTTCAAAATACAGCATTACCGCGCTGACTGACTTTTGGCTGGAATGTTTTCTTTTAATTCAAGCAGAGGCTACATTAGTTGGTATACAATACGGGGAGATCAATAATAATTGACATACATTTTTGCTGAACTGGGTGTTATCTTCAATACTTTTACCAGATCGACCCCATCACGTTTGCATATCAGTCTAAACATAAGCTGGTCAATCCAAATAAACTACCCAAAGACTAATATTTCATCCCAGTCAATGTTAATTTAACTGATGCCACTGAAAGACCGAATTTCACTGCGAGAAGGTAAAGTATGAACGATCAGTTTGCACTTAATCCAAAATATTGGATTTCCTACTACACGTAAGCCCAAAATGTGAAGCTCTTCAAAGTTTGTATACTTTCAAAAGTTGAAAAAAAAAGGTAAAGTAAAAATGCGCTTCAAGATATAATTATTCCCTATAATGTATACTAACCAAACTTTATCATGAAACAGTATAAGTAACGTTAGAAAATACTGGTTGTGCATGCGTATGTGTTATCCTTGTCACGAAAGTGCCGAAGGTGCTTACCAATCAAACACAGAAAAGATGACAAACAAAACACAAGAAAAGGGGTGTTTTTCAACAGTGATAAGTCCAATAATTTCTTTGGTTTGTGGTCCATACTTTCAGTTGATGGCAGGGGTCGATACACAGATCCCATGACTGTGCCATTCAGGGTGAACCCTGCGAGAATCCACATGGCTCCCTTCCATCCATAATTGTCAATGAGCGCCATAGAGACGGGGGCCAGCACAAAGGTGCCCAAGCCTGACCCACAACTTGCAATGCCCGTGGCCAGTGCCCGTCTCCGGTGGAAATAGTGACCAATCATCACATACGAACACAGGTACATCATCCCAAAACCAAAACCTAACAGCATAAAACAGACAACTGGTTAAGATAGGAACAACTTTGCTTATCATTAGGACACATGTGGACTACCCCTCAGAAATTTCCTATGTACTTGTCTTGTACTTTGATTAAGTCAATGGTGACAGTATAATATTTAAAACTGTCCAAGATTTTAAAGGTTAATAATATTTTTTTTTTGTGCTATTAGTCTAATACGCGACTCCGTTTGTTCGGAGTCCCAATCGGAAACTGAATCCAAAGAAGATTTTAAAAGCAACATTTCAGAAATAAAATCGTTGAAGGATGTAAGCCACATGGTTCTTTGTATCTGTACAAAACCTCAACTGAGCTTTGGATCGAGATGAATTCCAACATTTCATTCATGAGAAAGAGTGGGATACAACTACAAGCACAGTAGCTGAGAAAGCCTAATGGTTCCGGGCTGATGTACAAATGGTAGGCAGCTAAGACAGAAAGGTCTCAAAATTTAAATAAATGGACTTTGTTGGGATCTCATTCTATAAGTTAGTGTTCACTGTGAAACACAAGTACCCGGGAACTCAACATAAGTCGTACATGCCCATCTAGTGTTATCACAGTTCAATGGGATAACTCGCTTTATCAATAAACACAGGAGATAGAAGTCATCCGGGCTTAATTTTCAGGTCTAATGTACATGTATAGATTAAACACGGTGAACTAGTACTTTTACGTAGTATGACCCAATAGACCCACTTAACAGTGGCATTGGCCTTCAACCTGGCCTACCTGCACTATAATTATAATGTAGACCTTGTTGAGAGGCCATACTCAAATCAACGTTTACGCCGTGTAGAATTTTCAGCAGAGCTCTGGGATTTTATTGGTCACTGGGTCCAAAAGTATGAATAAAATGTTCATAAAATTTCTACTCATGGCTAAGTAGTTTATTTGGTACAGGTGTAATATATATATATATATATATATATATATATATATATATATATATATATATATACAGTGAAAACTCATTATAATGACACCATTTGTTCCCTCAGAAATGTGTCAGATAACTGAATATGTCAGATAAATGAATCAAATAACAAAGAAAAGGAACTTTTGCCATTCAATACCTGTGTCATTATAATGAATTTGTCGGATATCTGAGTGTCGTTATAATGAGGTTTCACTGTATATATATATATATATATATATATATATATATATATATATATATATATATATATATATATATATATATGTATATATATATATATATATATATATATATATATATATATATATATATATATACATATATATATACACATATATATATATATATGAAGTTTGAGGTCAGTCTTATTGATGCTGGACATAATGTTGACGTCATTTTGCAAAAAAAAAAAAAATAATATCTAAAACCACTGTAACAGAAAAACGGTTTCGAAAAATATTTCGTTCACTTAGGTGCTTGACATGGAGGGTCCCAAACTATGAGCCAAACACATAGCCGTTACACCTTAATAAAGGCACATACACAAACTATAAATGCGGCTTTACCACTTTATATTTAAATGTATACAGTTTGGAAATAGGTTTTCTCTACTTAGGTCTGCTCAACAACCACATGTCGTGTCTTTCTTTCGTTTTTCTTGGGCTTCAGAAAAGTAGAATTGCCCACTTTGGTCTCCAGATCTTTTGCTAACGTTTGCCCATTTGCATTCATTGCAAATTTTATCAAATTTTCTCTAACAGACATAAATTTGAGAGCATGGTTAGTTGACTATGGTTGAGGTAAATTTTATATGTCGCAACAATCTTAATATACAAACGAGAAGAAAGAAAAGCGTAAAGTGCAGAAATCATACAAAATATAGGTGCAGTGATGTGCAAAACGTAGATATGCATCATAACATATATTGAAAATAAAGAAAAATATATTTCAGTGTGTTATTTATCTATATTGTTTTGATAAAGTTGTTCATTGACTTTTTATAATTTGGTAATTTCTATCTAATTACGTAAATCATGTTTTAATATATTTATTCACATAGGTGTATATGGTTCACTAATTTTGGAGTCAAATCGAGTCTGATCACAATTATTTGCGGACTAGAAAAAAGAAAGCGGAGAACAAAATATCATACATATACTGAGTCATTTCCTGAAGTGCAATAATTTAAGAGAAGGAAATAATTTGTAAATGTACATCCATGGGCTAAAGTAATAGATAGGACAGATTCAAATCAAGGTAATAGTTTTCTTGTGATTTTGCCTGCCAAACGACGCTTCTTGCTTTGTGAGGCCCAGTACCACTCTAAACCAGTCGTTTTTCTGGCAAGGCCACCTGGATATGCAAATCTTTTTCTTTACCCCTGGGCAGGGGGATGATCAGGAAGGGAGAATAAGAGACAGCATATTTTTTACTGTTTAATAGTAGTGGTGGTAGTAGTAGTAGTAGTAGTAGTAGTAGTAGTAGTAGTAGTAGTAGTAGTAGTAGTAGTAGTAGTAGTAGTAGTAGTAGTAGTAGTAGTAGTAGTAGTGTGCAGGGGTGGTTTTACATTTTGTAAGACATCTTTATACCAAATCTGTCACTTAATATACCCAACGATTCAATTTTTCTTTTAAGAGGACATGATATTCACAATGGATAAATCGAAATGTATGGTAAACCGTAATATAATAAAACTTCATTACATTCATTCATCAATCAATCAACACATTTTTTTATTCTGTGTCATATCTATATGTCGTGGAGGTATGCCAACAGACTTTTGTTTGTATCATTTTAGAGTCAAAGACATCCATTTAAACCACAATCAGCTAACTGCATGTACTCTCAAAATTTATGAAGAAAATTTGGCATAAATGAATGAATGCAAACAGGCGAAATGTCAGGGGAAAAAGTAAAGGAACAAGAAACCAAGAGAAAGAAAAAAAGACCAGTCTGGGACTCGAACTGGGAACAGCAAATGCGCACGGAAAGGGAACATGGTTATTATTATCACTTAGGTATTCCAATTCGGGTTTTAAAGCATTTTATATACATTTGGTATACGTTATGCCTGTGAAGTATGTGCACACAACTACCGTAGCTTACATGTTGTGAACAACTGCATGTCATCTTTTGAATTCATTCCGACGTTATCTATTTAAGGCATTACAGTTTTTTTTTTTTTTTTTTTTGTTTGTTTTTTTTGTTTTTTGTTTTTTTTGAGCGATATGTCATTAACATATGAGGAACAAAATCAAATTTTGATAAAACTTTTTGTCATGGCCACTGATTCGAATATGCGGCTCGGCGATCCTTGCATGCCAGAAATCGTGTTTTCTTGATTCCCTGTCTTGTGCGCACCAGTCGTGTACAGTTTGTACATATTTTATATATATATACATGGAACTACACATCCCCAAAACAGACCAGGAAACATACAGGCGTGCCTGATTTTTGTATTATTGTCGATAATTACTTATGTAGGCTTGTACGCAAACACTGACAATGTTGCAGTGGCATTCAAAGTATATGTTACCTAACACACATGCATGACAGCTATTGTCCTTGCTATGTGTCTCCGGCATTCAGGCACGTTGCCGAAAGATAAGCCTGCTGCATCCATCTGTTAGACCTATGGCCATTTGTTCATAGTTCAAGTTGGCCGTGTGCACATTTCCTCTAATACAACGGACATAGAGTTTCCGTTTGTGTTGAATGCATAGGGTATAGAGGTCCCAATTTGCAAGCAATTGCGTGGTCAGATGTGATGAGGCCGAACAAAAGGCACATTTAAATTAATGATACCAAAATTATAACACGTGTTCCAAAATATTAGAGTTGGCGCACCGATTTGAGGTCGTCCAATAAATCAAATTCCCCTTTTCCCACTCTGTGCAAGTCTCTTGTGAAATATAGAAGTACGAGGATGGCGTGTAACAATTAAAGATGAAACAACTTCCGAATGGAAGGTTTCCTTTGGCATGTCGCGGTAGCCCTCGACCTTCCTTCGGGTTTTTCTGAAATGGAACTGATTTTGACTCGCATGTACCGCCCTATGGAATAAAATATTCAAATAATATTTCCATGATATTTTTATACACTGAGCTGGAAATAGATTAGAAACAATACACAAGATTTTTCAGATATTCATATTGCTAGGTAAAGCCGCTGTCTTTAGTAAGGGGTTGGGGAGCGTGGGGGGGGGGGGACCTTGAGTGGAGAGACGATATTGTGCACTCACCTCCGAGAATACTGTATGTGACGATCATAATCCACATATTTGATGAGAAGGTGCAGAGAATGAAGCCAGCCGACGACAAGAGGCTTCCAGCTATGCAAACTGCCCGACATCCGAATTTGTTGGCCAAAACGCTTGCGATGGGTCCTGGAATTTGAGCTTTTTTGTTGTTATCATTCTTCATTGCAGAAAAAAAGGACTGCATAATATATATGAAGCTTTTCAGTATGACGGAAAGCTTTTTTTCTTTGAAATTATTTCGCTTTGAATATTTGAATATGACCCCTCTGGGGTCCAGGCCGGGTCATTTCCCGAACAAAAAGTTTGTTTTTTGTTCAAAGGTGCTCCTTACAGTTTATCCCTGCATGTTTATATTCAACATATGATCCTCTGCTCCACCCCACCCCCACTCCTCAAGAAAAAAATGTTCCCTACAGCTTCACTGTTTTGGTCAAAAATTTCAACCCTTTCTATTGAATTTTGTGCCTCTAAAATGTGTTCACAAAACTTACTTTACAGCAGATCTCCCGCCAGTTTCATTTTTTATTGAGTCGGCTCACTCCATTATAGTTTTCCTCACTTTTTTCACTTTACTGCATTTTTGGTCACCAAAGCGTGTTCCTGCTCTTAATTCAACAGATTGTTTTTTCATTTAGCTCCTGTTTCTTGCCAAAACTGCTGGTTTACCACAATTTTGCTCTGCACTTTTTAATTCTATTGATCGGGGTTGTTTTTGCCGCCCAAAAGTATAGTGTGAGAGGAGCCCTTTTTTCCCCACACATTAAATAAAAACAGAGTAGTAAGGAAAAAATCTATAGTGAATATGCACTGTTGTGAAACATATTTTCAAATAAAGAAAATATTCCAGTTACTTTACTGTCGTTAAGAGACATTTTTAGCACAATTGAAGAACAAGAAGGCTGTGTGAAGAGCGCTACTTCAGCTGACCTTAGTGCTCTCAACCTAAAACAAGTCCAACCTGGGGGTACCCAGAAATTGATTGTCTTCAATTTCAATGTCATTGACTAAGCGTTTTACAGAAAATTGTTAACGTTTTCAACATTTTTGTTGAAATGGAAAGTTTTTAAAATCACTTGTGCGTGGTCATTTGAACAAAAATGATACAAACTGACCCAGTTTACATCCCCACCAAGTTTGATGTAAATGTAGATGACAATTGTGGAGACAACTACATACGGATGCATGTACAATAATATCTCTAAAGTAAGCACGCGAGCATATACTCTTTCAGATTAAAATGTAATTAAACAGGAAACGTCCAAAATGAGCAAATGACAGTATTGCAACGTAGTTAACAACCTACGTGGATATTGAGTCAAGCTATGTCTTTTATGCTAAAACGGAATCAACACTGTATTCAAGAGAAGTCGAAAATTACAAAACATACAAAAGTTCATAATTTCTTTTAACGTAGCGCCACCTTTTCAGCTAATTAAGATCTATGGATGTTTTGAAATGTATCTGTGCAAATTCAAAGCAATTGGCCGTTAAGTTTTTTAAAAGAAGTTTCGAGTTTTGTCCAAATTTTGCCCCCAAAATTGTGAAAACTTTTGAAATTAACAAATCGCTGGACCGTTACCTGATAAACAATTTAGTAGAGATCTACCCAAGGTACATGCCAAGAAAGGTTGAAGATAATCTGGCGAACGGTTTTGGGGAAGAAAATATGAATGTGAACGCACGACCGTGCATCGTATATCTTCAGCTGACCCACAAGTCAGCTGAGGTAAAAATGAAAAAGCATTGGGAAAAACTGGTGAACAGCCATTGTTGGTTGAAAAAAAAAGGAAAAAGAGAAGAAGAAGGGAGAAAATTAGACGGGAAGATAAAAGAAAGAACTGTAAGCTTGGTTGGGAAGTTTGTAAATTGTGCTGAACAGTGCGTGACATATTTTGGTGGTTTCTATGTCCTATCGCCGTGCCTTTGATGAGGATCACATGCATGCATGACGCATCCATATGGCACAAAAATCACGGAAGATTGAACTGCGGTCAACTCTGATTCTTTATTTCTGCCTCGATAAAAGAGCTAGTCATCCAGGGTTAGAACTTTGGCTGGCCTATTCAATATTTCAGGCGCATAAATTCAGCAATTTTATTTACACTCAGAAAAGTATGAATAAAACTTTTTTTTAAAATTAATATAGTTGTCCAGAAACATTTTCTGAATAAAAATATTTAATTTTTAGCAAAGAATCTTATACTAGAGAAAAAAAATTAGAATACTTTAATCAAATTCTCTATATTTTGCTATTGTTTTACAAACTTTTTTCCAGGTCAATGTTTTTCGTTTTCAACTTAAAAACATTGTTTAACAAAACATATCTTTTTCCTGTGCTACCTCTAAGTTTCCAGTCATTATGTCTGTGTGCGAGCGTTATGTTTTTTTCCAAATTCTTTCTGTCACTTGAGGTTTCCGGGGTTTTCTCTGCATGAAGTAAAGCTGGAATTTCCATGTTCGGTATGATGTAGCCCTATCAGTGAAGTTGATCCTCTGATAAGATAGCAATATTAAGTTCCAAATCACGGTCATGTAAGGACATGTGAGATATTAAAGGCATGTTTGGGAAACTACAACTCACCAAAGTTCACAGAATAAAACGTATTTAGGACAACACGTGAATAGTGTATATTCTTGGAATGGACGAAAGATTTTAAATCTGGATGTTATTTATTTGTTAGATATTTAAACATTCAGTTTTGTGGCCAAAATGTCAAATGTCAGACCCTTACACAAATATGGAAATACTTGCTTTGCAGGTTCAGTCAAATTTCATATTTTACACAGAATTTGTGGGTTTTGTCTTCATTTATGTTTGTTTTGCAGTTATGAAGAGCCGAAATTGTGGTTTCCATATTTTGGGCTCCCTCTTTATGTGAAAGCTCATATTTGGAAATTAACAATATGTAAAAAAGCCTTGACTCGTTTGTGAGCCACATTAGTGTTCATTATTTCTCTGAAATAGTTTGAAATTTATCTTAGGCCCTGTATGGCTATGCGATCATATACCGTTCACTCAAAAACAAACAAAATAAAAACAAAACAAAAAACAACAAAACCTCGTGTTCACCGAAATTCAGATTATAATTATCTCGCACATTGGTATGGGAGCAATTCGTCCATATTATTGCCCTTCATGTTAAAAAAGAAGGGAAAACAAACCAATAAATCGATGACTATAAATGTTGCAACCTAAGATAACTAAACCACGTTATCATCGTCATTATTACCGCTACCAACACCATTGTGGTGATCGTCGGGATTGTTAAATGACATGGGCGGCTGCTTTTTTTTTTTAACTTTTACGCCACCGTGTAATTTCATAATCCCATCGGTAGATCAAATAGAGAAGTTAAAAAAGCGTCTCCAACAAATCATCTGAATTGAAACCTGTACCTACATGGCTTTTCAAAACCTGTTTAAGAGATTTGTTACCCGTCATCCATCGCATCATCCGTATGGCATTAACCTCAAGAGTGGTGGTGGATTAAATGAAGTTTCCCATTGTTATGCTATTGATCAACAAGCCAGATTTGGAACGTACTCTCAAAAATTACAAATTTGTGTCAAATCCTTCCTCTGTTTGTAAGATGCTTGGAAAAGGTAGTGCCAGCTGCCTCACACAGCCGTATTTAGCATTCAGTTATGAGCAACAAGATGCTGATTTTGCAATCTTGAGGCTTGATGCCTGCATCAGAGAAATGAAACTCGGGTCATAATTGGCAAGAAAAAAAAAAAGAAAGAAAAAAAAAAGAAAAAAAAGTTTGAATCTTTGAATGATAACAAAATAGTTTTATAGGCACCTAGGCGAGGCTGGAACAGATGTCCACGACACTGTCATTCCCCATGCAATTTCAGTGTGCAGACTCGATGTAACCTGTCATAGACATATGAGGACGGTGCGTCACGTCTCCAGTCTATGCAAATTTGCTTGTCACGTGAGGAAATTTCTCAAAAGGTATCTCACAAATGATGCTGCAGAAACAGTAGTACATGATGTTTTTTGTTACATCGAGACTGGACGCTCAATGCAGGACCAAGCCGGCAGGGTGTTTTAATGAGTCCGAGTCAGACAAGAAAATTTAATCACACGGGCAATTCCAACAATTTGGGCACAAACAGGAAAAGTGAATCCAGGAATATAGATTTTATCAAAATCACGTGACATTTGTCCTATTATCGAGATCATATTTTAATTGATCGCCGTCCATTGTCAGTCGTTTAATTTGCAAAGGCATTTTCAATTTTTAGACCATTTATTTGACCAGAGGCTATTGCCAAATGTCATTCCTGTAAAGGTCGTCTAGGGGGCTGGCTAGCACAGTTTTACACACAGCATTTTCCAACTATTGTCTATTTCCTCTTGATTTTGAGTCCTTTAGTCAATATAAAATAAGACAGCAAGAGGGCCAAATAAGTAAGTTTGATTACCCAAGAACAAATGCAAGACACTTTTGAAGTTTTGGTGCAGGTAAGAAAATATCTATCACAATAAATCCAAATTCTTGAATCAGAAATATAAAACATGTTATTTAGAGTTGAGGGACTTAGTGCAGGAACCTGGCATACATTTTGGCAATCTGAGAAAATGGACCCCAATTAAAATGCAAGAACATGCCACCACTTCACAATTTAGGCACTAGGACGGTTGGGTCTAGTCTAGATTAACACTTAACTTGTACATCTGTACCAAATAATCTAATAAATATAAAAATTCATAGTGAAATTTATGTTTTTGGACTTATCATGTTTTTGCACATATAGTTATATTTTATGTCTCTTTATGTTACATGCAGCAGTATGATATGTCTAGTTACACGTCTGGAAGTTTAGGCTTCTGTAAAGCAATAAACTGATATATTCAGTAATCAGGCATTTCCACAGCCACAAATATGGCTGCTGAACTGAAATTTGTGCCAAAAAAACATGATAACAAACTAGACCACATGCCTGTATGGATAAAAGAATAATGGTTACTATAAATGCCATGTATCTATTTTGTGACAGAGCGGGGGGCAAGCTTGAAATAATTCAATAACTTGATATATCAAATGGAAAACATTACACCAATGCAAATGTATCATCATTTTTTTTTGAAAAAAAATTCAGCAAAATGGGGACAAACTTTGTTCTGTACATCATTTTGTGTACTATTCATATATTTTTGATATTGTTAAGGTTTATAACAAATACTTGTGGTTCGTACTGTTACTCCTGCTATAATGACCATATTCAGCTGGATACATGTCAATATATTCCTTTACTTTTTTTCTTTTTCTTTTTTTTTTTTTTATTGTCTAGGGTTCTGTTTAGCCGATTCACTTACCTTCCAAGCTGGCTGGATGTAACTGTGTGATGACCATGCTAATTTAATAAATAGTCGCAAATGCAATCTTGCAGACCATAATTTTACGGCCTTCTGGTGTGATGTAATATTTGAAGGAAGATTTGTGGTGTGTTGCAGCATCAAGCTGTGCTTTTGGTTTGTATGGTTCAAAACTGGCAAATAGATGAGTATCTATCGATGTTACAGTCATGAAGTAATGGTAACTTGATTCCTTGGTTGAATGGTATTAGCTTTTATCCAAAATGCATGTACATAACAACTATTGATACCAAAGCAACAAAATGCGTCATACTCCATCTAACAGGTTACTGCAATACTATGATCATTAAGAATGTAGTGTTGCATTTTCATCTATAACCAGAGCTAGTTTGAAAAATTATAAGTTGGCGATTACGAGCAAATGACATGCATGGGATATGATAGGTGCATAATAATGCCACTATATACCCATTACAAGATCTGAAACGTGTGGTTTTGTTGTTAAGATTTTTAAAAACTTATCTTACGTTTTGCAGACTGTGTAACTTGTGACATGTAAATGGGGCATGCTCTTCTGATTTCAAAGAGAAACTCCAGGGCAACCTAATATAACCAATCAGAGTCACGGTTTGCTGACTTGCAAGTTAGAACCTTACAAACACAGCGTAGTTATGGCAATGGTACGTCTACAAATTATACTACAACAAAGTGAAAAAAAGGAAGAGTTTTCTTTGGTGAAAAAATATGTTAAGTGTTTTCAACGTGTGAACATTACTGTTGGTTATCTTGTTATGTCAAGTTGACAGATTGTGGATTGAAGTCAACCTCTGGAAGGAATGGATGGAGCAGAACGCATGCAAACTGCTCTAAAAGTGACATGTTGTTGCATACTCAAGGCATTTAGTGCATATCAAGTGACATGCACGTGGACAATTTTAGGTCAAAACTTTTTAATATCAAGCCACACGAAAGATATTGGTACAAAAATTGCATTTTATCTATTTTCAGGCAAGAACCTGTAACTTGAGTCATCATGTACTTGCACTAAACCCCTCAGTTGTAAAATTATGGATTCAACACGTTGTTCATGATACAATGTTTATATTATGAAACAATTTTATGGTAGCAGGAATGACTTTGGTAACAGAAGTGACACTGGTTACAGGAATGACGTTTTGCAATTTTAGCTGAAAAGCTTGTAAAGTACAGTGTGTTATACTGACTTACTATCACTATGCATAATTATAGTATTTGTAATTTTACATTTACATTTTTAACGAAAATGACTTCAAATCACCTATAGCTCAGATGGAAATATTTGGCAGCGGTAAAAGGAATAACATTGGTAACGCCATTAGCAATTAATAACAGCAATGACATTTTGCTCTTTTGCAAGAAATAACATTTTATTGTACTAGTATATGTCTCGTGTGCGTCTGTTTTATCTAACATGAAATGTTTCATTTTAAGCATTAGTTTCAGGACATCTAAGTAAAATTTGGTGGTTGTTTGTAGCCATTATACTTGTTTCAATTTGTCATCCCTGTTAGTGTCATCTATTAACAGGGATGACAGGTAACAGGAATGATATATCAGACCTTTCCATGACCCCATAAAGTTCTGTCACCCTCGGTATATTTTTCATAAGGAGTGTTTTATATTTTATCTTTGTAGGGAAAATGTAGCATAATGACGCCTGTTATCTCTGCAAAATGACGGTAACAGGAATGACATTTTAACAACATGCCCGACTTTTATGGATGTCATTTTCTCCAAATCATCAGAGAAACTGCTCAATGCCTTTAACTATCTATAAATCCTTCAAAAATCTTCACTTTCGGCTACCTCCCTGGTGTCAGTCCAGGCATTAAGGGAGCGTTCCATAAATTGTGCGCGGTAATTTAGGACCACGGTAACAAATGGAAGTCTGGGACAGCAAAAACTTCAGAAAAAAAATCAAATCTGTACAGAAAGTAGGACTTCAAATTTAATTTATTATTGAAGCTTAGGTTTCAGTGAGTATTATAATCTAGTTTGTATTCTAAAAGTGATTGGTGTACCTTTCTAAAATCATGTCTTTTGAGACACAATAGCATGGTAGGACAGTGATTTTTTTATGGGGTTGACACCATGAATTTGAATTAAAAGATAAAGTTGAACATTTTTATGACACCAAAGTTGTTAATACGGTTGTTTTGGAATAGATACTTACTATGGATGAAAAACATGTTTGTTTTTTGTAATTGCGTTTCCATCCCAATCAAGAGAAACACCTTGGGAAAGAAATGAGCCCAAAATCTGTGGAATCATCCACGTAACTCAAACTCCTCAAACCCTGCAGTGGCTCTCAATACAGGAAAGAATCATAATCAAACAAACTCCACAAGGGACAAGTGTTCACATGGCATAGCAGCTGGATATCTGAGTTAAATCATCTGTATCTGCATGTCAGCCCGCCCTCTCCGAGTCCTCAAGTCAGTCAAAACTTCATGAACCTCCATCCATACGCAAACAGGCGGGTGGCACAACGTCCTCTTTGCAGCTCTAAAACTTAAGAATGTGCTGCCATTGGACTTCAAAGAACTGCTTCATTGGTCTTCATTATACAACTTTTAAAAAGTGCACCTTTCAACGAGGTTCCCATCCAGAGCTAGCTTGTTAGGTACATGGACTGCAGTGTCATTTACTATATAAATTTTGCTGACCAAACTTTTTAAGTGCCAGTGGTTTGACTGGTGATGAGTACCTTATACACTTTTGTGAATGCCATTATATAATTATATACATTTCATCTCATTTCATTTTATTTCATTCCTTCATTCGGAAACGGACCACGCTTATTGTACCAACATTTGGTTATTACAGCCTGCAACATATACAGTGGAACCTGCTCCTTCGACCACCTCTATAATGCGACTTCCTTCCACTGCAACCGTCCTGTAACATCACCAAGCAATTTCTTTTGTTTTTCACTTTTATGATGCTATACCCCGTCTAACGCGAACTGCAACCGTCATAAATAAGATCAGTTGTATTTTGCAATGCAACTTTTTGTTGAGCGAGCCTCATTTTCATAGTTTTCACATGTATTAAGTCATCAGTGCAATAGGAGCAGGTAGATTCATGTTATTTTAGTGGAGAGTCTTTAATTGTTTGAAAGCTTCTTGTGTTATCACGGTGTATTGTAACTTTTTTTTTCAATAGGCCGTCTCAATCGATGACTGATGTCAACAGCCGGTTGAGTTAGTCATCAGTTGATGGGTGGAAACAAATATTTGCAGAACATCAGATCCCCGGGGAGGACAAATATTCATGGGTGGGAAAGAACATTTGTTCCCTGGGGATCACATATTTGCCGAATATTTGTTCATGGGGGAACAAATATTCGGAGGGGAACCAATAATATTCCTTTACACCGGTAAAGACAAAGATAAATTTAACTCTTTATACTATACTAACCAATGAGGGCATAGACCGCACTGATCACCGACCCAATCCATGACGTTCTTGCACGACCTTCTCCAAAATAGTCCAAGAATTCCACGTAAAATACCCCGAAAGAAAAGATAATGCCATCAAAGGTGATATTGCTGAGGAATGCTGCCAGAAGAACTAAGTAGGCCCATCCTTTGTCTGGCTGCATCCTCCTGGCCTCCCGTATAGAATCGGCCCGGCAAGGAAAGGGACGACAGGTAACATATGCGCTAGAAACAGCTGTGATGTGATAAGAACAGTCGGCACCGTTATATATAAAGATTAGATAACAAAACAATTTATTTTTGATCATGTCTGCCTGACCATAGCAGTTACAGTCCAGTCCAATGACCTGAACATTGTTTTTCCACGTGCTTGAAGTTGAACCATAGTCATAGACAAGCACACGAAAAACACTGAGCGGTGTGCAAAAAAGAAAACATGGTCATGCCGCTAACGTACGCTAACACTGCTAAGCATAGGAATGAAGCGGAACATTGAATCATGCCAGGTATGGTTTATATAATGGCCCATTAATTAGCATTTACCTTGACACAATGCATTATTTGTGATTGTGACACATAATAGGCCTACTACCATTTTATACCGGTATAAGACATGTCTGCAAATAACGTCAACATAATAACAACAAACATATTTGTTTAAACTGGAATGCATACTTATTTTATAAAGTGATGTGGAGGCTCTCCGAACATATCAGCACCCAAGATGATATTGACAAGACACGCAGGACAAACAACAGTTGCACCTGACACAGATACAAGACAATAATTAAGCAGTGCACAAATGACAACATAATGATAATGTGCATGACCAGGCAGGCGTGAGGTTAGGAGCCGTCGGCTGCATTTGTTATAATTTAACCTTCTTAGATCACGATCGCCTTGCTGATAATTTAAGTTCATATACGCAATTCTGAAACAACCTAATGACGCAGAATTGTACAAAAACGATTCAGATATTTGAGCACTAATGAGTTCCTCTGCTCGCATAAGAATAATTTGATCACATTTGTAACAATGCATGGTTTCAATTTAAGTAGACCAACCAATCTAACCATACAATTTGTTTACAGTAGAATTTCCAGTAAAGACCACCTCCATAAAGAAACCATTTCTATATTAAGACCAACAATTGACATTCCACTTTTTTCATTTTACTGAATGTAATTCTATCCTCTATTAAGAGCCCTCTCCAATTAAGAGACCACATTTTCCCGTCCTTTAGGTGGTCTTAATCCAGTGTAATTCTTTTCTGAGTGCACAGGGCCTGTTTGATTTGTGACACCTTTGTGTGAGTTCAAATCCAAGGCAGTCATTTTGTACTTCAACTTTTGCATAGTCAGGCTTATTTGGCGTCCGCTGTCTGAGAAGACTCATGAATATATAAGGAATTCTTTTCTCAGAGCAAGTAAATTTGAATTTTGCTATTTTTTCCGTATGTTGATGCATTTTATTTTTTATCAAACCACTAAGTTTTGCCATTATAAACAACTTACGATCTATCTATCTATCTATCTATCTATCTATCTATCTATCTATCTATCTATCTATCTATCTATCTATCTATCTATCTATCTATCTATCTATCTATCTATCTATCTATCTATCTATCTATATGTCTGTCTGTCTGTCTATCTATCTGTCTGTCATTTACCATTATTTCACCTTGGTATATATATTGGTTGTTAATTCAAGTGGGTTGTCTTCACCAAATATAAGGTAAAGGGCAAGGAACCGCTGTCACAAAAGCGTGTCCGGGAAATTAACGTTCGCGAAACATGTTTGGTGGTTTCCTGCTGAGGACCAGTTGATAAATTCACTAGGCCGTTGAAGCCTTGAATTTTCAAAATTTTTGCATCGAACGTGATGATAACGATTAATTAAGGTGTTGATTTAGACATAGACAGGGACCTGACAGGCGATGGAGAGCGGAGAGATTGGATTTTTTTTCAGGACTACACGGAAGATGTCACACTGTTGCTCCTGTTTGTACGATGCTTTTGAAATGTCTCCATCTTTTAAGTTTGTTGCTTTGTTGGTCCTGTTTCTCATTGTCCCTTTTACTGAGTCTTTATGGACTATGATGTCACAAAAATACAGCAATTTGTGAAGAGAAACTAGGAAGAATTTTGCACGACCACACACACACACACGCGCGCGCATAATCAACACAAAAAGTACAATATAAAAATATTAACTGCAGATTCGAGGGAAAATGGATCAAAATGGTCTGCCTCTTCACGGAATAGATTTCCTGACAAACTGATCGAACAGTGTATAAATTCAGTATCCCAGTAGTGCCCAATGAAAACTAACATGTTTTGATTATTGTAGGATGCAGAATATAAAAAAGACACCGCTTTTTTTCATACAGATTTTGCCTTAAATTTCAAACTTAGTGCATGACAATACAAAATGGTGTTCATCCTCAACCTTTTGACAGGGGTCACAACACATTTGGATCACAAGAATTTTAGTTGGGCGTTTATATCTCCCAGTTTCAATGTGAAGGTTATGGGCACAGATGTGTAATTTGACTAAGTCTTCTGGCTTCAAAATTATTAACGTACTCCAAATACTGATAAAATTTTAGTTCTTTCCGAAATGATATATACGTCCTCAGTATGTACTCGATATTTTGATTGGACTTTTCATTTTGCGATTGAAGATTGCGGGAATTTGTGGGAAAAAAAGAAACTTGTTTCCCTAAGCACCTGCTTTCCACCTAAATTTTATGTATCCTAACAGGGTTTACAAAACTGAACCAGGCTGATTGCTTGTGTGTGTGTGTGTGTGTGTGTGTGTGTGTGTGTGTGTGTGTGTGTGTGTGTGTGTGTGTGTGTGTGTGTGTGTGTGTGTGCATTAAATAATAATTATGAACTTTAATCCAAGCTAATATTGCTGCATCAGTTTTTACTCAAGGAGGACAATAAGTGACGAGGGTTTTTCCAAGCTCTTCAAATGCCGCTGTATTACATGCTTTATTATGCACCTCGAGCATTAATTGAAGAATTCTGTAAAGAATTTTTCCAACTCTGTTTTCAAGTAGCCAGAAATTTTATCTTCAGATAGGGTTTTAGATGGGATCACGGCATAATTTCCCCATATTTTAGACGCATACAGTAATGCTGGTCTTGTAAAAGAAAAGGAACATCTCTGCAATTTCTAATTAACACCATCATATTGTATTTGTGTCTTTTTGTCCAGAACCACTTCCCAGTAGTCATTACCCTATTCCGCAGTCCGAACTCTTTACTCTCCATAAGCTAACCTGTCACTGTCTAATATATATATATATATATATATAGAGAGAGAGAGAGAGAGAGAGAGAGAGAGAGAGAGAGAGAGAGAGAGAGAGATGGAAGTACTATTGTCCATATTGCGCACGTTTTTCTGTAGAATTTCGACATAGGCTGTATTATCCCAAATAGATTACAGGGTCTTCAGCGGGTAACTACTCAGAACATGTTTCGGAGCCTAAAGCCTATATAAAGTTTTTAGATATTAGTTTTGTTTTATGAAAAATCACTACTTTGATCTTTTTATGTTTTTGTTCAATTTTCAACTTTTGCAAAAACGGCTTAACATGCTTAAGTACTTTCGAAGTCTCTTTCAGATTATGACGCTAGGATCAAATCATCAGCATAAAAGTAGACACTATTTTTCTCATGCAGGTATACTTGGTCACAATAATCGTTGGTTTGTGTTGGTAGATCATTAAAATATTGAAAGATTAGAGCTGATCACACACCATTGTTTAACTCCTCTTTGAATCTTTGTACAGATATAAAGGAATCCATGTATGTCTTCAAATTAAGAAGTCACCTCTTGAACATATTCAACATTTAAATTTTTCAAGTGCCCTGATTAGCAAAAACTTAAAATTCTACAACTTTTGTCTGTGGTTCATGGGAACCACAGACAAAAGGGGTGCAGAATCAATGGAGCAGGCTGTGGTGTGGTTGATGCTATGCATGGCGACTTATCATAATTTGATAGGGACCACAAGGATATGTCTGAGCAGTGAGATTTAAAAACCTTTAGTGTGCTTTGTGTGGTGTTTAGCTCTGAGATTTATAAAAATGAAGTGGACAAAATGCTCACAATACCAATTTGAACGGATAGATTATCAGTGACATGGCGACTTACTGGTGGTATTTTTATTGATGACATGGTAAGTTCTGTGTGTATCTGTCATCATCATCATCATCACCATCAAAGGAGGATGAGGAAGATGTAACATGTTGAATTTTGCGGAGGGGGGGTGTAGCCATTTTTTGAATGCGGGGGGAATTTAAAAGTCATAAAAAAAGACAATCTTCAACAAACATAAAATATGATATTGTTTTCAACTTGATGCACCCTGTCTGGAATCTACAATAGGTAAAATCTAAACACCAGTATGAGTGGCATTTCAATTTAGCTGGCGATATCACCGAAGTGCCTATTGGTAAGGTGATTTGCGGAGTGTGGGGTTGTTGGTTTTGTTTTGTTTTGTTTTGTTTTGTTTTGTTTTGTTTTTTTTGTTTTTTTTGTTTGTTTGTTTTTGTGTTTTTTTGTTTTTTTTTGTTGTTGTTTTTTTTTTGTTTTTTGTTTTTTTTTTTACTCAGATACCTCAATATCGGAGTACCAAAAAAATAATCATACTCCGATACCTCAATGTCGGACCAATGTTTGGAAATCTGTGTGTCAAGCACTTTTTATGTACCATTAGGTTATCCAGGTTTATTTTTTTTCTTTGCTTTCTTTTTTCGCTTGTTTGTTTTCAATTGATTTTTCTCTCAGACAGCTCCCGGAAATGACGTTCAATTGTACGTTTATGGTGGGCAATAGTTGTGCATTAACAACGTAGTTACTGCTTGTCAAAATATAGTGCAAAGACAAGATATATAGGTTGATGGGTTCACCAATGCAATTAACATTAATTGTCCAATACCTTTCTAACCACTGTTCGACCAATAAATCTATATATATTCAACTGTAAGATGATTCTGTTCATCAAACACGATATATATATATATATATATATATATATAGTTGTTTTACTTCAATAGCATTTGTTCAAACCTATCTTATGCATAAACACACTATAAAATTTTCAACTTACTGCATGCAACAGTTGAGGAAAAAAGGACATGCCCTGTTTAAATCCACCTTGCTAGAAGAGACGATTGGACAGGACAGGACAAGGCATTAATGAACATAACAGAGAAGACAGACATTGACACAAACCAGAGAGATAGAGGGGCAATATCAACAGGCAAAATAATCTAAGGGCTGGTCAACTGTCAAGAGAGACAAATGGTAACCGATTTAACCCAGTGAGAACAAATGAATTTAATCTGATAGGCGAATTCAATTGGCAGGTTAAATGTATATTGCCCTCCGGATGGACCCATCGCTGCCAAGCCTGCCTCCTCTGGGGGAGGTCCGGAGGCAGAACCGTGTATGGTGGCACAAAAGTGCCAACTAAAATATTTTTCTCTCTCCATAAAAATGTGAAAGCGAAAACAAGAAAATAGGAAAACAGAACAGCGCAATATGGTGACACAAAAGTGCCAACTAAAATATTTTTCTGTCCCAATAGAAATGCGAAGGCGAAAACAAGAAAATAAGAAAACAGAACAGCGAAAACAAGAAAACACGAATGCGAAAACACTAAAATATAAACCACGAAGACGAAAATGCGAAAACACAACCGCGAAAATACGACAGAAATTATGTCGTGTTTTCGCACTCGCATTTTCGTGTTTTCGCATTAGCGTTTTCCTGTTTTCTTGTTTTACTGTTTTCTTCCCTTGGTCGAAAACAAGAAAACACGAATGCGAAAACACTAAAGTAAAAAACACGAAGACGAAAATGCGAAAACACAACGGCGAAAATACGACAGAAATTATGTCGTGTTTTCGCACTAGCTTTTTCGTGTTTTCGGATTAGCTTTTTCTCGTTTTCTTGTTTTACTGTTTTCTTTCTTTGATCGAAAATGTCACAACTTGAAAAAGATAGTGATTTGAGATTTTTCAGAATTTCACGTGTATGTTTTTTTTTTCTAGATGAGGTTTATATTATTGTATCATGCATGTGTGTACATCATTTATGTTAGCTAACGGAATTAATCTACTGAACACTTTAACTTTTATGGTTTATACTTGTATTTTACAAATGAATTTGAAGGACGCACCATGAAATAGCCCCGCTTGATTGGTGCCCCTGTTGTAACGGGGCAGTTTTCCAAATACATTGTTCTTGTTGGGCTCTGCACAATGCTTTTTGTTTGGTCGATCGGTCATGTATAATGTGTGTGGGAGCAGGGACGTGCTATAGATAGCACGTCCCTGGTGTGAGCGATCTGTCGCTATATCGCTGCAACTCACAACTCAATCACGACGTTTCGGTTTTGTGTCGCGATCAGTTTATTGCAGATCTTCATTTGTAAAACAACACTGGTTACATATCTCCACAGAATAAAATTAAACATTACGCCCTATTACATAAATGGCAAAACATGACAGTGTGTATGGGCCCCTTTATCACGAGAAAGACCAAAATTTGCAGAAGAACCTGTGAACCAGGCTTGGCATATAATTAACACTCCTGGCAACCTTACATACCAGCACCCAAGCCAAAACCACGAAGACTGAACTCTGTCCTAATTGCCCCATCCCTTTTCCAATTCTGTTTTGTTTGAGGGAATTGGAAACTTTCTTGCCTGCAAAAAAGACTTGCTTTGCGTTATTGTTAAATGGCGATTGAAGTGCGTGTCGCACTGTCACATTAATTATGTAAGCAAACACAGTTCGCCTTGGCTGGCAAGAAACAACTACCCATGCGTCCAAACTGTAACATCGTCACCTTGGTCATGGTGTACTATTAACCTCTGTGTCTGATCTAGGAAACGGATAGACTTAGTTATTCATATGTGACAGTACACAGTATTATCACTGATAAACCGTTGAAACTAATGGGTTTTCAACACATTTAAGGCGTTCTGGGTGTGTGTTTTTTTTTTTCACTTTTTAAAATTCTATTATATGCTAGGATTGATGTTTGTTTATCATTATCAGGACTCTTGCCTCAGTTGTCATCTTGTCATGATCATGATCTATGAAGACCGCCCATCTGGTATAGTGTATGCAGCATGGAACGTGCATACAAAATGACATCTCTCTTTCTCTCCGTCTGTTTTTGATATGGTTTATTTCTCTAAAGGGGGCGGGGGATAAAAAGAGGATTTAAAAAGAAGTCGGAGCCTAGAGGCTAATTCAAATTCTTCTCCTTGTTTACATAGAAAGTAACAAACATGTCTGACTGTACGTGGAATAACATGAAAAAAATGGCAATATATATATATTTTTAAACAAATAGAACAAGGCAGGGACTGCCATAGCGACCAAGGTACTCTCTGTCTGTCTGTCTGTCTGTCATTCTCTCTCTCTCTCTCTCTCTCTCTCTCTCTCTCTCTCTCTCTCTCTCTGTCCAGCAGTCTTACAACTTATTTTCACAAAATACAAAACGCCAAAAGCAAGACATACTGCCGTCAGCCTCGAGCAAAGCAGCAGTTAACTTGTCATTTTCAGAGAAAGATTTGAGAGAGATGGAGAGAATGGCATCCAACTCAAGGTCCAACTTGTCTAGAATGGCAATTGTAAATTTTATAAGAATAAAGAGAAAAAATCAAACCCTAGTGCCCTCCCCCTCCCCCGCCCCCCCCCCCCCATGTACTGTATGCTTGGTCGTCAACTTCTTTTTTTCATGCACATTGCTATCCGCTTCTTCTTCTTCTTCTTCTTCTTCTTCTTTTTTTTTTTTTTTTTTTTTTTTTTTTTTTTTTGTTGCCGGTATGATCACAAGCATTCATTAACAAAGATATGTTGCTCTTTTATCCATGACGTGTAGAAATGAGTCCGCAACTCCTATCCGTCGAGCACTCTTTTTACTGAAGTAAGCTGTCATACTGCAAATACATCTTGTTCTAACAGCGCCATTTGCTAACATTGTTGCTAGTGCAAGGTGATGGCGCCTTCGGGTCGCGTGACTGATCCGCTTTCGAGTCCCCTTTGAAAGCTGTCGCTGTCGCGTGTGAAAGCACAGCGACAGGCTTGCATTTATGGCTGCCCTTGATGTCATCCGGGTAAATAGCTGCTTTTTAGGCCAATGAATATTATTGTATGTTGGAATCTATATATCATATTTGTCCATTGACAGGCCTTCGAAAAATTGCAACCAAAAGTGACCACGGATGGAGAGCAATATGGTCATTCCGGCCAACAATGTGGGCGATAAGGGCCTCAAAACTTTCAACTCCAATTTCTCGGAAATAATTTTTGTTTATCAATCAATTTTGTAGACAGCGTTGATTAAAAGCTAATTGGTCGATCTGCTTTAAATAATGGTCTTTTGAAAGATAAATATATATTATCTAGGATTTTTTTTTGTTTTTCCGTCAGATGTTTCCTTCCGAGCCTTTTGTAGCTCATAAAAAGAATTAATTGTTGATGTTTAAATGACGATCAAAGCATTCGATTATTTTGTAATTATGTATTTTGTTTGTAAACAAAAATACGGTTCCTGCATATTGGTCTATACTTTCCGTCAGATGTTTCCTTCCGAGCCTTTTGTAGCTCATAAAAAGAATTAATTGTTGATGTTTAAATGACGATCAAAGCATTCGATTATTTTGTAATTATGTATTTGTTTGTAAACAAAAATATGGTTCCTGCATATTGGTCTGTACTTTTATTTTACACATGTAAAACACTTTTCTATCGATTATTTTTTAAGAAATGCAAACAAAACGTGCAATATGATACCCTCTAGTAAACTGGATTATAAAATCCTTAAAAATAATCGTACCGATATGAAACTTGTTTCTTACAAATGTATGTGTCTGTACAATAAACAAAATGTACAGTTTTGTGGTTGAAATGTGAAACATTGTTCATCTATGCAACATCAAAGTCGCTGGATTGTTGCGCTCGGCTCCGCCACCTTAATCGCCAGTTGCTTGATGTATGCTATATGTTCAGATAGTGGTTCCTGTGACCCCAACCTCCTGCTGTCCAGCATTGCCAAATAGGAACTAGTGGTGTGCTTGTCTGGAAGTCTGGTTTCGAAAGCCCGCACCAATATGTCATAAGACAGCATTGTTTCACTGGTCAGCTGGCTGAAAACATAACCCTCAAGTAGAGGTTGGAATCTGTTCTTAAACTACTTGTCCTACAAAGCATTGTTTCTTGTGTGCAGCAATTGCACGCCTCTGCTAATGACTGAAGATGTTTCATAAATCCATCGCATGATGTCTTATCATCATAAAAAGTTCGACTTGGCAGGGGAATATCGTATAGTTGCCTAGTACCATCCCCTTTTACTGAAGATCTTGGAGGTATAGTGAAGAAATCCACGTTTGGAGTAGGCAGTGATGTTTCTTGAGACTGGGTATCGCTCCTTAGTGAAAACTTGTGAGATGCCATGAAAAAATCCACATTTGGAGTATGCGGAGGCATTTCGTGAGATGATGGTGCACTGCATCTACTTATAACCTCCAGAACTGGGATCTCTTGATCTATTGTGCCGAGGCCTGCAGAAGTAAATGCTGGTTCAAATGGTTGGAATCTAGCATCTGAGCTGAATGCTACCTTTTATGTTTGTGATTCCCCACTGGTAGTGCATTGGTTTCTTGACATTAGTCTGGTCTCCATAGCCTTCATCTGTGCATCTACTTCTGTGAACATATTCTCATCCATTTTTCTCAAGAACTCTTCATCCATTTATTTTATCAGTGTGGTCTGCCCTTTCTTAAGCTTCAGCAGTAGCTGAGTGTGCAACTTGCTACTATTGTCTCCATTGTGTAATTTCATCTTCTGCGTCCATTTCTGGAGTAACCCCATCATTTGCACTGGCTGCCGAAGACTGTCTCTCTACAGCTTGGCTATCTTTGTCTTTCCTTGGACCCATAATTGTATTCAAATGTCAGTAATTGAAATGAAAGCAACAGACTTGCAAAAAAAAAAAAAAACAAACAAACAAACAAACAAACAAAAAACGACGCAGTGTGGTAGGTAGTTGCCTTGTCAGCCACACCATTGTTTCTTGTTAAACTTCAGTATATAAAGCTTCTTGGAGCACTATTATTTCCATAATATCCACCATAATCAGGTAACACGTATTTTGAAGCAGCAATTTGTTCATTTCACTCATCATTGCAATAAATAATTCCAGATTCACGAGCTCCGCATGTGTCTTGTAAAAATGCCATCAGCTGCAGGCCGTGTGAGATCTACTGGATATTATTGAAAGTTCAGAGTCAATGTGGTGAACATATTTATTGATTCCGTTCAAGTGGGTAGTGTTCTCTGTTACACATTGTGTGTGACTATGAGTCCCACACATGATAAGACAGACAGCTGGTTGCTAAACACACTGAAAGCTCCCCAAAAAGAGAACCCCGTATTTTAAACTGTGTTTTATATAGTGTGTAGCATGCCTCACATCCAACTAGGCGAGCATGGTACACCGCACCCTACCCTGCATTCTGCATGCCTAGCTAGATGAGCAAGGCATGACTCATACTTTTATTTGAGGTTAATTTGACATGCAATCAAGTGGTAAAAACCTTGATATAGTCTGCAATAATTTTGTCTATTCGGTTGGACACTCAGCCGAATAATTACACACTATTAACTATTAATTGCCGGGGACAACTTAAAAAATATTTATATTCAATAAACAAATTGTCATCCATAAGATGCAACAATGACAAAACAATCCAGACAAAAGCAATGTTGCAGTATTGAGGCCTTCAGAACACCCATGGTAACTACCACGAAATGTGAATAGTATTAAACACACTTAGTTGAATACATTAGATACCATAAATTTTGTCGGAAAAGTGTTCGATATGGAAAAAAAATCTGCATCAAAAATCAAAGAATTTTCCAGAAAATTGCTTTCATTTTTGTAAATGTTCAGCCTGTTACTTTTGCTCAGGTAATGTGATGCAAAAATACAAGCCAACTTTCATGATATGTAATTGAAAAGGAACAGAGGAAAAGCCTTCAGAAGGGTACAGATGGACCAGAAGTATTACTGATAGGATAAAAATGACTATGGATTTAAATATTTTGAATGTCTATCGTCGCTCTGAAATTCTGTCAAAAATATCTTAAACATTTTGGGTTATAATGGCAATAAATTGTCCTTTTGCATTTTTTTTATTCATGTTATAAATTGCAAATATTGATATAATTCTGCCAAACTCAGCATGTATCCAAATTATAAAACATCGATATCTTCATACAGAACAGTTTTGAATTCAATGTTGGATTTAATAATGATTTTGGCTTGAACAACTCAATTCGACCCCTATTATATACATATATGTGTGAGTGTGTGTGTGTATGTGTGTATATATGTATACACACACATAGACAGCTGACTTATCGTTTGCTTATTTACTTCACTTCGTAACGTCACCTGCCGTAATATGTGTGTTCTTTTGTCTTGTATAAGGCACCGGTGTCTCTTATTCAAGAACCATTTCCCAGATCTTCTGAAACTTTATGAAGACACAGGTTATCTGTGTCATCACAACTTTTGGTTAAATTATGACATTTTATCGATTTGTAAATATTTTATGCTGATTTTCCGGATTTTAAAGTAATATCTTTTTCTCTGAAAGCATACAGCTAATTGCTTCAAAACTGCTAAGGGGCATTTTGCAGCATTGCTAGATTTCCTGTTGTTTGTAAGGTGGCTGTGGGATTTTGTTATAATTTTTTAAAGATTTTCTTGGCGTGTTTTAGGTATTTTCGACTTCTTCGCCAGAACGAAAGTACATATTTGTTCCAAAATCGTAGCAATTTAGTCTGAATGGCCCATTTTGCTACGTGTGAATTTTTTTAGTAAGGATAGTGCAATCATTTGCATTTTATTAATATTTGGAAAGTGCTGATGGTCGTTACAGCAGAATTTCAGAAATTACAATACTCTCCGAGACATCCCGGCACCACAAAAAGGTAGTATCACTGAAGTTTTGCACTTGATGTATGATAAGTGACCTTGACCTTTTTTCCGTATTAGGACGTCATCTTAAAAAAGTTGTTTATTTTAATGATCGAAAAAACAATAATAATCCGATTTGAAATGTATTTGGTGGAAAGCTGAACTCTAGCCACCCACTTGCCATACGTGCACCTTTTTCGTACAGTTTAAAGATCAAAGTCATATGGTCGTTTGAAAAAGATGCGTTTTTAATCTCATAAAATTTTGTACTTGCGAAATTTCAGATTTGGCTTACGTCTGTTGGTTATTTTAGTACGAACACACTTCTGTATTGAAGTTAACCATATGATACTTGGTTAAAAACCTTGACCTGTATTGTCAAGATCAGAATTTTTTTAAGTTCTACTTTTTTCACAATATTTTAAAAGTCATACCTCTGAGCTGCTAATTACCTTCACAATAATATTGCACGGGCAGAATACCCTTGTAATATATTTTTCTGTTGTAAAATTTTTCTCTCGTAGTAATATGGGCTTGCATGAGTTAACTGTTTAAGTTTCCGCTTCTGGAAGAATGGAAGACCCACGAGCTGCAATAATCGTGTTAACACAAAATCAATCAAAACGAAATCTGACCTTCTTATCAGTGTGGGATTGTATCATGATATACTGGACTGTTTGAAATTATATACAGACATTCCATAGCCCAACTTAAACTTAGGCTGTTTTTGAATGAAAATGTCTGTAATCATTTCCAATACCATCAATTTGTATGTTTAATATTAACAATGTACACCTTCACTTGGTTGTGAAGTGTGGACCTCTGTGAGACCATGTGATGTGATTGAAAGTATACTACAAAGTTTTCTGAAAATAATGTTGGATGTAAGACAGCAAGTACCTACCCTAGGTGTTAACATGGATACAGATAGATTCCCCTTATTCATCAGACAGCAGGTCAGATTAATTTAATATTGATTGTATATCTTAACACTGCCATCTGAACATGTATTGAAATCAGCATACAATATGCTAATCGAGACGTATCATGCAGGTCAAACAAATTGGTGTACAACGGTAGTGAAGATTCTTTCTTCAGCCAAGCTCTTTTCTTTGTGGTATTCTCAACTAGTGGAAGACGATTTTACCTTAAAAACATTAAAATAATGATTGTATAGGGATTATATCCAAAAGTGTGAACCTATGCTTCACTCCCTAGAAAATAACAAAAAGCTGCAAGTATACAAAGTTTTCAAAAGGAATTTCGCTTAGAACCATGTATACAAAGTGTCCCTAACGTTACATACATTCAGTGCATTGCCAGACTTAGATTGAGCTCTCACAACTTACATAATAGAACTTGGACGCCGTGCCAAAACTCAAACCTAAACTTCCTGTTGCCGCTTCTGTGTACGGTGTTATCTCGGAGTTTTGGACGACAGGCCTCACTTTTTTATACAATGCCTAGTTTTCGTGGATGAACGCAATGAACTGTTTGAAAAAGCACAAAGCCTCTTGCCAAATTTCAGGGAAATGGAAGTAATAGAGAAATTTGTTGCAATTATGTCATGTACAGATACTAATATCCAGTTTACCTTAGGCAAGTTTTTACACAGGTGTCTTCCAAAGCAGGTCTGAATTAGAAATCTGTAATTAGAAGCAAAATGCTCAACACAGTGTAACTCAGTATTATTCGTCCGTCTAGATGAAACCACATGTCTCTGTTTATTGAAGGTTGTTAGGATGTGTCGCAAGTTTGCAACGATTATGCTTATTCACAGTGCAATTAAATATTGCCTGGATGTCCATTTGTATTGTATAATTCATAACCAAATGTGAAACACTTAAGGCATTATTTGTATGACCATCTTCAGATGTGCTTGAATGAAACTACCCTAAGATATCACTATTACTGTGACATAAGGGTACAAAGCAAAGATTAAAAACATGTACATTTTATACGTAGAAAGCATTAGTCACGGGTACCATAGGGTACTCTAGTTTCCCATAGTCATTTTCACATTTTATCTGCAGAATGCATTAGCCTTGGGTACCTTAGGCTACATTAGTTTCATTATGTCTGGGTGCCAACCCAGACATTTTGTTTTTCCAGGAATTCTTTTTTCTTTCTTTCTTTCTTTCTTTCTTTCTTTCTTTCTTTCTTTCTTTCTTTCTTTCTTTCTTTCTTTCTTTCTTTCTTCTTTACGACCAGATTTCTTCGGAGTTTTTCTCAGACCGTACAATTCCGAAAACCACCAAACTTGCCACGGTAAATGACCTACCAGTGAAATAACTCATCTGACTTGGGATAGTCATGATGGTTAAAATTATGCAAATGAGGGGCAATTAAAATGTTAAAAGCTCCATATATTCTAAACTATTGGAGATAGACACATTGTTCTAACCTACACATACAGGTTTGAGACAACTGGTATATCCAATAGCACACAAACAAAACTTCGGGAATTTTAATGTATGCTAAATTCACCAAATTTCTCCCCAATCCATATGCAGGCCTTGAACTGCTTGCTGTATGACCTATTGCTTGATCTCTATGGTGCCAGGCAACCATTTTGCATTGGCAATTAATTAGCTTGAACCTGTCTCACAGGCAGCTTTCTATCCATGCATGCTAGGTGTATGCTTTGGAAGGTTTGGGTCTTGCAGCAAAAAGAAAAAAAAGAGGGGGGAGGGGAGACTCCAAACAACTGTATATTATGTATACACTGTACATATATATGTGCATGTATAAATAATGTACATATACATGCACACATACTCATCCGTACTCCAGAAGGGCTGCCGCTCTCAAAAGTGGGCACTTTTCTCTGGTCCCATGGGTGACTTTTCTCTGGTCTCAAGGGTGCCCACTTTAGAGAGGTTTCACTGTATAAGTAAACACTGGAATTTTCTTTCTCTCTCTCTTTCCTTCCTTCCTTCCTTCCTTCCTTCCTTCCTTTCTTTCTTTCTTTCTTTCTTTCTTTCTTTCTTTCTTACTTTCCTCTTTATAATCAATTTGTTCTGGAGATTTTCTCAAGCACTATTTTTCCAAAAACCACCAAGCTTGTTATGTTGATTGGCCTAACCAGTGAAATTGTGCATCTCAATTGGAATAGTCATGATGTTTAAAAGTATGCAAATTTAGGGGCAATCAAAATTTTAAAAGCTCCATATGTTCCAAAATATTGCAGATACTAAAAATTTCAATGTGCATATACAGGTTTGTGACACCTGCCAATATAATGAACAGTATAAATTAAGTAGAATTACAAATTATGCTAATAAGGGGCTTTGAAAAGTTTCAAAGTTGAACATCTCCAGACCTATGATACATCGACATACCATTTCAACTTCAATGTATAGGTTTCTGGCAAAGCCGCATCCAATGAACCATGAACCAAAGTTGTAGGATTTTAATTTATGCAAATTAGGTAAACATGCAAAGTGTAAATCTTGAATAGCTTCAAACCTATTATAGATAGAGGTGTCATTCCTACTTCAATCTGTGATTTTGTGGCGAAGCCCCATCCAATGAACCATAAACCAAAGTTGTAAGCTTTCAAATTCATGCAAATTAGGCAAATACACATAATTAAGATGTTGAATAGCTTCAAAACTATTATACATAGTAGTAGTGTCATTTAAACTTCATTTTCTAAGTTTGTGACATGGCCACCTCCAATGAACCAAGAACCAAAGTTTTTTACTTTACAAAAATTAGGCTAATACACAAAATTTAGATTCTGTTGAACAATGGCAATGTGGAGCATTTCAAACTGGTCTCATTTTGAAAGCACCCAGTCGGATTTGCTGTGAAGCAATTCTTCTTTTCTAGTTTTAAATTGGTGCTCAATGAACTTCTCTTGTATTGAAGACTGTTATACAGTACTTTAAGAGATTTTATTGTACCCATAATGCGTGGTTTTTACGAATAAAGATATATATATATATATAATAGACCTGTTCATGTCGACTTGTACCGAAATTTTCCGGACCCTAATTAATTATGCATTCCATTGTTGGCCTGATTATTCACTCAGCAAGTGGTCGAGTCGGGCCCACGCCTTCGTATGTTCACAACGGATGCCACCACAGGGGCAACCAGCAGAATGGTTGTCATCATATTCTGATCAATACGAACCCATTCATAGGCTTACTGACCGGCCGAAAATACTGATTAGGGTTAGAAGGGAACAAACAAAAATCGCCCTCCCCCCCCCCCCCCCCCCCCGCAGTTTTCCTGTTTTAAACACCTTCTGCTGCCGGATGCATATAATCTATATACCAAAGGAGTTGTCACAATCCACTCTCTTGAACCCTGCCTGAAAATTGAGTTGTCGGACGTATTTTAGCCCACTTAGACCAATTGAACGGAAGTGACCCCTGCGTACGTATTCAAATTTCTCCTTCGTTCTGATGGGCCGCCAGTGAATAAATTTATATTTTAGTTCACTAACCAGTTTACTTTAATCGCTAAATTGTGCACACGTGCGTAATAAAATGACAAAGTAAACAAAAATACAAATTTATTCACCGGCGGACAATTAAAGTGAAGGAGAAATTTGAGTCCGTACGCGGGGGGTCACTTCCGTTCAACGAAGAGTGGCTCATTTGGAATCGAGACGCTTTGCGAGGAATAAAGTGGCCCAAGTGGGTTAAAATATGTCCGGCAACTCAATATCAAACAGGGATAGAGCGAGTGGATTGTGACGATCTTTTGACATACAGATTATATGCGCCCAGCAGCAGATGGTGTTTAAAACAGGAAAACAGCTTGGTGGGCGCCGATTTTTGTTTGTTCCCTTCTAACCCTAATCAGTATTTTCGGTGGACAGTGACTTTGCCGGTCAGAATGAATGGGTTCGTATTGACCAGAGTATGATGACAACCATTCAGCTGGTTGTCCCTGTGGATGCCACGGCTAACGCTTGTGATAACATCGTGTATTAAGCAGAACGTGCAAATCTTTTACCCAAAATGTCACATCAGTGGTGAACGTGCAGTTTTAGTTTGCTGACGGTTTGGTTTTTCATTAAACCCAATCACTTGCTCTGTTTTACTTTATGATCCTTACACGTGTAATCCGGCCAGCGTGGTCGAGCACAAAATGGAAACTAAAAAAGAAGATCTGCTTCACAGCAAATGTGTCTGAGTGCCTTCAAAATGAGAACAGTTTGAAAAGATACACTTTGCCATTTTTCAACATAATCTAAATTTTGTGTATTGGCCTAATTTGTATAAATTAAAATTCTACAACTATGGTTCTAGGTTTATTGGATGTGGCTGTATCACAAATTTATAAACTGAGGTTTGCATGACAACACTAAATTATAGCACCTCTATGATAGTTTTGAAGCCATAGAAGATTTAAATTTTGTGTATTCACCTAATTTGCATCCAAAGCCTACAAATTGAAGTAGGATAGAACCTCTATGTACACAAGTTGTGAAGTTGTTTCAGATTTAAATTTTGTGTATTCAATTAACTTGCATAAATTAAGATTGTACAGTTCTATTTTATTTGTTGCGTCTATGTTACAAACCTTTAAATTGAAGTTAGGATAGCACCTCTTTCTACAATAATTTTGAAGTTATTTAAAAAGATTTAAATTTTGTGCATTCACCTCATTTGCATCAATTAAATTTCTGCAACTTTGGTTCATGGTTCATTGGATGCGGCTATGTCCCAAACCTACAAATTGAAGTAAGATAGCACCTCTATGTATACAAGTTTTAAAGTTGTTTAAGATTTGAATTTTGTGTCATAAATCAATTTGCATAAATTCAAATTTCACAGTTTTGTTTTATCGGATGCGTCTATGTTACAAACCTTTAAATTGAAGTTAGGATGGCACGTCTTTCTACAATAATTTTGAAGTTATTCAAAACGATTTAAATTTTGTGTATTCACCTTATTTGCATCAATTAAAATTTGGTTTCTGGTTCATTGGATTCGGCTATGTTACAAACATTTTATTTGAAGTTCAAAATACACCGCTATCTATAATATTTTCAAACGATTCAAGATTTTAATTTTGAATATTCACGTAAATTTTCATATTTTCATAAATTAAAAGCCTACTACTTTGGTTCGTAGTTCATTGGATGCGGCTTTGCCACAAGCCTATAATTTGAAGTTCGAAAGGCTACTCTATAATAGTTTTGGAGATATTCAACATTTAAATTTTCAGTGCCCCAAATTTGCACAATTTGAAATTCAACATCTTTCATTTTTGTCCCTTTTATTGGCAGGTGCCACAAAGCAGGTGTTACAAACCTAAACATGCACATTGAAATGTTTTGTCTATTTGCAATCATTTGGAAGATATGGAGCTTTTAAAATTGTAATTGGCCCTAATTTGCACAATTTTAAACATCATGACTATTCCAAACCAGATGCACAATTTCATTGGTGGGTCAGAAAGAAAGAAAGAAAGAAAGAAAGAAAGAAAGAAAGAAAGAAAGAAAGAAAGAAAGAAAGAAAGAAAGAAAGAAAGAAAGAAAGAAAGAAAGAAAGAAAGAAAGAAAGAAAGAAAAAGAAAGAAAGAAAGAAAGAAAGAACAATTCTTGGAAAAACGAAATGTCTGGGTCGGCAAGAAAGAAAGAACAATTCTTGGAAAAACGAAATGTCTGGGTCGGCAACCAGACATAACAAAGCAGGGGGCGCTTCAGGAAGTGAACAAAAAAAAAAAAAACGGAATCGTATGAACTGGTCTATTGCAGTAGACTTGTATCAGGTGCTGTGGAACTATCCTAATAGCTAATAGTATTACCAGGCAAGAAAGATAAAAGTGTCAACTAGGTCTGCGAAGGTGAAAGAGGCCGGAGAATTGCGTATAGTATAAGGGAAAGCCCATTCCGACCTAGACCCTCCCCTCGCTCCCTGAATGAGGTCGGAACGAGTGGTTCCGGCAGTTCCGTTCCGCCTTTTACCATATGCCCCATATTCATTCCTATAGCACCACAACGTGCCAATGCAAAAGAAAAATATTCCTGGATCTTCCCTAAGGATTGCAATACTGTATGACTTATTCTTTCGAATTTAAAAATGGGACCCCACAATGAAATAGAATGGGTTTTAAGATATTGAGAAAAGCATAAATAAAATGCAAACCGGCCATGACCAGGTACTGTATTTCACTCCAATAAATGCATGGAAGTCATTTTATGGTAATGTACGGTTTTATGTCCCAACAATCGCCAGGTAATATTGACAGTATCAAAGTTATGTGACCCACTAAGAGACAAAAATAATAGTCATGTTTTTTTTTTTATACAACAATCTCAATCAACTCCAATGGGGAAGTCTGTGTAGCCAAGCATCATCACATCTACAAATTAAACACAAAAATATATTTGTTGTGTACATATGATGACAAGAATATTAACATCCTTCTGATATGTAGCTATGATATAAAGTTTGATAACATGTTTTACCGGGTGGAGTTTTCAGTATGTAACAAGATATCTGATCAAATCTGAATGTTGATACGGAAATGTCGATCTCTTTAGGATGCACGCACACACACACACGCACACGCACACACACACACACACACACACACACACACACACACAGATATATATACATATATATATATATATATATATATATATATATATATATATATATATATATATATATATAGAGGTAAAATGTGAAATAGACTTTCAGTCCATGTTTCAAAAAACAATTGTGATTCGTGTTTATATAAAGAAATATAAGACAGGCCTTTTCCTCGTTATTTAATTGTACATCATGCCAGTGTACGGAAGATCAATCGCCATAACTTTGCAAAGCAAATTGATCCTTGGAAGGAGAAAAATTGTTTTCATTTCTGGACTATGGCAGAAGATCATTCGCCATAACTTTACAAAGCAAATTGAGCCTTGGAAGAAGAAAATTGTTTTCCTTTCTGGATTATTTTTCCATTATTAAGATTATAAGAAAAATTACATAAAAAGTTATATGCCAGATTTGTAGATGTGTTTTGTTATGGTCTTCATACACCGTGTTACAATTTTCCTGTCCAGGATTGTGTGAAATGCTCAAATGCACCTTTTACCAAAGCCCAGACTCTTCCCAAGAAAATGACGAAAATGGATCGTATATTGTACACAAATTCAACAGCTGACAACTGAATATATTTAAGGAATTTAAATAAATATATAAAAGGAAATTGCAAAATGTGTACAAGAAACCATAAAGACCTAAGTTATCCATCATATTATCACTATCTCACATGACATCCTCGTGTATGCCATACATAAGCAAATTACAAAACGTGTACAAGGAAACATATAGACCTAAGTTGTCTATCTTATCATCACTATCTCACACCACATCCTTGTGTATATGATACACAAAATCTCTTATCATTAGTCATCCATCATTTTGTTACTATGTCATATCACATTCATGTGTATGTAATATGTAAAACACAACAATATCGAAGATTACATGAATGTAATATTATGGGATAAATGGCATTGAAACGAGTCTTGCGCTGGTTCCCCGCTGATGACCCAATTTCTACACAGAGGCTATTAAAGGGTACATGTTTGCTTCTAAATTCAAATTTGATGAATATGATATGTTCTTCAAACGAAATAAGGACGTTCATATATGCAATAATTTAAACTACAGAACTACACATAAGGGCATGCACTTTAATCACATGCAGAAAAGTAGCTTAAAACATGCTTGTTTGACTTTATCGTGTAGGAACAAACACTCTGCCACAAAGAGCTCAATTATGTATCACAATGAAAACTATTACATAATAATCTTTTTAAGTGATCAACCACTGAACCAGAGTTCTAGGACTTACGGCAGTGAAATTCATGGACACGTTTCGATGCATCATGCACACATTGTTCCAGCAATAAATAGTAAATGCATTTTTTTTCATATGACACGACATGTTCGCGTAAATATTATGACTTTTATATCAAAACACTCCATTCAGGACCTATTTTTATTTCAACAGAAGATTATTTTTCCACACTAACACTACCTATGAAGGACTTGTCCTCTTGGTCCTTGGCGCTGAAAATTTGGTCACCAGAATTTCCGTGAATCAGCATCAATTTCCTCAGACATGACTGGCTTTAAGTTTATTTGTTTGTTTACTTGTATGCTTGTTAGCTTGTGTACAGAGTTTAGTTCAAGGATCTAAATCTAACATTTTCCGCAAATATTATCACAAATGCAACATGTATAAAAGTGTGCTTTCTAATACCAGTTTTACCTGTTCGCTCGATCTTGGTATCATGGCCGTCCGCTAAGCAGTTCTGGTTAGTATAAGCGAGATATGATGATGATGATGATGATGATGATGATGATGATGATGATGATGATGATGATGATGATGATGATGATGATGATGATGATGATGATGATGATGATGATGATGATGATAACAACAATGTATTTGGAAAACTACCCCGTTACAACAGGGGCACCCATAAAACGGGGTTATTTGGTGCGTCCATACATTTCCTTTGAATCCATTTGTAAAATACAATTACAAACTACAAAAGTAAAAGTATTCAGTAGATTAATTCCGTTAGCTAACATAAATGATGTATATACTTATAATATAATAATATAAACCTTATCTTGAAAAAACTCCGCATGTGAAATTCTGAAAATCTCAAATTATTTCCTTTATCAAGTTGTTACATTTTCGATCAAGAAAAGAAAACAGTAAAACATGAACGTGAAATTCTGAAAAATCTCAAATTACTTCCCTTATCAAGTTGTGACATTTTCTATCAAAGAAAGAAAACAGTAAAACAAGAAAACGAGAAAAAGCTAATCCGAAAACACGAAAAGGCTAGTGCGAAAACACGACATAATTTCTGTCGTATTTTCGCGGTTGTGTTTTCGCATTTTCGTCTTCGTGTTTTTTACTTTAGTGTTTTCGCATTCGTGTTTTCTTGTTTTCGACCAAGGGAAGAAAACAGTAAAACAAGAAAACAGGAAAACGCTAATACGAAAACACAAAAATGCGAGTGCGAAAACACGACATAATTTCTGTCGTATATGGTTACCATAGTCGTATTTTCGCGGTTGTGTTTTCGCATTTTCGTCTTCGTGTTTTTTACTTTAGTGTTTTCGCATCCGTGTTTTCTTGTTTTCGACCAAGGGAAGAAAACAGTAAAACAAGAAAACAGGAAAACGCTAATACGAAAACACGAAAATGCGAGTGCGAAAACACGACATAATTTCTGTCGTATATGGTTACCATAGTCGTATTTTCGCGGTTGTGTTTCGCATTTTCGCCTTCGTGTTTTTTATTTTAGTATTTTCGCATTCGTGTTTTCTTGTTTTCGCTGTTCTGTTTTCTTATTTTCTTGTTTTCGCTTTCGCATTTTTATGGAGACAGAAAAATATTTTAGTTGGCACTTTTGTGCCACCATAACCTTGAGAGAGCACCCTCGTGCCACCGGTCAATGAACTACAGCCAGCCACGGAGTCCTCGATTTTGGTACAAACGGAGATCAACCTATGCCAGACGGTCTAAAGCGACCGGTGACAGAAATGTAGTCGTATACAGCTTTCAAGACTATTTGTATTTTCTTGAAAGGAACAGTTAAACGAGCCAAAGTTCAACCCTACTTGTTAGTAATGTCAATACATGTATTTGTACAAGAGGTCTTAAGATACGTATTGCCTGTTGATCGATCGCTTTTGAAATAAAATATGTTTAAACCAAACGAGTCAAATAACAACGTTTGCAATGTAAAAGACGCACGACAGACAACATTGGAGTGCAGCTGCAATCGTACTGCGATATATTTCGGACCAAAAAATAGTGCCATGTATCTTCTTATAGGAGCTCAGCACCACACGAATAGGCAGGCGAATAACACCAACTTTGAAGAGATGAGAATCTGAAGGGTTATAGTATCTAAGCGAACTTAATTCCACACTCTTTTCAGCACCTTGGAATACAGCCTATGAAGTCTATGACAACTTTACGATACCGTTTCATAGTGGTCAGACTTGCTTTTTTCTACTGCCAAGGAATTTATACCCAATAGAAAATTCACCGTTAGACCCACTGACAAGCCTTGGATCACCACCGAAATAGAAAAGCTTATTCGCCTCCCAAATCGAGCATGGAAACGTTTTAAGAATATAGCTAAAATGTCACGCCCTGATACACTCGAGGTCTCTATGACGGTCGAAAAGTTATACCAGTTTATAAGAAGCCACCTAACCACACACTCAACATAACTCGAAAATCGATGCGATCTTACTTTGCTAAATTACGTTCTAAACTGGACGATGACGAAATAAATCCAAAACAATGGTGGAGCTTATCTGTGGCTGTCTTGGGATCTAAAATCCACCAGGATATTCTTCCAATTATTGAAAACGACCAAATCATATCTTGCAATGTAAAATCATGTGACATTTTCAATACGTATTTTGCATGTCAATGCACAACTTTTTCTGACAGTGACTCCCCTCTAATGCCTGAACTTAGTCATCGTACTGGGTCTAGATTAACTGAAATCAACGTTTGATGATGAGGATGTTTTGAAGGCGACTCAACAATAAATCAGCTTGTCTACCTACTTCATATTATCGACAACGGTCTACAGCTATCAAAAGAACCCAGAATGTTATTTCTTGACGTCTCTAAGGCGTTCGACAAGGTATAGCATCCTGGACTCCCCTTTAAACTTAAGCAGCTTGGTATATCCGATCATCTTGTTACCTGGGTCGAAAGCTATCTCTCTAATCGACTCCAAAGAGTCACTATTCATGGTCAATCTTCTGCCTAGCTTCCCATCCAAGCTGTGGTGCCTCAGGGCTCTATCACGGGCCCCTCCGATTCTTGGTTTATTGTAAATGACCTAGTGGACAATCTCACATGTGAAATGAGATTGTTTGCTGATGATACTAGCTTACTCGAAATTGTCGATAACCCTGTTCAATCTTCACGCCAGCTGAACACCAATCTGTCTTTACACATCACTGGGGCAAGCTATGGCGAGTGTCATTCAATGCCATCAAATCCCTATCTGTTATTTTTTCTGTGAAACGCGTGAAACCTCATCACCTCCCTGTTTTCTTAGGTGGGTCTCCGATTCCTGAGGCAGATAGTCATACACATCTCGGTATCACCTTGAGTCGTGACTTATCTTGGCGTGCCCATGTCACCAGATTACCAATAAAGGTGGTGAAAGGATTTCCTTACTTCGGAGATTTAAGTATAATCTATCACGCAAATACCCAGTCAAGCCGTATTGTTCTATGATCCGTCCAATTCTTCAGTACGATTGCGTATTGTTCGACCACTCTGGTAAGGCGCTGTCTGATCGGTTGGAGTCGATTCATGCACCGGTGCATTGAAACATACGTCCCATATCAATTTACTTCGTGAGCTCAGATGGTCAACTCTTTCAGACAGACGTAAATACTTCAAACTTGTCCTCTTTTACAAAACGTACCACAATCTGACTCCTTCCTATATCTTTAATCTAGTACCCCCTCCTCCTGTTGGTCGTGCTCTCCGACATTCAATGTCAGTACATTCCATTAGATGTAGAACATCGCGTCTGGGTAAATCTTTCCTCCCAGACGCTATCAGTGGAATAACCTCCTTTCCAACAGCAGAGATTCACTTTCCCTACAAGTATTCAAAGCGACACTTAAAACTACTCTCTCAGCCACAATGTTCCTGAGTTCTACCACCATGGTGACAGATTTGGTAATATTTGTCACATGCAATTACGCCTGGAATTCTCCAAGTTAAACTTTGACCTCCATAAAGTTAACATCCTACTCAACCCATCCTGTGCATGTTCTTATCCCATTGAAGATTTAAAGCACTTTCTTCTCGTCTATCCAAACCACATCGTCAGAGAAACAAATTACTTAATACTGTTATCACTTTGATTGCTCCGGAGGTTAGCATCATCTTATAGTTCATATTGGTAGTGATAGGTTAGTTGAAATATTTCTCCGTGGCAGTAATGAGCTTTCTAGCTGCCGAAATATCCAGATCTGTGATGCCCTTCAGCTGTACATTATTGAAACCAGACGCTTTAACGACCAAATGTTTCGGTTACTGGAATTATCATTGGTTTGGACTATGAAAATTTATTCCTATCACACTTTTTTCCACATTGGGTAAATATTAAATTCAACTTCAAACTGGCTTAATTTGAATCTTATATGTAATCAAATTTTGATATTTGTACTGTGTTTTCGCTGATATAATACAATATTTACATTCAATCTAACTTTTAACATTGCAAGTATAGGAAAGAGCCTGGTGTGTTATGAGACCATAACACAGTAGCCTTGTGTGTTATGGGACCATAACACAAGTGTCCCGCCCACATTCCAATAAGCCACGCCCACCTGGGTTTCCGGAACTTAACACTTGAACATGCTGGGTAAATCAGTTTCTGGACGTTTCTCTTAATTTTATGCCTTACATTTCTAAATTGCGTGAAACTGAGCAGAAAAATTAAGAGGGAAATGTAAATATAAGCAATGAGGGTCGCTTTTGTGTGTGTTATGGCATAATGACGCGGGTGATTGAAGCTGGCATCGGGCGAGGCGCACTGGCGTGCGCCACGTCCACGATGTCAGCTTCAATCACGCGCGTCATTATGCTATAACACACACAAAATCGACCCTCATTTCTTAATTGGTAACAGTTGTTTTGTCCTGTGTGTCTCCATGTTCTGGAGAACCCATGTATTAGTCATCTCGATGCACCATAGGGCTATCCATATAAAATGAATACGTTTAAACTAAACGAAAGCGTCAATGATATTAAAATTGGATGCAACACCAGTGGACCCCCCCCCCCCCCCCCAACATTTTGTAAGTTCTGCAAAGCACAGTGCTTCATATTTGTATGTATGTTGTCTGAGCAGAACATATCCGTTATTGCTGAACTGTCGAAAAGATAATTTGTATGTCCTGGAAATAATCAGAATAATATTATATCAAAGTATTCCATGGGAGTTCTGTAGTGCTCTGTTAGCCGTGAGGACAACACCAATTTTACTTATGTACATAGCATGAAACATTTTGCAGACCGGGTATGAATTTGTTGCTCAATATGAGCTAGCTTTTCCTTCTTTACATCATCTTCCTCTCGTTTTAACCGTCGTACAGCATGACTGTAATATACCCGGTTTTATCATTGTTTGGGCAAATATACCTGCTCTCATGTTTTCACCCTTTCATTCCAACCTGGAAGGTGATGATTAACTGAGGTTTTAAGGAATGACACGTCACCCGAATTCAAAGAGCGATCAACAATCTTACTGCAGTAAGTATTGATTTGCTTGAGTAACATCAAAGCAGGCGGGATTTGTACAATAAAGCGCCTCCATAGGTAATACTACATTCCATAGCAATACATTCAAATGGGTACCGAATTTTTCTACATGTTCAAAAGTTGTCTTGTGCCAAGCGACTCTCTTTCTAAATTTGTTTATGAACCTTTGTTTTTCCATCGTTGAGCTGTAGTTCTCAAACAACTGCATTGCCGTTTGATGGATTATTATATTCGGCAAAAGCATACCCACTGGATAACATCGAAACAAGATTATCTGAGAAAATTAAAAGATCTCAGCAAGATTTGAATGTTTCATCATGTGACAAAGGTATTGTGCATATCTGCACAAGGCATCTCCCATATACAGTTAACCCGTTGCTTTCTGAGTCTAAACAAAATCCTCCAGGGCTTGAAAGTGAACGTTTTGCGTATGATATTATGGTTAGTATTTTCTTGTTCAATTAGCTTTTCAATAGTGCCTAATGTTTCAAGGAAACAAGTGTCCACGTTAGTTCTTTGATAGTTGTCATATGGCATGTAGACATTTACCATTGGAACTTTTACATTTTCATCTTCCTAAAAAACATATACCACAAACCCTCTAACTTTCAGTTTAAACTTGTTTTACTTTGTGACTCAAAGATTTATACAACAGTACAGCGACACCTCTATATGGGCGTTCTCCCATTATTGCCCATTATATAAATACCAGCCGGTAGTTTCGGACCTGTATCTACTATCAGGGCAACTTTCCCCACTGAGCTCCATCTTTGACACATCTGGGGCGCTAGGCCCGTCTGCCCAGTGCTGCTACTTAAGCCATAGCCTGCGGGCGAATTCAGTGTCAGATACAATATTCCTATTCTGGGGCCCACAACTGGTAACTTCAATGCATTGTATTTTCATTTTTATGTAATGCTCAAACTGGAAAAGTCCCATTATATATTTTACATTACATTCATTCAACAAACTAACCTGCCCTTGACACAAATCACACATATATTTTGAATACTACCTCTTCAAAATATCCAATCGGGACTAACAAATATGGACTTGGCTGCCATTTTGAAAATTGTGGATACGCGATATTGATTATGTTCAGTCCACCTCGTTCATTTTCGTCCATGCACATTGCAAACGATAATGATCACCGAACAACCATAGCTGTGCAGCAATGCTGGCGCCATTCTGTGTCACCGAACAACACTGGCTATAAGGCTGTGCGGTTTCCCCGACCCAAGTTAACCCTTCAGACAATTTGAAATATGAAAATACTGTGTTTAAATTGACTTCATTGCAAAAAAACGTCACACAACAGCCACTTTCGCTATAAAATTTTTCAGGGTCGATCAATTTTTATGAAGGAAGGGTGGCTTGAAACTTTTGTGTGTGTGTGTGTGTTATAAAATTTATTCAGGGTCGGGCCTTTTCAGTAGGGTCGGTCGGATTACCGGAACCACACATATATTTTGTTAGGCCTTGGGCAACTTAAAAATTTGTTGAAACATTTTTAAAATGGATGTTCTTTACCCTTTTATACATTACCTCCTTTGACGTGAGTTTAATTTGCTACTTGGGCCACGGAAGAATAAACTTGAGTTCATCCCTCCATGTCAGGGCACAGCGGGAGGCACTTGTATCATTTGAAATATCTACGCCCGCTACCACGTAATACATGTAATCTCGTGAATGATATTTGATCTGCCAATGTTAGTATCTAATAGCCCATGTCTCTTGCAAAAATACTTAAGAGGGTTCTTTGGTTGTAATGACTTGACGAATATATAGTCTGGTATTTTACCACCCAGCTCCGTAATATTGTACGAGACAAAACGACGTGTGCTACTCTCCACAGCTGCCAGTAGCGGTAATGTAACCTAGAAATATAAATTAGCGTGGGTCTCCATTTCGATCAATGTTAAATTTTCTTCTGTGTTAGTACAATTTTCTACAAGCTATGCCCTAGGTCCAGAAGTTCTCATTCAGCACATTTTCTTTTTCAACTTTTGACACAGTCAATTTGTAAGCTTTGTTTATTGCACCACTACGAGGTATACATTCGAGTTTTGTAAAGTCTTTGGCACATTGTCCAGTTACAAATGAGCCACAGATCGACCCCTCCCCCCCCCCTCTTTTTTTTTTTTACACACACTAATCTTGTTGAAAGGATTTTACTTCGTGACAATAATGCATCAATAAATTTTGATTTAGATAGGGACGGGATACCTTTATAGGCTGTGCTCTTTTACTACTGAATTTTATTTTTATAGCTGGTAATTCACATGTTTTAATTTGGTAGTCATGATGCTCAGACGCGTTTTTGTATTTGTCATAGTGGACTTTTTTCTTCAGAAACTAATGTACCTTATTCTTAGTGCTTATTAGTTGCTATTGTATAAATTGTACACAAGTTTCGAAACGGATGATAAATGGACAGGAAATTATAGCAATTAATTCAGCATATAGCCTTGAATGAGACAGGAAATTACAATCTCCTCGTCTGTCTATATTTTTCTTCAATGCTTATTACTGCAGCTAAATCTTGCTAACAATGAACTGATGGTTGGCAGAAAAAATATGATTCATTTACACTTGCCGATGACTCTTTTTAGGGCGGAGTTCTATCATCCTCCTGCATATACTGCCAGTTTGCATCCATTAATTTTGGCTTTTCCAAAACAGAGAGTGTTTTTGCTGGTAAGCGTTCTTTTCAAAATGAAATATAGTGAAGATCGTTCCCAGGCACTACGAAAATGTAAACATGGTTCATTTTATGGACATTTTGATTATTTCCTGCAATATTACCAGTTTGCCCCCATGCATACCACATCTGGAGAGAAACAAGTCTTTGGAAATAAATGACTGAAATGTTGTTTACACTTCGCGTCGACTCATTGTCGCTGAATAAACGCGTAACCCTATTTAGAAGTTATCATTACACTCGAGATTTAACGTGTAGTAACTGTAGTCCACCGTCTTATAAATTTGTGTGCACGGAAAAATTAATTTTAGGAGATGGATTATTTCACTGAAATTCAAGATCTTTTGAACAAGATCAAAGCATTTTTAATTTTTATGGGCCAAAGAAATAAAAATATTTTATGTTCGGAACGAACGAGACTCGAACTTGCAACCTCTGGCACCAGTCGCCTAGCTGAAATGGGAAACGCACATATCCACTGGGTCAAATCCCCATTCTTAAAAAAAGAATGGTTCAATCGAGGTAGTTATGTGCGAGTGCCATATCAACACGGTTATGCAGTATATGTACTGAGTCGGCATTTATTTCCAGAATCTGGGACTTTAATCTACCAGCATTAAGGAAACGCCGAAAATATATTTTATGTTCGGAACGAGCGAGACGAGAACTTGCAACCTCTGGCACTAGTCGCGTTTTTGTATTTGTCACAGTGAATTTTTACCACATAGTGGCACAATATAAGAATTTTGAAGCAGCCAAAGCTTTCAGAAAAGGGCTTTCCAAACTTAGGACAGGTTTTTGGCTCTCCACATTTTTATTACATTGTTGTGTTAGTGCACCGAAATACTGATATTTGAGGAACTCATTTCAAGTCCTTCATAATTTAAAGTAATACCATGGAGCAATGAAACTAGTTTCTTTCCTCCATGGTAATACCCAGTATGAAGAATCTTTTGAGTCGTGTTCAGGGTTGAAAAATAATTTTGAGACAACAATTGCAGCAATGATAGCAGGAGAATAGTATTAACCAATATGGAGTCTGGTAGATAGCTTTCTGGAAGATTTTTCATACACCAAACCTCCATGCACTTCTACCAATACTCTCTGTGTGCAGTTACTGTGCCAAGCTTTAAGAAATACATGGTGAAAATGTAGGAGCTGCACACACAAAATTGTGTCAACAGGCAGTCTCTTCGGTTAACAAACATTGTCCTTCAATCGAGGTTATCTAGTCGCATCTCAAATTCCTATCATCATGCACAGCTAAATTGACTGTCTCACTCTGCCACTTTCAAAGAAACTCATGCAAAAGTATTCGAGGAGTTGCGCACACAAGATTGTGTCTACAGACAGACCCTGCACTGCAGCCGCGAAAGACTGCCTTGCAATCAAAGATATCAAGTCATATCTGAAATTACAGTATTTGTACGTCAATATCATATAAATGCACAACCCTTTAATTTTTATTTATTTATTTATTTATGTTTATGTTTAATAACGGTAACAGTCAAATGTATGCAAATTTACATTTGATCTCAGCACAGTTATACCAAAGTAATCCCGAAAACAACAGTCACTGTCAACCTGGCGTGCCCCACCTCCATAACAATGTTCAAATGCTGCCGAAGGTCTCCAACCTGGCTATCGCACACTGCAGATTAAGCTTTGATAACTTACTTGCTTCTCGTTATTTTTTGATGGATGATGGAGTTCTAACTATACCCCCATATTAATACATGATACATGTAACAGGTCACGAAAATGCAAAGTTCCCTGACTTGACGTCTGATCTCGTGTGACGAAATGTCCACTCGACAAAAGGAACCGAATCAAATACAATTCCTAACGCCAACGATATCGCAAATGTAATACAATATAGGAAGATAGGTTCGACCCCTTTGCATTACACAAAGCTCTGTAATAGTCCTGTTTATGCTATCTTGAAAATACAATGATAAGCATCATTATCTTATCAATTTTGTAATGGTTTCGGCTTGCGCGATTTGAGAGTAAATCATGTAATAGCTATCTACACAGTTGTCTGTCCAGGCAAACTCTGTTCCGTGTCTTTTCTGAGTGGAGCGCCTTCAGACATTAAACATACGCACAAGAATCTGTCTACACTGGCAATTTATACAGTCATACAGCATGTTACTATTCAGTTCTAATATTTGTAGCCACCCATCTCCTTTCTCAGGTTCTCCAGTTCTTCATTCTTTCTGTACTTCTGGTTGAAAGCCAGAATCTGAAATGACAAACATGTTCGTTGATGCTCACATTCAACCAAGAAAGGATTGCAGAAAAAGGCATACAAGCCTATAGGTATTCGGTATGAACACTGAAGACACCCTAACTAATGTCACACAGGAATTAAGCCCTACAGCTCTTCTTCTCGTGTTCATATCTTAAATATACTCTGGGTTTAACTACCAATTTGCAACCTTTATAACACATTAACTTATTTAAAGTTTGGAATTGACGGCGCAGCCTTGATCCGCAGTGTGTTCTGGAACACAGGTGTTTATTGAGACATCTTTATTTTGAGACAGACAGACAGACAGACAGACAGGTAGGTAGATTGATTGATTGATTGATTGATTGATTGATTGATTGATTGATTGATTGACTGATTTTCATTCAGACCTCCCAGGGTCCATGCATACAAATTCAAAGTACATATATACAAAAGTACACACATTTAAACATAATAATAGCATAACTGATTAAAAGATACACCACACTAATAACAGTCAAAAAGTAATATTTTTTTTAAAATAGGTCCGTATGTTCAAAATTCAGCACTCATCTGACCTCTTGACCTTACTGACCGAAAAATATTGCTTAGAGGTACAATAAATTGCACCACGTTTCATATGTTGGTCCGTATGTTCAAAATTCAGCACTCACCTGACCTCTTGACCTTACTGACCGAAAAATATTACTTAGAGGTACAATAAATTGCACCACCTTTCATATGTGAACATAGACCCAAATGGCGTATTGAAAACCTTAAGTATCAGTATATTTTCAGAGAACAAAATTCTGTTCCCAAAAATTATACACTCCTTGCCTAATATATTCAAAACTATAAACTCAAAACGTAGCAAAAAATTCACTAGCAGCATATAAATTTGGTAGACCAAATAGTATCCGAAAAGCATTATTATCAGCAACTTTTACTTCATCATATTGGACCACATCTACAATAGAATTTCCACAATATGCCTTGAATCCCTTAATTAATGATTGATGTTATCAAGTAGTTGAGGCCAGGGGACACAATGCACAAGTGAAAAACAAAACCAATGCATCAAGATACTGAAATGATGGTGTCAAACCCGCCAAGCACACAAATTAGTACATTTTATCCATTTAATATATATCAATGAAACTGGGAGCACTTGCTCAATTAACATGTATTTTGGCAAATAATTAGAGGAACGTAGAGCACTGATGAAGTAGTCCAGGATCAAATAAAGAACATACAGCTTTGAGATCAAGAAATTTATCTTCTGTACATGAAGTGTGCTTATTCTAGTGGAACAAAAGTGATACAGAAGTATTCATTCATGATAATTATATGCATAGTTTACTTAGGATGCATAAGGTAGAAATGCAGCTGGAATTAAAAGCGTTAGGCTGAGAAGCAGGTGATGGAACTGGTCATTTATGTATTATTACGTTTGTCTTGCATGTATACGAAAAATTAAACGATTTTAGTTTTTGGAAGTGAAGAAATTTCGCACGCAAGTAAGAAATCATCTCACCTTTTGTTGTTTGTTGAAATCTATTCTTTCCCATGGAGGCATTTCATGCCTTTTGTTTATCCTGTAGAAATAAATATTTGTACTTATATCAAGAATTATGTCTTGTTGTAATGTAGAGTTGGCTGATATACCTCTACGAATGACCACACATTTTTTTTCAGAAATCAGGACTACAGTGGAATAGTGCAGAAATATTATTAGGTCATCTCTAATCAGATACCGTACGTTGTACCAAAAATGAACTCATTTCCAATTTTTTGAAGTGGAGTTTTTCTTCTTCTTTTCATTATTATTATTATCATCATCATCATCATCATCATCATCATCATCATCATCATCATCATCATCATCATCATCATCATCATCATCATTATGAATGAGGAATGCCGCACTGCAGCGCGGCCCCATGAATTCTTGCGGATGGCGCAGAGAATGAAGGAATGCTGTCTTAATATAATGTAAGATGGACTGTATAATCAATTTGACGTCCGTCAAACGAAAAATGAACTTTGGACGATTTTATTTGACCTCCCTATACTTTATCATGTGAGCATTCTTTCCGCGAAAGTCAATCCTGGGAGATGATCAAAACGTGTCAAAACAATGTTTATGAAAATTGTTGTCAAGAGTATCGTTACGCAGCAGATTTGCAAGGGATATGCCTTTGTGGATGTGCTTACTATGAACATCAAATGTACAAAACACAAAATTAGTTCCTTTAAAACATTACAAAGTGCAAAACTGACAAGCCTAACGCAAACAACAAGTTGTCCCGGGTTCTTCATAGAGTCGTTGGTTTAATTCTCAAAAAAAAAAAGAGATAATCAACCTATTTTCCCCCAATTAAAAAAGCTCAAAAATAACTACAAATAATTATTTTCTTAATCGCAGATTTCATTCGAAATGAGAGGATTGCTTATGGAAGGCTTCTGTTTAAAGCAAAGAAGTAAGCCTAAGCCTATAATGTGGAATGATTTGCCAAAACAAATCAACCAGCACCATGCAAGTCTACCGCACCATCTGCTTTATTTGGGCATGTCAAAGACAAAGGGCAAGCGGTCGTCATTCAAAGAGGGGACTATTACTTCTTTAATACAATAATGTAAGCGCCTTACATCACTGCTGTATTGGAGAGTTTTGACGTGTGTGGTACCTACACACGTTTTTTTTTTTTTTTGTTTTTTGTTTTTTGTTTTTTTTTTTAATCATCCTCAACGTACAGATTTGCTGAATTTACTTGTTTTTACCCAAGTCGCATGGTATAGCAAGAAAGCAACAGAGACGTGGCCTCTGCGATCAGCGATAAGTTTGAAACATGATCATAATCTCGTCAGACCGTCCAAGCGACAACAGGACAAGTATCTATGCCCACAAGAAGTTGGACAGGTATGTATCGGCCCCATAATTTTGGACAAGTATGCAGAGAAAACACAGCTTTAACTTGTAAGTTGCAGAGATTAAGGACAAAATTTAAAATGATCAGCTGTGTCATGTAGCCTTTTCGAAGCAAGCATGTATCCAAGTGATGTATACTGTGCGTCAAAAGGCCAGTGAATGGTTTCTGAAAAGATAAGCGCAAACAACCCGAAATTTTTATCAGCTACAGTAATTTAAGTGAGACGTGTAATAATGATCAAATTGACAAAAATGCAAGTATTACACGCTTGGATCTGGAGCTTTATTCATATACATATATACATACATACATACATACATACATACATACATACATACATATATATATAAATATATATATATATATATATATATATATATATATATATATATATATATATATATATATATATATATATATATGGGTCAGATCTATAAATAGTCAACACGTGGTGGAAAATTTAATTGTAATTTTTCTTAATTCCGAATGTATTTTGGTATGGATACATGTTTATAAGTATTATACATTTACAATTACCAGTTAGCAATACTTTTTTTTGACACAAAAATGAAGATATAGACTAGAAGTGATTTTTCCGCGATGGGACGGAAATCTTTTATTGGCTGGCTTAAAAATATTTTTCCAACTATCAGAATGCAAAGTTAGAATATAAACTGACCTAAAGTAGTTGTGTATGAAACTTACACTGCAGAAAATATTCCTTTTGTATTTTCCATTTTGTCATAACTGTAGAGGCAAAAAATCCGTCCGGTCGCGCTGTTACATTCATTTGGTTACTTCCCAGAACACATAATGCCCCTTTTAAAATTTAAAGTGTCTTAGTTATCAAATTTTGTACTGTACTGTCATTTTAGCAATGGGTGGGACTTACATGAATAAATGAGTTTTAAGTTCAAATTTGGGGGTCACAAGTTAATTTCTATGCATCATTTACGCACACTTGTGCTCAAGGAGAAACACTGATTTGTATAATTTATACATTTTTGTGATACAGATACAGATCTTTATTTATACTAAGGGTTTCAACAGTAACATTAGCTCACGAGCTATTTTTACAGAGATAAAACGAGATATGAACGTTTTGCATGTCGGTTCAGGGCAGAATGCCACATGTATTTCTACGATGTCCTCAAATAAAGTTTATGTCGCGCAAACAAGTGACAAAACATATTTTATTAATAATTTTTGACCTTTTAAAAACGATATTTGGAACCGATTTTAGTGACACGTTAATTCATGTTTAATCTCGCCATCGGCTGTGTGTATCTCCCACATTTACCTCATGCCTATATCCTGTCTTCATATTTAATCCTGATTCATCTTAATTACCAACAATTTTAACATTTTCAGAAAACCGCACTTTTGACGTAACCAACCTTTCCTTTACATGTAGCTTATGCCAAGCTACTTTATCCATCGGCGTACTTATTTGGTTTCGCGATATGTCCATCGTGTCCGCACGAAGACACTGAAATGTATATTGTGAATCACCAAGTCATTTTGAACTCACCTGACATCAGACTTCGTAGCCGCTGAATACATGGTGAAGCCAACAGCGCCAGCACAAGTGAAACTGAGGGTACCAACAAGTGGGATTTTCTGTGTTTCAAACGATACAATACAGTATTAACATTTTATTGTGCTGTACGAGTCCGGTACATGTGCATTGTTACACTTACATTCTTACTCTTTTTATGTAGCCAGCGATATCATCAAAACCTCACGAATAAATCTGTGCTGCTAGAGAGAGAGAGAGAGAGAGAGAGAGAGAGAGAGAGAGAGAGAGAGAGAGAGAGAGAGAGAGAGAGAGAGAGAGAGAGAGAGAGAGATTAGTTCTTTCCTAATACTGTGGAATAGAAACTATAGTAAATATGAAATGTCAGCATCAAAATCACATTGCGTCTCATTGTATCGGCCATTTGGTTTGACACCTGAAACAAAATTCTGTTGCAGTGAACAAGAATACAGAGCTAAATGAAATGACTTACCTCCCAGTATCTCTTTAGAGCTCTTACACCAAAACCTTGAAGTGACGACATTCTATGACCTGTGGCAGAAGTAATGACAGATCTCAATGAAATTGTTTGTATTGCCTACGAAGAGAAAAATTGCATTGCTTACATTAACTTGCCACGCAATGCAACGGACCATAGCTTTTGTGTATAATTAGGAAAAGTTAAACTGACCTATCGTATTTACTATTACTTACTAAAAAAGATGACTGGGATCAACTGAAAGATGCTGAAATTCCTTTTCAGAGAACTGCCAAACTCAGTTCATGGGGCCCAGTACGTTTTCAGAATGTCCTAAAATTTAAAATGACATGGAGTTAACATTTCCCTATTTAAAAAAAAAATCGACATTGAAATGAGCATTTTTAGAACAAGGCCAAAACGGTTAATATCCTTGAAGATTTGTTTCAAATAAGACAAAATCGGGCCGTAAAAGGACCTGCATCAGCGGAGGGACTGGGATAAATTACTGGTATGTCGCGGTCCGAGGTTGGTATTTTTCAAAGCGCCGTTGAATGGGCCTATCGTCCACTATTTTCAACTCATGTATCGGTGTGGTGTTGATCTTTAATTAGGACCCTGCAAGTAAAATGATGAATTTCTTATGAATGCAACTGTTGTTTCAAATTTTACTTTTGCTGACCTGCAACTGTAATTAAGTTATGGCATGGCTGCCATTAACGTAAAACTTGGAAATACCGCCTCACGTGTTAGTCAAACTCGACTAAACGTAAGTCATTTATAATTACCGGAGTATCAGCCTACACTTAGGCCGCCGTAATAATCGATTATTGTAACTGATTAATTGTCGTCGAGTTTGACGGCGCCCTCACTCTCCCTCGCAGATAAAATTTGAGCAACCTAGTCAAGTAAATCACTCAAACGTATCGCACCTTCACACATCTATGTGGTTTAGGAAATTAGTTCACCTTCTTCCATTGACAATGGTAACGAGATTAAAAAAAAAAAAAAAAAAACATATTCCGGTACTGTTATCTTCGTTTTGAGTTTTGCCCATCTCATACACTTTCTCATGCTGTTCCTGTTGAACTGAAAATTAGGCAACTGAAGCTCTCTTCAAATAACACCAATAGCCACTAAGCCAGTGAATAATTTAAGGTTATCACATGGTTGTAGCTGTATCACCCCCTGTCTCAGCCCCAGAGCACTCGTATCGTTACGAGACCAAAGGTCGAATGACGATACGGATACGAGGGGCTGATACAAGGGTAATACAGCGACGATCATGTGATAACCTTCATATTTCCATTGGTGTAAATAATAGGCCTAGACTATTGAATGCAGATCCTCAGCCTCTAGGAAATGGTTGCCAGCCTCACCCAGATATCGTCCAATACTATTAAATTTGGACAGAAGAGAGCCAGGCTCATAACCCTATCACCCCTGGTTACTAGGCATTCAGTTCCTGTACGGCCAATCAGAGAACAGAATTCTCACAGACTCCCTAATCATAAATTCATAAATATGAACCTTGTGGCATCCATCTTCAGGTTGATATTTATAAATTCATAATTAGGGTGTGTGTGTGAGAATCCTGTTCTCTGATTGGCGGTACAGGAACTGAATGCCTAGTAACCATTTTGAGGGTGATATTTAAGAATTTATAATTGCTCCCATACCAACCCAATGAATTATAATAATAACCAGGGTTGTATTTACAACGGATGGTAATATTAACATCAAACTCGCTGTGAATTTTTTTCAAGTCATTCATATAATATATATATATATATATATATATATATATATATATATATATATATATATATATATATATATATATATATATATATATATATATATATATATGCAGCCCTGGTTATCATTCATGTTCATTGGGTTGGAGCATGAGCCTTGGTATTTCAGAACAAGGTGGCTCAAAATGAGGCTAAAATCAGCACATTGGGATTTTTTCCTTATATAACCAATTAGATGTGAGCAGCCACAAGTTCCTAATTATAAATTCTTATATATCACCCTCAAAATGGCTACTAGGCACCCAGTTCCTGTACAGCCAATAAGAGAACAGGATTATCGCAGACTCCCTAATTATAAATATCAACCTGAAGATGGATGCCACCAGGTTGATATTTATGAACTCATAATCAGGGGTTCTATGAAAATCCTGTTCTCTGATTGGCCGTGCAGGAACTGAATGCCTAGAACCATTTTGAGGGCGATAGGATTATGAATCTGGTTCTCTTTTGTCTAAATTAGATATTGGTTGATATCTGGGTAAGACTGGCTAGTTCTCTGAGGATCTCCGTTCTATAGCTCGGGCTTTTTTTTCTTTTCTTTACACCGAATGGAAATATAAAGGTTCTCACATGGTCGTAGCCGTATTACCTGTATCAGCCCCTCGCACTCGTATCGTCACACGACCTTCGGTATAGTGACGATACGTGTGCTCGGGGGCTGATACAGCTACAATCATGTGACAATCTATAAATATAAACAATTGCTTCACATGGCCATGAAGACTCGATAAATCTCAGGTTGAGTTTTTCATATTTTTTGCAAGTGTCCCCTTGGTGTACACATGAAAACTTCTAATGCGAAAAATCAAGGCTGGAAGTTTGTCTGCATTGATAGAATCTAGGCCTAGTTGTCAATCGATAAAATATTTTATGATATTCAGAACATTTGAAAGCCAGGATTTTTTACTTTACTGATGAATTCTCGTTAATAATATACAATTGAAAGAAGAATTATAATTTTTAAAAAAATGCTAGATTACCCATACCAAAGAATTTCTTACCTTTTGGGCATGCGAAAGACCGGGCTTAATCCTGGAGGACACAATTCACGGTGTGCGTAAAAAAATATTAAACATAAATTACAAACTATCTTAAATAAACGGTGGTTAAAGTTGATAAGTGGTCACTATAATCTTTACAAGGATCAAGAATTGTACAGCAATATAGTCCCCTACCCGAGAATTTATATAAATAGTTGACTGCTCGTATGAAATTGCTTCATGTGCAATAACTACTGAAGAATTAAAAAACGTGAAACAATAATGTATCTCGATGATACCCAGGTTGGGCTATTATCTGTGTTACCCTAACCTAATTTCAACATTACTGAGCTATACAAATTTGGTAGCTGTAGGTGTTTCGGTCTCGGAAATATGGACTGGACTGGCTCAAAATTTATGGAGGTCAAATGTCAAGGGCACAGTGACCTATTCTGGTGTGCGACACATCCCTATCCTGTGAGGTGTCCACACATCAAATTTGGCAGCGACAAACTACGAACATACCATAAATTCAAGTCTGCCTTTGAAATTGAATATTACCTATAAGAGAATGGTACAGGCTTGTTGCACTGGAATGTGTACTGATGGGTATTTTGTTTCTTGTAACCCCTAAATTTTCTTGAAGTTTCACATTTCAATTTTGGAAAGTTATATGCCTGATAACTTTCTTTTTTTAATCTCGGGAATATAACAAAAATGGGAATGATGTGTTATTTTGGTGCATTTTACAGCTCATTTTAACTTACATACATAAAACAGAGGGGTTTTGTGGCAGTTTCTAGGCTCAGGAACAATAAAACTCCACTAAAATGGCTAGGTTTGCATGTGAACTGTAACTGTTGCAATGGTCAGCTTCTGTATTGCTGTGGCATAAATACACCGAGTTGCCTACCTTAATTTGTTTACATGTCTCTTTTCTAACATATTTTTTTACTTATGCTTTCTAAAGATGAGAAATTGTATTTAATCTGGGCTATGATTTTATAAAAGCATTAAGGCTAATTTTCAATTAATGATATCTTTTTCCACCATTCTTCATTTCTGATCCAGAAAAAGATCTCTAGCGAAGCATTTAAAACGTTAAGATTCCATCACATTTTGAAAGGTATTCACCATTTCATAAGGAATTCAATATATGCTGAAATCCTTTGATATATATTTAGGTGTGTACATACCTAGCTATACACATGAGTAATCATTTATAAACTGTCTTTATATTTCCTGCATCTCGTGTAAACTGCTGTTAGAGAGTACGTCACGTTTTCTAGGGACAGTCTGCTCATTTTACAAAATGAAGGCTACGGGGTACCAATACCTGAACTTTTTTGTTCATAAACCAATAACATTGGGTTATATTTTATGCTTATGACTTATATAGCAATTTATATGCATATTTTATATTTCTATCACTTATATTAAATTAATTACATGCAAGAATGTTTTTTTCAATATCATGGTCTAAATATGGACTTCAAACTTGCTATATTTTCATTCATGCTGGATTTTTTTTATCATTTCATTATTTGTCATGCTCATGGGTACCTAACATTCAAAATAGACATTTTCTGGAAGCACAAGAAATGTACTTTTTATCTGAATAAAAACCACAAGCCCACTTCAACTTCATTTTTGACAGGTGAGCCAAAATTGTACATATTCCCATGCAACAAGCCTACATGAAAAGGAAGAGCAAGCTTGACTAACTTGAGAGTACTGCTCATGCTTTTGCCACTGAGATTGGACATTACAGAACTCCTCCTGACAACCGGTGTTTGTAAACTGCATGATTGTAACAGCATGAAGATGGAACTAATCGTATTTTACATTGCATTTTTAACAAAATATTTATTTTACAAAATGGCACAGATGTAGGCCTATTTTTACGGAATTAACAAATTGCCAAGAGTACCTCCCTCCAGTGTAAAATTTCAAATGACTGATTATAGGAATGTATTCCTATAAGAATAGGTCTGTGGCTGTGGGATGGGGATGATACTGTAGAGTGTAAGTAGCAAGCTCATCTGCAATTGTCGGACGTGCCCAATTCTTGGAAATCGACGATAATTTTGCCATTCATTGACAAGATGTGGAAAAAAATATATTAATTTAATGAGCACAGAGAGACTGATGTCGGATCGAAGACAAGTTGACCATTTTTTAAATTTGCATATTTTTAGACACAATGTCAGATTTTAGATAGAAAATATCCATTATAGTCGCCAAGTGTTATTAAACACTCATACGACGCAGTTTGCAAAATATAATTGTAAATCTGATATGGGTATTGAAATACAGAGGTTCTCACCTCAAGGGCTGGAGCATAATTTCCAGCTAGAATGTAAACAAAAATAACGTGGAGCCAAATACTTTCCCATGTCCGACATTTGGGCATACCTAACTTTCTGCTCATGGCAGGAATTTTATAGCTTTACCGGATTTTCTCGATCATCTCTTGTAAAATGTGCGCGCGTTCGCAATCCAAAGAGCGTGATTTGACAAGGAACATACGCCAACAATCCAGTGTTTGGTCTTTTCAGCGGCACTGCCAAACATCAGTAAATGTGATCTAATCTTCAGTTTGACAATGAATGCAACCTAGCGCTCAGCTGTCCCACAATTGGGCACCCCAGGAACACACACACACACACACACACACACAAACACACATACATATATATATATATTATATACTTGGCTATTTAACAAGTTGCATTGGGTTGCACCTGCTGACATTGATTGAAGTTTGATTGTTATTGTATGTTTAATTCTGTTTGTATCTTATATTTATGTTCACATTTCATATTGACTAGGCCTACAATGAATTCATAGGTTCATGTCAATACAAGTTCTATGACGATTCACAACAAACGAAAGCTGACTTAAACCCGAATTTTCAACCGGCCCCTGTAGCTTCCCGATAGGGATGGACCTGTAGTCGAAGCCTCAGGCTTATTCAATTCCCTATCAACAAACCAGGTTGACCAGTTCACACGCCTGATGCGGAAGTTTGTGGGCCTGAATTATGACACGATGCAGACGAAACCCCATAATTCTTACACCTTACGTGTCTGACAGCTTGCAACAAGATCAAGCAAGGCGTCGTTGTCTGTCAGGGCCAATGGCAAATGGTCGATGGGTCGCAATGGGCGTTATTCCGTCAGAAAAGAAACGGCGGGAATTAAATCGTCGTGTTTGGACGCTGCTGAAGACGAGAATCACCTGATATTGCAACTAGGTGGCGCGAGCTTCAATAGATCATTATATACTGGTACCCTGCTTGAACTACTTTTGCATCCTTCTCATGTGGAAAACAATCTTATTTTTCAACGGTTGTTTACTTGTGACCCAACTAAAATTTGCTTCTGTCTATCTATCTAGCTAGCTTAACAATTGCGAAATTCTCAGTTCCCTGATTAAGACTTTAAGCGGAGCAATTCTTTCTGTCTGGAAGAACAATTTCCCAGAAATACTCGACAAAAGAAAAAAGTCATGCCATTTCTCCCTCAGGAAAACTCGTCCTAAAAAATCAACTCCCCCCCCCGACCCCCAACACCCCACTCCCACTCCCACTCCCACCCCACCCCAAGATCTTTACAAAATTATGGGCAGAACTATAATTCTGCAAATATAATAATTAGGGAAACTTGCTTAGCAATGAACTTATATATTACAAATCTCATAAGGCATGCTTTTGTGATCAGTGTCAGCGTCAAACCGTGTCCGTTTCCTCATCTGCGATTCCCTAATCTTAATGATGAATTTCAGGTGTTTCGCTTTGATTGTAATCGTAACTTTCGATTGCAGTTCCAACATAGGTCTATGTGTATTACTTTAAGGAATGGGATAATTTTAAAAACGAAATCTATACAGCAACATCATATATGATCTTATATCTGCCAAATTGTATACAACTTAATTTGGTATGGCCTACGTTCTTTTAAATATTGTCAAATTTGTTTATATGCTTATTTGCATAATTTTGATCTGGGAAGCTCTGGACTCTTCTCGACTGAAATTCTGCCCCTGGCTTCGACAATTAACCGGTTAGCCAAAGAAAGCTGGAAAAGTGTGACGCATGACTTTGTAAACATGGCACTTCCAAAACAAGCTGCAGCACAGGTGAGGCTAAAACAGAGACCAATTTAACTAAATTATTGACCAACCTGAGAGAAAAAAAAAAAAAAAAACGAACCATATTGTTTTTTTGTTTTTTTCGTGAATGTCAATATGAAAAAAGAATCACGGAATCAGAAGGTCTTTTTGGGCACTTAAATGCTACGTAAATTGTGTGAAGTTAAATATTGGGTCCCTTAAACATATCTGGCACAAACGCATGTAGACCTAGACCTCAGTACCTTTTTTACAAGGATAAAACTCTGATTTTAATACAAGCTATAAACTTGCCCGTATTCTACAGTTTTTATCATATATTGCACATTGTTTGATAAAAAAAATGTCCAATTTTCCCTTGACTTCCAGAAGTTTAAAAAAGGTATGAAGTTAATGTTACAAATGTACAAATACGTATGTTCACTGATATATATATATATATATATATATATATATATATATATATATATATATATATATATATATATATATATATATATATATATATATATATATATATGTATATATAAGAGCAATGGGTGTGATATTTTAGGGAAGAATAGGGTCAATTTAGGCTTGATATCCAGAACATTTGCTTTTCTCCTCAATAACCAATCAGAGATGTTAGAAGGTTCCCTAATTAAAATAGATATCGCCCTGAAAATACCTGCCAGCAAAGGGAACAGTGGTAAATTCTATTGGCAACAGAATTTTAAATTCGGAACATCTTATCGAAAAAAGTTATGACAGCACATCACCAAGAAACCGTAAGAAACCTGGGCCTCATTGCTTTTGCCTTATTATCTAAATGGGTTATACATAAAAATTTTTATTATTTACACCGAATGGAAATATAAAGGTTATCACATGCTTGTAGTTGTCTCACCCCTCGACAAGCCCCCCAACACCTGTGTCGTTACGCAAAGGAAGGTCAAGTGACGATACTGCAGCAAGGGGCTGATGCACGGATGATACAGCTACAACCATGTGATAACCTGTCATTATATATGTATATATATATATATATATATATATATATATATATATATATATATATATATATATATATATATATATATATATATATATATATATATAAATATATATATATATATATATATATATATATATATATATATATACATATAATACACTTTAGCAGGACTTGTACAGATGAGTTTCATATACACCTTGATACGAGATATTTTTAAGTAGGCCTAATATCAGTATTAGTGAGTATACTTACCGGTACCTCTCGACCACCAATCGCCCAGACCTCTGTGCCTGAGTCAAACAGCCAAGTGGCGCTATCTTGATCGGTTCCTTTGGAACTGGTGGCGACTCCCAATGCGCATGCTTCTCCTATCCTCCTTCCACTTTTGCAGAGTGTTCAGTTGACGTCAGCTGAAAGAGGAACCAAGGTCCTGTTGTTACACATTATAAGGACTTTTTTGTGCTCCTCTAGGTCTCAGAAGTGGAGGAGCTCCAAGTGTATCGCCTCCAGTTGCAACAGTTTATGTGGCGAGACACAAAGGATGCTACGCAAGGGCCTGACACCATCTGGCTCTCAACATGGGCTCCCCATCTGAACCTAGAAGAGCCTGTGTAGATGGTAAGCTAGGCCTAAAAAGGTGTCAGCGTCTGTCCCCTCAGGATGTTCTCCTTTATGGTCCACCACAGAAGATCCAGATGATCTTCAATGAAAATCTGCACCGGGGCCTGATAGCCCTGGTCTGTGGACCATCTTCCTTGCAGAGCTTGCTGCAAGGGGCAACAGTGAAGGTGACGGAGTGGGGTCTGGGAGTCCATGCAGGACACAGACCCCCAGCAGGATGAGCCATTGTTGTGCCAAGCCAACCTTGCCAGTCAGAAAGGCTCTGAGCAGCAACATAAGTCTCTCACGTCTTCTAAAGGGCGACAGATGTAAGCAGCCAGGTCGAACTGGATGCCCAGAGTGACAAAACCCTGCTCTGGCCTAAGACTGGACTTGCTTAGGTTCACTATCAGGACCAAACATTGGCAGAGTTTCAGAATGGTCTGTTTGTGATGCTGTGAATCCAGACGCTGAAGCGCTCGGATAAGCCAATGGTAAAGGTACACATAAAAGCGAAGGGCTGAGCAGTGCAGGTAGGCAGCATATGTCTGCTCGAACCTGGTAAACAGAAGCGGTGCCATGGCAGGCCAAATGGAAGCACCCTGAACTGGTAAACTTGGCCCCCAAATGCTAACTGCAGATACATCTGTAAAGTGTGCAATTGGCACATGGAAGAACATGTCCTTGAGATCCAGGGACCTCCTCCATTCCATGGGCAACAAGTCTGCTGCCACCAACTGAGGGGGTCTCCATCTGAATGAACAGGACTTCTAGGAAGGTGTTCAGCGTCAACAGGTCTATGACTGGGCACCATCCTCCATCTCACTTGGGGACCAGAAAGAATAGGTTGTAAAAACTGAGAGCATCTTGATCCTCCACCAGCTCTATGGCACACTTGCTCCAAAGCATCTGAACTCTAGGAATGCTGATGCTTTGGGTTTGGTGGTGGCCCGTTCGAACCACTTGAGTTTTTGGCTTAATGGAAGCCTGTGTTTGCCAGAAGGCAGAGTGTAGCTGTGACTCAACATGTTTAAGACAAACCAGATAGGCTCCCATTGCATGCGATATGCAGTGAGGCAGCCACCCATCCGGTGCTGTGCAGACATACACTGCATGGCAATGGGCAATCCTGAGATGCCGCGATCCTGTATGCAAAAGTGGAGAGCGCTGAGGCTTGCTGGGCTTCTTGCCTTTACCGGAAGGCTTTCACTTTTGAGAGCGCTGTCTGCTTTTTCCAGGGCATTGTGTCCCGGAGGAAGCATGAGCTGAGGGGCCAGTGGATGAAGTATGGAATTTACCATAATTCCGGGCTGCAGCGGCCAAGGTCAACAGAGACAGAACTGAGTCGGCCAGCACCTTGGAACAGGCATGGACAACTGAGAGGGCCCAAAATTCCTGTGCCGGCAGACAACCTCCCCCATCTCACGTCCAAACAGTGAAAAGAGGCCCCATTCCAGCTCTGTGAAACAGTGGGTCAGGTAACTTCTGACCCTGGAGGTAGGTGTCCCTCCCCAACAATGCCTCCTGTGTGCAAGTGGTCCGCACCTGGTGATCAACAGCTTGCGACAATGGGGTCGCACGAAGCCTCCCCTGATCTAACCAGTCTGGCACTGCCTTGGTAATGTGTACAGAGCCCTTGAGGTCATCCAGGAGAGACCTCAGAGCAGCCAACAAGACGGAGTACGACCACGTAAGGAGGATTCCCTGGCATCTTCCTCCAACCATCTGAAGGCCTCTACAGATGCCATGAGGGACTTCAGCTGCTGAGCGTCAAACTCTTCGCAATCTAAGTCCACTGGCAGTGAACCTGAAGGAGAGATCTGCTCAGGCACAGAATACCATCTCCCCTGGATGTCTGGTTTTAAGCCCCCTGACTCTTTTCTGGGGCCACAGCTGCACTTGGTGGTATGCTGGCAGGTGGAGTCAGGAAAGAGTTCAGTGAACTCCGGAGTGCCGTTGCCGAGAATAAGCTAGCTCAATGCAGAAGCAGCAAGCTGCTCAGCCAACAGAGTCTGCTCTGGCTCAGCTGCCGTGATGGCCTACGCAGAGAAAGACCGAGTCTGCAACTGCAACCGTTGTTCCTGATGGAGCAAATTTAAATTGTGAAGCTTTCAGAAGGTGCCTCCCCCTGCAAACTGTAGGTTGCAGGAATAGGCCTTTTGTTTACTTGTTTGTTTTTGTTTAGTAGACCTATGTGATTGTTAGTACCTGTCTCAGTTATTGCCTGGCATAAGTATTGCTCTGCAAATCATATGTGCATCTTTTGCCCCTACTAGAACAGTAAAAAGAATGGAAAACATTAACATTTTTATTAATTGGAATGTATAAAGCAGAATTTAGCTTTGGTACAATGAATGAAAATAAATCATCTGACGGAAGTTGTCTAAGTACATTTTGTATGTGTTTTCCTGTGGCTGGATCTTCCACCTGTGGTGTAGAAACTGCGATCACACTGATCACATTTGTAAGGCTTCTTACCCTCATGGCGATTGACATGAACACATAGAGCTTTCTTGCTTATCAACTTTTTACCACAATATTTACATTGGTACTGAGCATCTCTTGTGTGTCGTATAGCAATATGATCCTTCAGAATATACTTATTCTTTAATGTAAGACCACAGTGTATGCATGTGACTGGGTGTAAGTAGTGACTTGTTTGAATGTGACCTTGCAGATGTCTTTTGGTCCTGTATGTCTTTCCACATTGGTGACATACAAAGTCTTCAGACTTGTCCCCATGGTGGTACTGAACATGATACATGTAGTATCTTTTTTCTGAAAATGTTTTTCCACAAACATCACACATATGCTTTGCTCCTTCATGCTGAAAGCGAATGTGAGCTCTAAGATTTGCTCTAGCATTTAAAATTTTCTGACAGTATGGGCATTCATGACTTCCATTGTTTATCTCTGAGCTATCCACTGTTATGATTCCATCCTTAATTTTCACTTTTGCAAGACCTGATTTTTCCTTATTTTTCCTGTTGAAAACAGGTCTATTAATTTGCTGCATCCATGGAACATCTTCAGCACCAACAGTTCCCTCTTCAAGTAAGCTCACACACCCACTTTCCTCCATGCTACTACCCCGACTAGAAATCGGGACAGCAACATCTGGTAAAATATTGAACTCCTTGACATCTGTATTTTGGTCACAAAAACCTTGTTCACTACTGTCCTTTTTACTGTAGCTACCGTGCATTGCACTTATCAAGTGAGTACTTGTCTCCACAACTTCCTCTCTACATTCCACTAATTCTGCATCAGAATTGTCACAAACAGAAACAGAACATTTTCTTGGTGCTTTAAGAAAATTTGAGATTTCTTTTTCTGATCTTTTCAGATCTTCAAGATCAATCAAGTCTGTTTCTGATATAAACTCTTTCTGATCAACAAGTGGCACATTAGTCCCAGATAGCTTATCTGGAAGAGATGGATCTTTTATAAAATGTTCCCTTAAATGAAGTGACATTTTCCGTTTAAGGCAATATGGGAACACTTTATTACATGCCGGGCACCTAGCATAGGGTTTTGTGTACCTTGACGTATGACGTTGCAGGAATAAGTCACTATCAAACTGCTTTCCACAGATTGCACAGGCATGGGTAGATGTAGAACGATGTTGTTGCATGTGTAAACGAAACAATGGCCTTGACTTCACCATATTGAATAGTTTTCCACACAGATCACACACATACATACCATCCCTGGGATGGCTGAGATAATGTTGTCTCATTTTATGTACACTAGCAAACTTATGTCCACAAATGAGACACTGGTACTGTGCTGCTTCATTGCCATCTGATATTTCACAGATGCTTTCAGCAGCTACTGAGCTCTCCTCAATTGACACATATGTACCCCCAGTCAGCCCTGCTTCACTTTCCATGCTGTTGTCCATAGTGCTGCTGAATACTGGACAGTCTTCATCTTCAGAGTCTGTGCTTAAGAATGCCATTTGATCTTTAAAATGTTCTGTTTGATCTTCTACCTGTGTGCAATTTTTCTCTGATTGGGACTTTAATTCAACAACAATGAAATCTGTAGTGTTGCTCACAATTTTGGTTTCTACTAACTTTGATATTTTAGACTCTGTATTTTTCTTTTTCACTGCTGGTTTTGTTAAAGAAATTGAGCAACTGTTAGGTGAAGAATTGTCACTTTTCACACCTACATCAAGGTTTATGTCCAAGTTTTCATTGTCTTCCAAATCTTCAGAAGCCATGAAATTGCCAAGGACATCTACCATGTTCATTTCATCACTTGAAATGTCAGTCTTATGGGTAGCAGTGGTAACCAGCTCATCTGATGCCATGGTCTCCCCATCATTACCAGGCACCTGATATTCAATGGTTGACCCCAACACTGGCTCCTCCACTGGTTCGGTTACATTTGCCTTTATCTCTTGGTCAAAAATCATGGGTGGTGATGCATCATCCTGTAAACATTTGGTCAGCATATCCACGTTAATGCTCCCTGTGTGATTAATATCTATGATGGCACAGACTGATTGAACCCCAGCTGCAAACAAAGAAGGAAGAGGCATCAACACTTTTGGCAGATCTTCTGTTTGTACACATTTGTCAACAGAGTTTGTCCGTTTTTCTTGAATTCTCACCACAATAGTGCGGTCTGGGAGATTAGAAATTGACAGATCTGGTGGTGCTCTCTGCACTTTTTCCGCAGGGTGCAAGGCAGGTCCAGCAATGAGGAGTGTGTGTACTGGCCTGCTGATGTCATTGATGCGTGCCATATCTGTACAAATTGGGCCAGAAAGGTCACTCATTTGTATCATGTCTGTGCTGATGGGCACACCCAGATCATTTATAGGTGCCACTTCTGTGTGTACTGGAACTGTAAGGGCATTCAAGTGGGCCACATCTGAAATATAAAAGACACCATTACATGTTTATGTCTGGTCATTGAAGTCTATACATAGCAAAGTAACAATATACAGATGAATGAAAAACACACCTCAGACACCAAGTTTCAATAAGTTGACAAATGTAATTTATCTATTTCCTAATACATTTTCTTTATGGGGCTACCCTGTTTAAAAACTTCTATTAAAAACATACACACACACAAAAAAAATACAACATTAATACATGTATCTGCAGTTTAAATAATTACATACAGGAGGCCCCTAGTTGTGTAGCATTATAACAATAATGTCTGTTGTGCAGGGATTGGGATCATTTGCGGCCCACGATATTTGATTTGTGGCCCCACAGTGGTCATTTGAGCCCGACGTGAAGAAGAGGCTGCAAATGACCACTGGAGGGCCACAAATCAAATACCAAGGACCGTACAATGATCCCAATGGCATAAAAACACACATTATTACTATTACTATTCATTTATTAATCATTCGGTTAAAATAAACTGGTTCCCATAGCTTTATATCATTTGTGGCCCACAAAGTGGGCGCAAATGTTATTAGCAGCCTGCAAGCTTACCATTTATGCCCTTTGTTATTGTGTTAATGATAATATTTATTATCCCTTGTGGCAAAAATGCTTTGATGTTCAGTGCTAACGAGCGTCCATTATTTTTGACATTGGGTCATTCTGCAGACTGTTATCAGATTGACAGCCACTTAATTATGCATTCAAAAAAATTAAATAACACAAGCAATGCCTGGAGGCAATTGTGCATGTGGGCATGTTTAACAAGTATTGTGCATAGGATAAAAAACAAGTTATTGGATTGGCTACAGTCTGATGGCTGATTTATCAGGGCATGGTTCATGTCGAATGGTCTCGCCTAAAGGCTCGATCATTGCACATGAACCTTGCCCTGATAAATCAACCATGTTGTCAATCCTATAACCGATACATACAAAACCAAAATCAACAACCTACCAGACAGTTTAACTCAATATACGTAATGAATCATGCTCTAGTGGATGATATAAAAAAGAAGAAGGAAACCAAACACAACAGTTCACCTTCAAATATGGTTAATCTAGTACTTTAAAGTTACATGCAAAGAGTGACAGATGACAAACGATGAGCATATGTACTCCATCACTAGCCTAAGAAAAATATGTGTTGTTGGGGGGGGGGGGGGGGGGGGGGTGTTTCTGGGGGTTTTTTTTAAAGTCATTTTTACCCTGTGACAGGAGAAGTTCCTCAATAACAGATGCTCTGTTGAGGTAATGGTAATTCTCCTTAGTCTGGTCTAGCTGTTCCATCACTTGGGCAATATTTTCCTCCCCTTGAGCCTGTGGGACTTCCCTCCACTCTTTGACATTCTGTAGGGCACAAAATACATACTTCTGCTTTAACCTGTCCTTTCTGAAAAAGAGAAAATATCATGTTAGACAGTCAACAGGGTTGATGAAAAATCTAGAAAATATTGATGGGCTCATTGAAAAAAAAATTGCATGTGGATTATGAGAACATGGTTGTTTTTTTAATATAAAGTGGTGCCTTAAGCCCCTCTCATCACATGTCCCCTCTCTTTAAAGTCCATCATGCACAAAGTGTAACATTCCTATTATATTGCCCCCCTTTACAGAGGTCATCCCTCTTAAAAGGCCATGTTTGGGCTGCATTTGTGGTGCCCTACTAAGAGGGGCCCCACTGCAGGTACATGTACTTCAGTTTATACATGTACATGTATATTAAATTAATGTAGCTTGCATCCAGGGCCTGGGCAAGCATACACAGGAACCACTCATACCAGCAGCCAATCAGCAAAATGCTCACATTTCTTCAGCTTGACAATGAAATTTAATAAACAGATGTACATTTTAAAATTAATTACTGAAGACCATGTTTCAATTTTCAGTCAATTTGTTTTCACACCTCCATTTGGCATTTATTCTCTTTCTGCTCTGCATCATTTGACACATGTATACCAATACTAGTTTGACCCTATTCTTAACTTACATAATTTTCAGAAATTTCCTTCAATTTTCTCATCAGAGTATGATGGTACCTGCTATTTAAGACAACCAGTATCCTATTGCCAGTACAAAAGGGTTTTATACTGCAAGTGGTCTTCAGATACAGGTAAATTAAAGCAATACAATCAAATTCTTCAAAAAGTCTTATGTGGTCTTCAAAGCAGGTACAACTGTATGTAGATATTGCTGGGCTGGATAATACTGAAAAGAAATCTGTCATGCTAAAATAACAGAAAATTCCTGGGTTATTTTTTGCAGATGACACTGTGCCATGGCCGAGTCTCAAACATAATTACAAGATATGTTAAACATTGTTGGGGAATATGAGAATAAATGGAAGTTTGGGTTTAGCCATCACAAAAGCCAAATTATGACACTAGGAAAGAAACCAGATGGCAATAGAAAATTGAGACTTGGGACATTCCAAATTCCAGATGGTAGAGAGCATCTGATCAAAATTGGAGAGGTAGATGAACATGAGTACCTTCGGGTGAAGGTAAAAGCAACCGGTAAAGGTATGTTCAGGTACCATAATGAAAAAATAAAGTAGAAGGTAAAACATGCAAAGGGAATGGTAAAAGCTACAACAATAAATAGTTTTAATTGGGCATTCAGTGCTGTGGTAGAGTAGCTATACCGTGAATGCTTATATGGTTCAGATGTTATCCTAGTAAATGAAGGGTATATAGCCAGGGTATGGAGAAAGCACAGAGTGAAATGGGAAAATGGACTCTGGGAGCACCACCATGTACAGCAACAGAAGCAATCTTACGGGAGTTAGGATGGAATAGCAGAACTGACAGAATTGCCAAAGCCAAGTTGAACTACATGTACTGCTAATATTTACCACCAGTAAGCAAGGACAGGCAGTGCAGGAAAAATATATAATGAAGCTGTTACAGAACAGACAAGATGGGTCAAAGGCATAGATAAATTAGTAGAAAGGTATGAACTGAGGATTGGAAAACATATATAGGGAAGGTAGTGACAGAAGGATGGAACAAAGACGGGAGAAAACAGGTGAGAGAAAAAAGTACACAAAAGACACACAAGGTTTTACAGAAGCCGAAGAAAAGTACATGCTGGGAATGTGTGTGTGTGTGTGTGTGTGTGTGTGCGTGCGTGCGTGCGTGCGCGTGTGAACATGTCCATACAAAATGAACTAACGGTAATTCTGCTTATAGATTACCTTGACAAAAGCAGGTGTAGGGCTGCAGACAAACTTAACTGTCTTTCTCTTCTGAATTTCTTGAATTGCTGCACGACATGACAAGGTGCTTTGCCAAAGCTAAACAGCTGCACAGCCTTGGCATCAAAGAAACTCTTTCCTGGAAAATATAATTAACTGCAAAGTGAACAAATGGCATTTGTGTGATGATATAACAGCTTATTACCAACTTGACCACATTTGTCCACATGCTCCAAAGTCAGTTTTCATGGTACAAAGCAACTTTCCGCAAACTGAAGCAAGGAAAAAATGTAATCTCAACAGTATACACAAAAAAATATTCTATCTTTGTATTCAACATTATGACATATTTGGATAGTAAGCACAAGCTGAATTACCTCAGATTGATCAACTGTACTGTCAATATAAGGAATCCAGTTTGCCCATGTTAGTGTTGAAGTATTCTGTGGTACATTAGGAAGCAGTGGCTAATGCTAGTATCTGCATAGACTTTGTTGCTTTTTTTCTTGCCATCCAAATCAATAGTAAAAAACCCTAACCCTAAATTCCTCACACAGTGGACCATGAAAATAATGCCACATCAAATAGCTGCCTCCACTTTGTTTTGCTGTATCTTTCCATGGTCAGTTTTCGTGGTACTAGGCAGTCTGCTACATCAAGGTGGAAAATAAAACTATAAAGGAGGATTTGCCTAGCATTTAACAGCAACCAATCTGTGTGTCTATAAAGTAGAACTCCAATAGAATTAATAATAGAATGATCTTGACTGTATATTTGATGATATTCATAATTTGATTTGCCTAATTAAAATGACACATCTTGTTTCAATATTACATAGATGTGAAATGGTCGATATCATAGTCCTAAAAATCCATCCATTGTACTCTTAACTCGTTCCATCCTATGGTCACATGCCTTGGTCAGTGGTTCTGGCACTGCCTGGCAAGTCATGCTGCAGCTGCCCTTGCAGCAGCTCCAGCATGACCTGCCAGGCAGTGCCAGAACCACTGACCTAAGACGATAGGCATGTTGGTACTTGAACGAAAGCTCTTTTCATGAAGAATTTAAATAATTATGCAGCTGTCACCTTAAATCTTGGTAAATATACTTAAATATCAGGGACTGGTATGGAATGAGTTAAAGGTGTTGAAAATATATATGTAAAAATTCATGTCATTAACATAATCTAAAATGCTGCAGCTTTTTGTTCAATATCCATTAGATGTGCAGTGGTCAATAAAATATGGGTCACAGTTCAAATGGCTTCTGTATATGCCACATTAAATTTTTTTTCATTTAGTCAAAATATTATTAAAATGTCCCCAATTAGCATACATTTAAATATTACAATTTTCATTTAAAATTCATATGATGCAAAAGGGTCAATAACATATTTGTATTTGTGTCTTTTTGTCCAAAACCACTTCCTAGTAGTCATCACAAAGGGTCAATAACATATGTGCACAAGTTGAAATGGGATCTCTGTCTATTACAGTTTTGGGATGTTCAAGATTTAGATTTTGAAATGCCCATAATTAGCATAATTAGCATAATCTAAAATGCAACAACTTGTGTTCAATGTTCAAAATGAACAATAGTCAATAACATATAGATACACATTAGAATAGCAACCCTATCTGTTATAAATGCATTTAAAATTAAAAGTTTGTAATGCCCTAATTTTTAACAATTTAATTCCTCTACATAAAAAAGACTAATCTTGATCCACAGGACATCTATCATTGCAGTTTCTAGATATTGTGGTGTCCAAGCACAATCTTGCCTGATGGATAGAAGTATACAAACATTATGAATAATGTTAACAAAATGCACACAAACATATCAAGTACAAATGATCTCAATAGCACATAAATATTCTACCTATGCACCAAACTTTCGGCATATTTTAATGGTAAGTGCTAACAGAGGTAAATTCTCTGAGAGCAACATGTAACAAGCATTACTATCAACCTGAGAAATTAGTTTGCATGCCTCAGTGTTTTTGTGTTAAGCCTGTACAAGGAAACATGGACAAAAATTGCTGTCTACCAAGGCATCACACTTTTCATCATATTCCACTAATCCATTTTCATTCAAGTTCATCAAGCTTATTTATTTTTTTTTCTTTATTTATTTATTCATTTATTCATTCATTCATTTATTTTTTTTTTTTTTATTTATTTATTTATTTATTTCCTGCATATCTGATCCTTAAACTAATACTTTGCTTGATTATGACATACAAAGAGAGGACATGGGGAATAACATTGAAATATGATTAATATGTACAGTGGTCCTTGTCTTCAGAGACCACTCCAATGAGAGACCACCTGTCTTGAAAGACCACTTTTTCAATATACTTTGCTTAGTTCTTTTCTTGTTATTTGAACCTCCTATGAGAGATCACCTGTCTTGAGAGACCATAACTTGGTCATCCCTAGAGGTGGTCTTTCAAGGCAAGTTTCACTGTACCAGGAAAACTATAAGCCATGTAGCAATAAAACACACAAATCATAAAACTTTATTACCAAAAAAACATATTTCTCAAATACTGCTAAAAAGCACCAAAGTATCATGCTTTCAGGCATGTAACTGCATTGCATAACCTTCATAAGGTTACAGTAAATTTCAAAATTCAGCTTACCTCGAACAAAGGCAAGTTTAATATGTTTTAGCATGATGAATTCCAGAATCCAAACAATATATTTCTGTCAGTTCACCAACTGGCAAACTGTCAAGTGTGTCTGCATGACATAAGTAGTTATCTAATTAAATGTTTGTCAGACTTTGGTTTCGAGATCAAGTGTCCTCATGTTTATGCTGCACAGTGTACACAACTACATGTACACCAAGCATTACTTCACAACAAACAGACCTACCTCCTGTCTTTTTTTTGCAATGTGGTCGCATGATGTTTCTGGTTATGTGATTTTCAGCAGCCGAGTTTTATCTGAATCACAGCAACATCAACAAATTAAAGTACTATTCAAGTACCAGTCTGAAACTGTACTCCGTTAGTTACATTAGTATAATCTGCTATACAATGTACCGAAAGAGCCTGCTTCAGTTACTTTTTAACACCACTGTGACACTTAAGACACCAGAATCTATTTCGTTTTGGCCAGTGTATCAGGTGGTCCATGACAGGTACTACTATATAACATTACACACTTGTCACTTAGTTGTAATGATGCCATGATAAGAACAAAGCATAGTGACACAGAGTGTTCTCTGCAATATAAAATAGACGGGTGATTTACTCTGCCTCTTTGTTTTGCTCCCTTTCATTTTGTTTTGCTCCCTGCCCTTTTCCCTTCCATTTTTTTTTTTTTTTTTTTTTTGCTCTCTGTCTTTTTTCCCCCCATTTTTGCACCCACTGCAGCTAATTTTGATACTTGTTGTCCTAGCAGTATATTGTATCATACAAAAGCAGATTCACTTTAATTTGGTAAATCTGCTACAGATTTCCATATTTTTCATGTTGGATCATAGAGTTTTAGACTTACATATACTTTCCTGCATAAACCCTCTCTGCTCCCTATCCCATATTAAAAGTGCCTTTTTTCATTTAGATTACCCTGCTTTGTTCAGAAGTGGCAGAAACCACTGCAAAATAATAGATACCTAGTCCTACATGTTGAAAAAAGCATAGTTATACAAAATCACAGATCTGCAGCCATACATGTTGACTTCACTAAGCAAAATGATACAAAATAACATGTGTAGCCATACACGTTAAACTGAGTATACTGACACAAAATAAATTAAAACAGGCCATAGTCATACATATTAAACCAAGTGTAGTGGTACAAAACAGAAGATCTGTAATCACACATGTTGAACCAAGCATAGTGACACATGTACAAATAACAAATCATTAAGGAATATATATCTGAAAATATACGACTGGCGCCAAAGGTTGCAGGTTCGAGTTCTGCTCGTTCCAAACATACAATATATATATTTTTTATGACCCATACACCAATATAAAACATTAGCCAAATTGAAATGATACAAAGATATGGCACAAGATTAATCACAAATAAATATGCAAAAGCTCTTGGAACCATAACAAATACCATCAAGCAGTTGGGTTTGGATACCCTGGAATACAGAAGACCCCTTCCCCCCCTGAACACTCCATGTACTAATGTGAAAATGTTGATAAAAATGGCAGACCCGTTACTCTTAACACCATTCAACCTGTGCAGATAGTGTATGTGATACTAGCTTAATTTGGTAATGAGGTACTGGTACAAGATAAAACAAAAGTCACATGGGTCTAATGCCCGGCTGGCACCATGGCGATATTGCACCTACATCTTCATTTCAAAGTTGTGAGTCCTCATGTGGCTTCTGAACATATTAAGCTCATAATGTGATTTTAGTGTCTCATTTGTCTACCAGATGGCACTTCCCTCCCGATGTAATCATAGCTTATTTGTGCAATTTCTGTGACGGATATTGTTGAGTGTAATAAGACAGCAATCAGTGAGACCTTCATTTTATGTCCTCAGTGACCTTGGGACAAAAGATCAAGGTCACCCAGATTATGTAAAACAAGAGGCCCACGGGCCTGGTGCTGTCCTGACATTGCCATTGATGTCAAAGCCACACACTGCAATTACAAAGTCACCTCTTTTAACTTTACAGGCCCGATGACCTCACAAAAATAATGGGTCAAGGTCACTGATATTACATAATATTCTAGCATTGGACACGGTGTATCTATCCTATAAATTTGGCAAGTCTAATCCAATCACTTTTTCAAATATGGAATGTTATATTTTAAAACACATTTTGGCTCATAATTTCCATTAAATGTGGCCCCACTGGTATCATTGGTTACAAATTTGGTGAAGATCCGACAAAAATTAAAGACACTACACAAAATTTTTACATTTTGATCCCTATATTGCATAATATTGCAGGTGGCGCCACCAATATCAAAGGGGACCTAGATTTTCATACACCCTATAAGTCCTGAAAGTTCTATTGGGCTGATTAGAAAACTATGGATGGTATTGCAGTCACAATATTTTCACATTTTGACCTATATATTACATAATACTATAGGTGGCACCACCAACATCGATGTTGACAAAGATATTCACACACTTTATAACTTCTCAATGTTATAAGGGCCTAACTCAATAATTGTGGATTGCAGAGATGACCCCCTATATTCAAACTGGCCATGTGACCTTGACCTTCAACCTGGATTAAAAATTTGTTACATTCAAAATGTGCGCACACATCCAGCTTTCCATACATGTCTGTTTGTTCAAATCTGGTAATAGCTTTTTGAGTTTTTGAGGAAAAACAATAAACTTGGACAAGCGCCAAACTCCACAATTACTGGATCACAGTGACCCAAAAAGTCAGTCACTAAGTACAGTTTCATGTACAATGTAACCAAGAGCAATTTTGATCTGGAGGCTCAATTCTCTTTGCCAGTGATGTCCAAGCTACACCCTGCCATTACAAAATCACCTCTTTCAAATTTACATCCATGGTGACCTCACAAAAATTGGGTCAAGATCACTGATATTATATAACATTCTAGCATTGGACATGGTGCATACAATCTATAAATTTGGCAACTCTACTCCAATTACTCTTCCAAATATGGAATTTCATATCTTAAAACACATTTGAGCTGGTAATTTCCGTCAAATTCTAGGTGGTGCCACTAGTATCACTGGTAACTTAAGACTTTGACCTCCTGCACAATCCCACCAAATTTGGTGAAGATTCACCAAAAATTAAAGATGCGAGAGTGTTCACAAGATTTTCACATTTTGACCCCTGTATTATATATATATATATTGTAGGTGGCACCACCAATATCGCAGGGACCTAGATTTTCCTACACCCTGCAAGTCCTGAAAGTTATATTAGGCTAACATCAAAACTTTAAAAGTTATCATGCTCACAACCCAAAAGTGTATGGACATAAGCGATGCTAAAAGCTGTGTGACCTTAGGTCAGCAGAGCTAAAAAATATATGACCAGTTCTTGTAGGGAAAGGATCTAGATGGTTACCACAAGTTGGCACTTGCCTCACTAGGACCTAGGTCTGGTGACAGTGACTGGATTGTTTTAGTACAAATCTACTGAGTGTCCAACATTAGACCAAAAGTCTTATGACCAAATCTTCTTTCCATTGAAAGTAAAATTGTTTGCATGTATATTTTGTCGAGTATTCCTTCAGTCAAATCACAAATTGGCTGAATGTATTATTGTTTGAATATCCAGTGACAGAAAATATGTCAAAATTATTTGGAATTTTCATTGAAAATGTTTCTCTGCACATGCATGTGCACTTGCTTCAATTAACACAATCCTATATCTTCACTAATTTCATAATTTCACATAATTATATTACCTGTGACACTAGGAATGCCATTCGGCAATGTATGGCACATTTTGGCGGTGGTGGGCAGTGGCCGGCTGCGACCAGCGGCGGTTTGCGGCCATTGCCGCCCATCGCCGCAGAACACTGCCAAAGCTTACAGCCTGGTCAGTGATCTTCTTCTCTGCTGCCAAACACCGCCTGCCGCTGCCCACTACCACTGAGAAACTCAAAAGCAACCCTAGGGAGTATCTGTTTGTTTCATATGTAAGCTAAGCGAACAAATGCAAGAACTGGTTAGTAAAAGGACAGGAAAATAAAAGTTATTATTATTATATATATATATATATATATATATATGTGGGCAGAAATAATGGTCTTTTTGTACTTGTGTTTGTATGTATTTATAAAAAAAAAAAGTGATTGGAGAACTGGCATTGCCCATACAAATTCTGAAGTTATTTCTACATGTGTACAATAGCTTGATTTCTGATCAAAGGGCTCGATGTCCATTCAATAATTAAGGGGCACAAGAATAAAACTGTAAGGTATTTAGAATCTGTTGCTCATACCCTTTCCAAAAATGTATACATTATGTAGGTTTATAAAAAAAACTGTTCATTTTAGTAGACCAAAAATATGATTATGTTAAGCATTTTAGGGGGCATGACTTAAGTGCTTAATCTCAACTTCATTGACTTACAATTGTAAACCAATAAATGGGTGCCACAACAATTCACAATAAAAGTATGGTACAGTAGCAGGCTGGCTGATATAGCCTACTCAGCCAGGAGGTGTCATAATCTCATAATTAGCTAATGGAGCTACCACTGGCCAAGGCCCCTTGGGGTGTGGAATACACAGACTCTACTACCTCCCAAGTACAGCACACTGGCAGGCCCATGTTGCCTACTCATTCAGGAGGTGTAAAGTCCCATTATCATCTAATGAGGCTACCACTGGGAAAGGTTCCTTGGGGGCATGGAATACACAGACTCTCCTGCCTCCCAAGCCAGCTTTAATGATAAAATGGGCATGTAATACGCAGAATAATCAGTAATTTGTTGGGAAAATCTCTACGGTATGTAGTCATAAGCAACCTTCATGAAACATTGTTAGAAAGTGAAGTTTTCACTAGGATGATTTACATTATTTGCCTAGCTCTGACCGCTTTTTGCTTGTGTTAAAAGTATCAACAAAGTTTCAAACAAACCACAAAACAGCAGTACTCCCATAAGCTGTCCCTTTCATGGATTTATCCTGCATTAATACCTGATATATAGCAACTAATGAAGTAGAAAGTAACCAGTACTAAGTAACTGACCATAGATCTATGAATCCTTTAAATGCTAGATGAGTTCAGTGCATGTAAGAGGAAGACCCCATGCTTTATGCCATAGCCTATAATCTAACTGTGACGTTATATGAAAGTTAGCATTGAAAGTTTCATGTGGGTTCCCTTAGAGGTAGCAGTATTGTATATACATGTATATATGAGTGATGGGTGGATTGATAATTTGTGAAATACCTCAAATATTCATTCTAATAGTAACATATATATATAACCTTGTTTATAATCCATGTATGTGTGTGTGTGTATATTGTATGAACACAAATACACAATATGTATAAATATTAACTACTATTTTCATTCCCATTTTGCCATCATGTTCTTGCATTCATTCACCTAGCCAATGTCTGAAACAAATTTATAAATGCTCCCTGGACTCCTTGAGTTTCTCAGCTGCAGTGGGGGGTCATGAAGAAAGTTTCTGGCCATTCCTGCCAAGGCTTAAAATTTGGGCGGTGGTGAGCGGCGATCATTGCCAAGCAGTATCAAATATATCTGCAATGTGAGTTCTCGGTTGACATTCAAAAACAAATCTCATAGCCCCATTTTGAATCTGCTGTGATTTGACTAAGTCTTGGTTGTGTAAGGGGCCGTCCATTAATTTTCAATAGTTTCATCTGTGTACAAAATGACTATAAATAAAGTGACACCTGGTGGCAGGTTGAAATTTTACATGTGAACTGAAAATATTGGATGTAGAAAGTCAACATTTTTTAGGTTTGAAAGTTATGGTCATCTGGCTCTGACCCCCTCCCCCTCTATGGCCATTTTGGACAGAGATGAAAATGTTGACTATTATGGGCGGCCCCTAAGCTGTTGTTCCAAATGGTACTGCAGTAGTCTATATGAAGTAATATGAGAGTGTTGTATAGAATAATTTTTGAATTGATAGGAATAAATTTGACAGCTTTAGAAAATATATGCCGAATGCTTGTTTCACTAGGCTAAGCGAACTTTGAAGATGTTTTGGGTATTTTAAGTTAAAGTCAAGCATAATTCCAACTATCCGCAGGAATTATAATCCTTGCTCAACTGATCCATATTCCAGGTTAAGATTCAGATAAAAAATTTCAGTATTTCTTTTCTCAGTGCTAATGAGCATGCTGTTTGTTTTTCCTGAAGGCTAAAATGGACCCAGTCTGTTGGCTTTGAGCCAGGTTGCAACATTGAGTAAGTCTTTGTTTTATGCTTGGGAGACCGCATCAACTTTGGGATTAACATAATAAAAAAGTATATCATCAGCCAATGTTGTTTACGTACGTAGAGGTATTAATACACCATTGTGGCCAATCAGGTGTAAGCACTAAATGGATGTTATTTATTTAGATTTTCGAAAGGCATTTGACTCTGTCCCACATCAACGTCTCCTAAAAAAGATAGAAAGTTACGGAATTACTGGGAAAGTATTATCATGGATAAGTGACTTTTTGTCTGACAAAAAACAGAGAGTATGTGTAAATGGAGCTCCTTCATCGTGGTCAGAGGTAATCAGCGGCGTCCCTCAGGGAAGTGTGTTGGGACCTTTGCTTTTTGTTATATATGTGAATGACATTCCTGAAGTTGTTAAATCATTCATTAAACTTTTTGCTGATGACATAAAACTGTTCAGACCTGCAATTAACATTACTGATTGTATGGAGCTTCAGAACGACGTAAAGTGTTTACAACTATGGGAAAAACAATGGCAACTCACCTTTCAACCTCCAAAATGTACAGTTTTGAGATTAGGAAATAACCATCCTGACTATCAATATGAAATGACTTCTTCAGATAGAAATATTAACCTAGCTGAATCAGTCGCTGAGAAAGATTTAGGGGTGTTAATCAGTAAGGATTTGTCATTTGATGATCATATACATAACATTGTGAAAAAGGCTAATCAAATAACCGGTCTTTTGTGGCGATCCTTTGAATATATCAATGAGGAAACCTTCCTTCCTCTTTATAAATGTATGATTCGTTCACATCTGGAATATGCTGCACCTAAATGGTCTCCAGGGAAGTGGGGACTGGTTGAGTTGATTGAATCTGTCCAGAGAAGAGCGACCAAGAGGGTACCAGGTTTAAGTGATTTATCATATGAGGACAGCTAGGCTGAGAACACTCAAATTGCCTACTCTGGTTTACAGGAGATTAAGAGGTGACTTCATTTGTGCTTACAAGTACACGCATGGGGAATACTATGATCTGGATACCTGCTTACCACCCTTCCTGGAAAATACAAGATCTAGAGGTCACTCATTGAGACTTTTAAAAATAAGGAACATTTCGAATGTTCGTAAATATTTCTTTGGTCAAAGGATTTCAGACTGGTGGAATACATTACCGAGTGACATTGTACATGCTCCTGACATATTAACATTTAAAAATAAGTTAGATTCACATTTTAAGGACCATCCAGTTTTGTATACTTATAGAGCACTAGATCATCCTCTTAAACCCAATATGACAATTGTGTAATGAACTGTGAGCGGCTTATATGGAATAACATTTCCTACCAAGCCGTAATTATCTAATCTAATCTAATCTAAACTAAACACATCTTGGTTGTCTTGTACTCACACCTTTGGGAGCCATTTACCTGTATTTTTAGCCCACTGTTTCAACTAGACTATTACATTAAGTTATCAGCCTGTTTGTGTTGTTTGGTTTGACGGATATTTTTTCCATGATGAATTTTATAAACAGGGGGTGAATCACATTTTCATACACAATGACGCAATCCTGGCAAACATCTCAGAGCACCTGTTTCCTGGCTATGACAGGTAAACTCTGGAATAACTTTTGATTCTATCTACAGACTCGCCTTTTTGATCTTGCAGGTTTTCAATTTCACAGAAAGGTGTCTGCAAACAACACCAACTGCATACTTTATTTTAAAAAGTGACGCAACAAAAGTTATACGCCTTTATGGCCTATCATTATGCTAATATGAAAATATACTGAAAATTTACAATAGTGGTTTCATCCCTCTAGAGTAAAATTAAAAAGAGTAGCTGATTTTTTTTTATTATTATTATTATTATTATTATTATTATTATTATTATTATTACGGAGTGACTATTTTCACCGTACGGTGAGAATAGTGTTTCGTCTATTTTCACCGTACGGTGAGAATAGTGTTTTGTCTATTTTCACCATACGGTGATGATAGAGTTTGGTCTGTATTCATCGTATGGTGAGAATAGGGGCTGCTCTATTTCTAACGTACGGCGATGAAAAAAAGTCAACCAGGGAAGAATATTTTTGAAAAGCATTGTGTCATGATATTGCACACAAAGAGAATTGGAACAAACATTTGCTGAAATAATGAAAAGGCCTAACATCCCAGTTTGAGCATGGTTTATGAGATTTGTTGAGGTGTTATTTCAGCTTTTATTATCTAAAAGTTTTTAAAGAGCCAACACTGTATTTTTTATGTGAAAAGGCAAAAATTTAGGTAACAAGACAAAGTAGGAACTTTTTTTAATATTGTCACAGATGGAAGTTACGGAACTTAAGGGTAACTTAAAGATCTATCTTGTAATGACTTTGGTTAAAGATCACATTAAAAAGAAATCCACGAAGCAACAAAAATGAAAGACTGATGGGTGGGTAGAGTAAGTTCATATACATTAATTTGAGATGTTAAAAAGCCAAACATTTCATGGCATTATGCTGTCACGGTGCCAAGGTAATTGCTTTACAGGAAACCCTCTGTAAGTGGGCACTTTGCTTTGGTCCCGTTTCCTATTGACTATACTATAAAGCTAGCTATCTCCCTAAAGTAAGCATTTCTCCAATCTTAATTTGCCTCAGTTCTATGTGACAAGCCATAACCATAAATTTGCGAAAAGGCTCTTAATTTTAATTTCCAGGTGGTGAAAATAGAGCTGCCTCTATCCTCACCGTGAAAATATACCAAGCTATACCATCATCCCCGTACGGTGAAAATAGACCAAACCCTATCCTCACCGTACGGTGAAAATAGACAAAACTCCTTCCAAACGCTATTCTCACCGCACGGTGAAAATAGACCAAACGCTATTCTCACCGTACGGTGAAAATAGACAAAAATCTATCCTCACCGTACGGTGAAAATAGACAAAACTCCTTCCAAACGCTATTCTCACCGCACGGTGAAAATAGACAAAACGCTATTCTCACCGTACGGTGAAAATAGCATCGCCCTTATTATTATTGCTTTTCTAAGACCGAATTTGTTAGCTGCAAGGTTGCAGTTTGATCACAACAGATTCTTAACATAAGATTAAGAGTGACATAACATAAATGCTTAATCCGTGTCCTGATTTGTCACCTGAATTTAACCTGGAGTCGCAACGCCCACAGCAGAGAAGTACATTTCGCAGAAGCAAGTTCAAGTTGTCTGTGCGTTCCCCGCTTCGGGGCAAATGGGTCCATAGTGTCTGTATGTGTGTTTCAGGAATTTTACTCCCAATTTGAAATGATAATCGAGATCGACTATATGAGTCATATATACATACAAAAACATCTATTCAGTGTACAAATATGTGTGTTTATTCAGTGAATGTAGTCTCATGTGTGATAAATGTTTGCATTTTAGCGGGTTTTACACGTACAAGTATGCAGGAGTGTACCGGAAGAGTAAAAAAATTTTGTGACACAAATTTCTCCACCAACGCCCTATTTTCGCTCAGAGACCCACTTTGTACTTGCTGAATCAAGCATTTTGAATATTGACAGACGTGTTTAAACACAATATTCTCCACCAATGAATGAAAATGATGACTATGCACTTGCTTTGCAACTTCAGGAACAATTTTACCGGGAAGCAAATGAAGGGGCCACAGATTTCCATGCTGGCGAGCCAACTGCGACAATCATGGATGGTGGTTTCTCAGCCTCAGGTTTTGCTTCTGGTACTGGGTCAAGGCCAAGCACTTCAGATGGAGCGAAGGATATGTCTATTATAGATGGTAGATGGGAATTGATAGATCCCAATCCAGATGTGCGAGGCCTTTTTTTAGAGTTTAATGACAAGTATTTCTGGGGAAAGCTGGATGGAGTGGAAGTACGATGGAGCCCAAGAATGACATTGTAAGAATCTGGGTCATGGCAGTTTCACTACAGTCCAGGAGCTTCTGTAAAATTAGTCCCTGATACCTTGCCTAGCCTACACGGAATAAAGCCCACTGAAAATGTGTGGCATCACACTTGAATGCACAACTCCTGGATTTACCTCCCTGGTACTTTAGACGTGCCCCTTTAGATAGTTCACATTATTATAAAGTAATTATTTTCAACCAGAGGACCTATCAATAGAAAGTAAAGATGGACAAACTTTTTAAAAATGCTCAGCTGTAGGGCTAACTAGTGCTTCTGTAACACATTTCTCTTGTTAACCTTCACACATCCTTCAGGACAAAAACACTTTGAATATATTCTGCTCATTATGTCACTGTGTGTATGACATGCAAACTTGGTTCATGCAGGACTTACTACTCAAACTTAACAAAATTAGACAATAAGGAAAACAGTAAATCTTGTGAAACTACATGTCTGCGTGTATGTAACATCACACCCCACATCTTCACAAAAAAAAGAATGTTTAAAATTGTAATTCCATGTGAAAATGTATTACATGTAACAAGACATGATTATCAAACATCAAGCTTCAAACATCTTCATATACCTGTGTACATACCAATGGTCATGACAGAGGTATTACTGATTTCTTTATCCAGATAAAGTGGGTGAACTTATATCTAATATATGCAGAGTTCAAAGTGTAATTAACAAATTTAAACTGGCTGCATTACCATGTAAGCCATCAAATCAAACCTGGTTTGTCTCTTTTTGATATCCTTACATGTATGTACACTGTACTAGATTTCCATAACAAAACAACACACTTTTTTTTACAGGTGTGCGGGCTTATGCTGTTATGAAGGGTATGGAGGACTCTGTTCTGTTCGTCTCAGTCAACCTTTGCTGAAACTTCGACCGAGAAAAGATCTAGTTGAAACTTTATTGGTAGGTATATCTAAGAACAGTTTTCAGCTTCTGTTCATTTGAACACCCAATATGAACCCATGTGGCATAAGTGGCTATCTGCTGAAAAGATCCAGGAAGACTGGAGATGTTTTAAAGCTGGCTAAAAGATTACAATCCAAAAGGATGAGCAAAAAGGATGTTGTCATTTGACTACTGTTAATAACATTGAACTTCTGTAGATTAAAAAGTATGGTACATGTATTATATTATATTGCTCAAACCACCCAACCAAGAATAGGGTCCACTGAACCTCCCAAATGGTCCACCCAGGTTCAAGAAAATGGTTCACCATGGTGCAAGTTTACAACAGAGGAAAGGCTCACCCACAAAACGGTTCACTTGAACCTCCAGAACGAACCCTCCTTGAACACCAAACGGTCCACTGGTTGTACTTCAGCCAAATGGACCCCCTGTGAACTCCAAATGAACCCCACTGGAAGACCAAACAGTTCAATCCATAGGGTCCGATGAACCTCCCAAACGGTTCACCTAAAGTTCGCATAAGCGGTTCACTCCTATGACGGCTCACAACAGAGAACAGGTTCACCTACAAACGGCTCACCTGAACCTCCCGAAGTAACCCTCTTGAACAGATCCTCCCTGAACCCCGAAAAAATCCCACTTGAACACCAAACGGTTCAATCAATAGGGATCGCTGAACCCCCTAAGGGTTCACCCAAGGTTCAAGAAAAACGGTTCACCACTGGGACAGTTCAAGAAAAGGTCCACCTGGAAAAGGGTTCACCTGAACCCCTGAAATGAACCCTCCTTGAACACCATATGGCTCACAGCATGGTTCAACCAAGGTTCAACAAATTATGGTTTGCCAGCATATAAACCCTCCTTGAACACCAGATAGTTCAGACGGATCCCATCCAACAAAACGGTTCACTTGCTTCTCACAACAGGTTCACCCCCTGTTTTGAACTTGAAACACCAAATACTGACCCCCAGGGTCACTAGGTGCTCAAACCACCCAACCAATCGGATCCCTTGTGTCTCTATGGACCAATCTCATCTGAGATAACACAAACGACGTCACAATGTCAGCTCATAACAACCAATAAGAAGGCTTTTTGACCAACCTCAAAAGTATTTAAAGGCCCACTCGCCGCAAGTTGCACAGTTTTTTTTACTGTCCTCTGAAGAAGCTACACCTAAGTAAGCGAAAGCGCTCAGGACTATTTCTACAGAAGCAGCACTCAGTCAAGGTAGCGAGATCCCCCATCTCTCTCCCTATTATGTATTATATTATCATGTAATCTAAGACAGGGCAAGCAGCCTTAGATAAAGCATGCAATGCACTTTGGTCCATCTGGAACTTATCAAGTACTGGACAGATTTCAGGGTAACATCAGTATTTGGCTAAGAGATGAGAAACAAACATATCTTAGTGCACAAAATAATTTAACTCCTAGTTACTTGCAAAACTTAATTCCAAATATTCCAACTGCAGAAACACCCACCAATTGTAATACCTTGGGATGTTTGAATTGCTACATTTTTGAGCTGGAAAAGGTCTCTTTGATAAGTCTTTATTCCTTAGTACCACAAGATTATGGAGTTTAGTGCTTTTTACTATTCAGAATCCAACAGTCTCAATTCAAATCAAATTTCATTAGTAGTCCTAGGTGTTTTGTGAAACACCCTTCTCTTCTAAATGTAAAAAACAGATCACTTTCAATCCTTCATGCATGTTTACAAATGGGCTGCAGTCAGCTAAACAAACCCCTACATAACATTGGTATTAAGGACTCTCCTTTGTGTTCCTGTGGTGAAGGTGTTCAAGATGTATAGCATAATATTTTTGCTTGACCTTAATATTGTATTTGTTTCTTTTTACCCAGAACCACTTCCTAGTAGTCAATACCCTATTCCGCAGTCCGAACTCTTTACTCTCCATAAGCTAACCTGTCCCTGTCTAACCTATATAAATATGGAATTACTATTGTCCATATTGCACACGTTCCTCTGTAAAATTTTGACATAGGCTGTATCAGCCCAAATAAATTAAAGGGTCTTTAGCAGGTAACTACTCAACATGTTTTGGAGCCTTTTACCCGTACATGTCTCTCTAAATATTCAGCAAAGACAACCCACATAATAAAGAATAAATATGAACCTGGCAAATGATGAATTACATGAAGCTAAAGACATGAAGTTTTGCTTATAAATGCAGAGCTTCATTATGAAAGAAGAATACCTGTCAAACAAACCATAACTACTAAATTTGTATAGTACAGGTTCAGATAAGAACAATTTGACTTACCCCTGAACCAATATGTACCCTTTCTAGCTGGACAGCTTATCATAGTTAAACCACCCGCCAGTGTATAACTAAAGTGGAAACAAGCTGGGGCCGTAAATATATATTCAGAGAAACCACCTTCATGCAGTTATTTATAATTTTGCTCCATTTAATATCCTTTCACTATGCTGCAGAATGCAATTTGGAAAATAATATTGAGATATTTCTAGCCACACAAGAATTTATTGACAAGTCTGGCACATTTAGTACTTAAAATAAGAACAGATAACCCACAATATGGAATCAAATAATGTGTAGTATGTAAGCTGTATTGTGAAACTTGGTTTGTAATGTCCCACTGTCCATCTTGTTCTGTCTTGTCTCTCTTTCTTCATCATGCACCCTCCACAAGGCCATTCATCTAACTGGGAATTTGGATGTTTGGTCTCTCCTGTCTCATATCATTCTTTGCACAAAGAATTCATACAGGGCTCTTTCCTTATTTTCAATTGCCAAATAAAAGTTGTTTAAACTGAACACTCTAAATATTTTAATCTAATCACAGATTTGGACAACCCACTGGCCAGTACTTGTTAGCTGAAAGTGTTCTCTTTTAAGGCATTGCTAGCTCCATGAGTACATTTATCATGTATTATGACATGTCCGTGTATGATCAAGCACACTTTCACTTAGGGATGGTTCAACATTTTCATCATTTTTTAATTAGTACTTACAGTACGCAAGGGGGGAGGGGGTTAAATGGGTCTGTACACTTTCACAGAATATGGAAAATGATGGTCAATTTATGGCCTGTTTTGTGCAATTTTGCTATGATTTTTAAGGGAAATCATCTTTTTTAAAGTACTAATTTGGGGGGAGGGAGGGGGTCATGAAATTTAGTACCTTAAGTACTAATTCAAAAATGATGATAATGTTGAACCATCCCTTAGAGTTTTAGATGCATTATACACATAACATATTAACTCCTGTCATGTAACAGTGATATACAGACATGTGTGTTTGTAATCATACATATACCGGGTATATAATGAAGAAAATATGCTATTGTTATTGCTTTCTACAACAGTGTTGTTTACTTTGCCAGCACGAAATGATCCATGCCTACCTGTTTGTGACACAAAATAATAGGGTAAGTTAAAGCGGATGTTTTGTCTTTTACCCATTGTAGTGTGTATTGTGCCACATAGTAAGATCTTTGTTTTTAATTCCCCATTGTGATCAGGACTCCATAACTTTGTTTGTGATTTAAAAGAAGCTCCGTGCAAACCACATAACACTTTTTGCATATTAGGTTTTTGGCAGTTTTAATCATTACCCTCTGGAGACTGTGAGAACAGGTTTTGTTGGCAAAATGCACCAGGGGAAGTTACATGTTATTTTATATAAGCAAAAAGGAACATGTGACCTGGGTAACACTGGACAATTTCTGGCACTGTTTAATGGGGAAAAAATACATACCAATGAATTAGCAAGGCTTTTAAGATTTAAAGCTATGTCATCAGGGTGGTCATTCTATTTTTTTCTTCTTTTTTTTTTTTATTTAAACTTTGACATTTTTTGTTTGAAGATGTGAAGCTGCATCTTGAGCTTTGAGAGCATGACATTAATGAATCCCTCAGCTGTACTGTCATTATCTTTATTTGACTAAAGTGATTTTGTATTCATGATTTTGGGTCATAGTCTCAGAGCAGTGACTTCAGTTTGCAATGTAATCATGAAAATTTTGAAACACATCATGCATATAGCAGAAGTTTTATTTCACTCATTATAAGAAGGAAACATTTTTGTTTTGGGGCAATATGAAAATTCCTGCAATATTTTAAACACACGCAGAAATTGAACACTAATGTGAAGTAAACATATTTGACAACATTGATGTAAATCTGATGTGTTTTTTATGAAGGCTATTGGTCAGTTATTCATATCAATCTGCATAAATCTCTTCTAAACAACAGTTTTCAAATTAACCCACTGCAAGTCATGTTGTGACTGATACATATTTTCCAGGATCATGATGCTCATGGCCCAGAGTTCCACAAACACATGTATCGCATCAACAAAGCTACAGGAACCAAAATATCAGTGAGTTTGAGTCATTTTATAACTCCTTTTTTTTAAATGTTACTTGAAATATGATCAGAGCATATGATATCATTTAATTTGTTTCTGTTATCTAAAAAAAATGAAAAGCATTGACATGAGAAAATTTTCATTGCATGGGAATGCTGATCAGTAATTACAGACTAAGTGAGATTAATTAATGCTCACAAAACTTGGCATGCTGTTATTTAATCCTACTTGTTTGCATTGAAAGCCTACGCAATTACATGTATGTGTACATTTATGGAAAATGGCTGACTTAATTGAATCTGTACAAAGGAGGGCCACCAAGAGAGTCCCTAATATGAGTAATTTGACTTATGTGGAAAGACTGAAACGACTGAAAATGCCATCATTGTTGTATAGAAGATTACGAGGAGACCTTATAAACGTGTACAAATATATTCATGGTTATTATGAAACAGCCAAATGTTTACCTCCTTTCAATGTGAATGCTATATCCAGAGGCCATAACCTAAGATTAACCAAGACCCGATCAAACTCAAACATAAGGATGTATTTTTTCAGCAATAGGGTCGTGGACTGGTGGAACTTACTCCCCAGTAATGTAGCAAATGCACCAAGTGTAAACAGTTTTAAAGTAAGAATTGACAATTATTTTAAAGACCATCCTGTTATGTATGATTACAGGGCATTGGACCATCTACACAGAACTCAGATTTCTGTATATTAATGAGCAGCTTACAGTGGAAATTTTTTTTTCCTACCTAGCTGAAATAAATCTGTTATCTGTTATGTAGTTTGGTTATAGTCTTTAGTAACAATAGTCTAAGGCTCCAGTCAGTAGTCAAAGTACTTGTATTTTCTTATCAGGTATACCATACATTTCATGATGAAGTGGACAGCTATCGTACTCACTGGTGGCGCTGTGATGGGCCTTGCAAAGACAGGAAGCCATACTTTGGCTTTGTCAAGCGAGCAATGAACAGGGCTCCCTCAGCCAGAGACCCCTGGTGGCCAGATCATCAACGTACATGTGGAGGAACATATCATAAGGTGAAGGAGCCAGAAGGATATGGGCAGAAGAAACGTGGCAAAAAAGATGACAAAGAAAAGAAAGCACCAGGTAGAAGTTAAATTGATATAAAGACATAACTGCAGCTGACCTGTCTAACATAATGCAAGCAATGTTTGTATCCATGGAAAATTCCCTGAACGGCTATTGAGCACACTAATTCTTAAAGTGCTGATTTCTAGACTGAGTCAACAGATTTCCTTGGCACACTTTAAGTGCATACAAAGTGAGTTAAGAAAAGTGTTGACCTAAACCATTTACTATCTGTTAAAGCACTAAATTTAGACCAGGCATGCTGGTACTATGAGTTGTCTGTGAATGAAGAGTTTGTTGCTGGAATTATTGTTACAATCCAGATAAGTGTGACCATTGTTATAACCTAGAACTCAAAAGGGTACTGTTTTGAAAAGTACAAAAATAAGAAAAAAATGCATACTTAGTATATTCTGTTTGTAAATTGGCCTTTGTCAACTGTTCGTGGTGAAAAAAAATAATTTTATACCATATTAAGCATGATACATATAAATACATATATCATCATGCAGAAGTGATAACACTACGGATATATAGTTGCACCATCTATTTGTCTAAGGTACAATGATGTAGCTTTATTGGAAACACATTTCATTTCAGTACAATTCAGTTTTACTTTATCACACGTGAAAAGTAATGCAGCCAAACTGATGAAGAGAAAAAAAGCATAGAAATCTTTATAAATCAATCTAACATTTGGCTTCTTTTTTCATTTTCAACTGACTGATCTACTTACAGAGGTGCCTAAGGGGGTCAGAGACATCAGGTCCATGTTTGCAGGAATTGGCAAAACTGGTGGAGATAAAAAACCAAGTGCAACTGTATCTAGTTCTTCTGGTAATAAGAAAGGCAAAGAAGAAAGTAAACCAACGGTGCCTGATTTACCTCGTCTTCCATCTTTAGAATTAAATCCCTCCTCAGCTACATCCACATCAAGAAATTCAGAACTTGACAGTTCAGTTACACCAGCACAGGACTTGAATCCAGCTGTTCAGTTTCCAGGTCAAGGTCGCACACTTGGTACCTCTTCAGGTACCAATGATATAAGATACCGCAGAATACCAGGATGTGACTTTGGTCCTATTTCAACTTCTTCAACATCGGAAGCAACAAACTCAAAAGGTCGTGATATGAATAGTAATCAGAGTACAACATGTGACACAAAAACAAGTGATAACTCTAGCCAGCTCAATGCAGAAAAAGACAGTGTCATGGAAAAGAAAGGGGCATTTTACCCCTGGACTGATTCAGAAGACAGTTTTAGTGATGCATCAGAGGATAGTCTTATTTTAGTTTCTCCATCCAAAAGAACAAATTATGGTGAAGCTGCACAGGCTGGTCCACAGAGGAAAATTGATCCAACTCCCCCAAAACTGAAACCAAATTTGAATTCACGACACAGTATGAGTGACAGTGATTCAGACTTTGAACCTGTGCTTAAAAGTGACAAACTGCAATTTGCTTCAGGTGGCAAGTGGCCTCTCCAGAAAAAGCTTCCAGGAATAAAGTCTGTGTCAAATCCTGATGTAACTTGTAAAAAGAAGACTCAACATACTGCAGACTTTGGTCAGGGCAGAAACCGACGTGCTCTGATTGACAGTGACTCGGAGAGTGACACTGATATCAATGAGAGCAAAACTTTAGGTAGTGTTTCCAGGAAAAGGAAACTCCATGACATTGAGGAAATTACAGATACAACTTGCACAGATGAGCAGACAGGGAAAAAATCCCGGTTGAGTACATCTCCTACTATTACAGACTTTTTTGACAAACATAGAAGAAAAGGTGATGAAAATCCTGAAGGGACCAGTAAAACAGCTGGAAACTTATCTTTCAAAAATGAAGCATCTGTTGTCTTTCCACCTAGAGATGCAAATTTGAATGTGATGCAGAATAGTGATCCATTACAAACTTGTCCTGTGTGTACAGCACAGGTCAGGGCATCCACAATTAATGACCACCTGGACCAGTGTCTTCAGCTGTGAACATTACAGCTTTGAGCATAAATGATTTAACAGATATGAAATTTATTTTAAGTGTAAATCAGTAAATTTACTGTATCTGGGGTATACAAAATCACAAGTAAAAACATACAAAAAATGAACGTGTACATTTGCAGCATGGAGGGGTGATTCAGACTCAGTGCTGAGAGGTGGTTGCAACAAACTTGAGGCTGTGAAAAGAATAGACGGCACTGACAACATTAATTTAATATTTTGTGCAACTAAATTTGAACTATTATTGTACTGCAGAAAAGTAACAATGATGGGGGGGGGGGGAGAGCAGCAATACTACTTAAATACTCGTTACTTCATGTATGTATAAATGTTGCTGTAATCTTGTCAACAATTGAACTGTGGACATTGCAGCAATAAACTGAGGACTATCATGGATATACTTGCCAGTTTTGTCACAGCTTGCTTTTACTGCAGAGGTATACTTGTATTCATATGGGTTTACTTACACATTCTATGAAATTACTTGTACACACATATGCATGCACACACAAATAATATATTTTTATATTTTCATTAGAGAATTTATGGGTATTACTTGACCAAGACCAGTGTTCGAATTCATGAAAATAGCATGTATTACCATGTGCTATCGCGCCCTGATGACTGCTCAGGCCTGTCCAGCTGGAGCATTGTAGCAAAATTTTACTAAAAGCTCTTCAAAATTGTTACAAGGAAAGAAAATTTTGCGACAGAGGTTTTCACCTGGACAGCACTGCTGCTGATCTGCAATAACACATGATGGTACCACTTGTCATATACATTTTATAATACAGATATATATAGACACATTCACTTTATCCTCAATAAATCACATGAAAGCACAGAAACAACATTTAATAAATTAAAATTTTAATAAAGTAACAAAATATCCACATTCAGATGTCCATACATATCATGCAGACTACTCTGATATAGCTGTAGGCCATTATATAGCACAGATTTCATCCTCCCTCCTTTCGGCAAATCAGCATGCAGCCATCCTGGCTGGTAAAAAAAAACTGTCTGCTCACTCACAGCACTGTGCTGGTGACATGTAGTTTGGGTCTTTGTATACTCTGACATGCGCCACTCCCACATGAAATGTATATGGCAAGCCATTTTGATATTTAATCTTGTGTAGTGATATCACTAAAATCATTTTGTAATATTGCCAAATCATTTAGCGATATTGCCAGACCATTTGGTGATATCGCTGAATGGACTCATTTACTGATCCCTAAATCAGTTAGCAATATTGCCAAATGATGTAGTGATCTCACTAAATAAGTTAGTAGGGAATGCTAGGTAATTGTACTGTGCCTGTTTAGTGAATGGCACAAAGGAGCAGGCATTTGGACCTGTAGGCCTGACTGTTAAGTTTGACAACAAAATTAATATTTCGCATACACTGTCTTGGCAGCATGATAATAAACCCATTGACAATACCAGAGAAGATGACCAATTCTGGACAGAACACTAGGAGGATGAAGCCATCACACTTCCCTCCAAATTGACAGCCATCTTGTACAAGAATAGGAAAGTACTTGCTATCGTTTGTACTGATAAGAAAGTACGGAGTGCTGATGTTAGTACGGGTATGGAACAGGCCATGCATTATTATATTTATCATATTCATACATATATACTCAGTGGACCTACTGACTATATAAAAAAAAAAAAAAAAACACAGCATATTAAGGTGGTCTATCATGCCCCAGTAAACTAAGGCTACTATCCACTTTTGGGCTGAATGAAGTGAAAAGTATTCATATAAACCTAAGCAAAGTATACTTTTCTGGAAAGGCTATGATCAACAGATCCTAAATAAAATGAAATTATGATTCTTTGCTTATATTTGTTGTGTAAACATTCTTGTTACTGACTCAATGAAATTGTATTCTGTTTTTACTGACTTACTCCCAACATAAGTGGCTAAAATGTGTCCCAGATTTTCTTTGTTGATGTTTGTTATGTAATTATGAAAGGCTAAATCTCACAAACCCAAAATGTAGAGCAGTAGCAACTTTGAAGCACTGTAACTGCAAAACAAACACAGATTAAACAATTCCATGGGACACATTTTTGCCACAAATGTACCCAGTAATTATCTGAAAACAGTTTGCAGTTTGATAGAACCATTAAGAAGTTATTTCCACTTTGGTTCATCCATGTTATACCTTGCTTTCTGATCAAAGGGTTACAATTTTATTTGCAACTTCATTGACCTTTCAAAAAAAATGTATCCTTGCTTATGTTTATGTGAATATTTTTCACTTTATGTAGCTGAAAATGAGACAGTAGACTTATTGTCATATATTTATTGATGCTTCTATTCTATGTAAGTGTATCACAGGTATCACTGCCAGGTGGATGATCCCTATCACAGAAAAAAATATAATTTTTTTCCTCCCTAGGTGGCATCACAAACTGTAATGATATGACATGCCAAATTCCATATTGTACAGGAAAACTACGATATGGCAGCACGTGAGATATGACACTCATTGAACATCACATGATGCATGTACATGTCCAGAATTTGCCATTTCTTTACTAATAACATTTTAGGAATACAATAATGTTAAGTATTTAACAATATCACCAAATGATTTGGCAAAATTGCCAAATGATTTTGTAATAGTGCTAAATGATATAGTGATATCGCCAAAAAAGATGAAAAATGCTTCAGAGTGCTTGCTCCTGTGTAAACCTGAAGGGAAGTGTTGCCATATAGGCAGTGCATGCAAGGCACAAGGCACATGGTATAAAATAAATTTTGGTACAGTAGTCCTTGGAAAAGATTGACGTGCATTGCAAGAGCATATGTTTCCCTGTGATATAACTGATACATGGGAAAATTTCCCAGATTGGTTCCAAATGAACATTTTGAGTTTTTTAATTCCCAATTCGCAATGAGCAAAAAGAAAAAAAACAAAAAAAAACGACAAAGTCTTTCACTGCCCTTGGAGGCCAATGCCACTCCAGGAGCTGTAGTTTAATAAAAATCTGAATATTATATCTTCTTGTTTTTCTTTATCATACTGGCACATGATTTAGACCATGTGGTCACGGTTTGCTGCATGGATGTTTGCGCATGCAGCATCAAGGGTGCCCCAACTCACAACTGCTTGTCACAGTCTGTAGCCAAGTACAATCGCCAATAATTTCCCGGAATTAATTTTCATGAGGGGTTCCATTCAGGAAATTAAACACATCGGGAATATTTCCACTTATATGGTATTCCTGTCCTGTTTTCTTTCTTAGGAAAGCAGTGATTTTTTGTTTTTTGTTTTTTGTTTTTTTGTTTTTTTTTTTTTTGTTAAGTTAATAATGATATATAAATCTGCAGTCACAATTGATGCATTGTAATTTACTACACAAACTACTATTGGGGATCAGAAAAGTCAGTAAATGAAGGGATCTGGTGTATCTCCCAAGGATAGAAACTCTACAAGAGTATGCGAACTCTATACAGTCAATAAGCTTCAAGTTTTTGTGAATCAAAACATACGTCAAACACTCATTTATGGGCAGCAAATCAGAGGATGAGCCCAACACACACACAGTTGGTACCAAAACATGCTGGTTCAGGAGATACCAATGCTTTTTACGTACACACATCTGTGCCAACATGATTATACACAGGAACATTATTTCCATGTTTAATTCAAATACATTCTGTAAAAAAAATAATAATAATCATATGAAGCACATGTGAAGCCCACAAACAAGCAATTGTGAAATTCAGAAAGGTCTTAAAGTCATTTACAAACCAGCATTTAGTACAGGCTGGTGCACTTTTGTGTCTTTCATGTGAGGGTACTGTCAGTCTGTTGGATCTGTAAATTTAGAATCAGCTTTTCAGCTTTGCAGCATGGATATAAAGAAAATTGTGTTTATTAGGTAGAAAACCTCTTTAAAGCTTAATTTAATATCAAACAATACTAGTTATCAACCCCTCTGCCAGTTCCTTCCTGGAATAGAGCCAAATGTGAAAACTACAATGTATGTGGGGGGAGTGTATGTGACATCAATAGTATGTATTCATGAGGGAAAATACATGTTTTGAGTGACAGTCATCCTTTGAAGCACATCCAGAAAGTGACATGCTATAGTGGTGTGAACATGTTATTTTGGAAAAAGCAAAAAAAAGAAAAAGAAAAAAAAAAAGCTTACTCAGACATTGAATTTAATGAGGTCTGCCAGTCACAGGGTAGGCAGACCCTTTTTCTACCACGTACATGTACATGTATCGAGAACCAGTGAGTTTCAGTTCATCCTAGATCTGGTTTCCAGCAGGATGAAATACACAGTATACCAGCTTACCAGGCTGCTACAAAGAGCATGAACCACAAAAACTTCATGCCACCAGAGCTAATGATCTTAGTTTTATCCAAATCCAGGGATGTTTCTATCCAACATGAGATGCCTTGTCTGTTGGCCCTGGCAGGTTAGGTCTTTCATCATGCCATCATGGATTTCTGTAATGTGAGTCTGGAAGATGAATCATCTGCCTGTAGTCTGTTGGTGTATCCCTATGGTCTTCCATAGGTAATATAAGTTAATTAATTATAAAGAATTTGGAATAATTTTCTCATTTATTAATAGATAGACAGGAACACCACAGAAAGTCATCATTAACATGTACAACATCAAAGTCCTATCTCAAAGTAGTTCTCACGCTATTAAGTGAACAGTAAATTTCGTGTCAGTTGTCCTGATAAGAACAAACAAATGTATATATATATATATATAAACTAAAAATCCCTGGACCATGAGCTCTTGCACAAAATACATAGATGCTTATCAAAACTGCCAAGTTTGACACAAATCAGGCCAAAATTATTAAAGTTATAACTGTAACAAGATATTCCCATGTTAAACTTTCCTATTAAAACTTTTCTAAAGATTTTCAAAAAAATCATAAAAAATCCAATTATCATTGGAGGTTGACCATTTGAACTTGGTAGAGACCCACCCAAGGTAAATTGCCACCAAGTTTGAAGTCAATCTGGATGATGGTTTCAGAGAAGTTGAAAGTGTGAATTAGCATTACAATGGCCGTTGACTTGCATATTAATCAATAGGAGAGATGAATTTACTGATAATTACCCAAATTGCAAAAATCGTCAAAACTCAGGAATCCACAGCAGTGCCACATAGTGAACAACTTTGTTTGACTCTTTCACAAGGAACAAAGAATGGAAGAATGTCCACCAAGTTTCAGCTTAATCTGTGTGACAGTTCTGGAGAAGTTAAAAATAGGGAAAACACACAAAAAATCATGAATTTTTTTTTTTTAAATTGCAGCACCATCTGGTGAACAAACTAAGAAACAAGAGTCTGTAGGAGTGCTCCTGTGTGATATCAAAGCAATTGGGTGAGCAGTTTTGGAGATTTTCTAAGATTTGCCACAAAAAAACAGAACAAAAACATTCATAAAAATTCCAAAAATCACTGAAGCCTGACCGGTTGAATAACCTTGGTAGAGACCCACCCAAGGTACATTGCTACAAAGTTTGAAGTGAATCTGGATGACCGTTCAGAGAAGTTGAAAATGTGAATTAGTATTAGAATGCCCATTAACTTACAGAGTAATCGATAAGAAAGGTGCATTTGCCAATAAGTACCCGAAATGAAAAAAAATAAAATTAGGAATCCACAGCAATGCTACCTAGTAAACAACTTTGTTTGACCCTTCCACAAGGAACATATCCACCAAATTTCAGTTTAATCTGAGTGACAGTTCAGGAGAAGAAGTCGAAAATAGTGAAAACACACAAAAAATCATAAAAAATGGGGAAAAATTGCGCCACCTGGTGAACAAATTTAAAACTAGGTGTCTCTACGAGTCTTAGTATTACGGAGAGGGGATTTTTTGTTCCCTTTGTACTTGATGACCCCAAAATGCTGGATTGTGATTGGTTGAGAATGGTCACATGACCAATCTGTGCACAAATGTCTTGGCTTCCCTATTGGACGAGAGCAGTCATGTAACCATAGCGCGGGAAACGAGAGTGATCTGGAAAAAGGTTGGTGTCACCCAACAAATAATTCCCAGATGATCTCCATCTTCTCCCTGCTGCCCTGTTGTGAGGTCCATGGGCTGTTCTTCCTCACTGAAGATGCTGAAATCATCCTCATCTTATATAAAGCTGTACAGGGACAGTGAGGGTGACTGGGGTGGCCCCTGGGGGTTCCTGATGTGGCCGTTGGGGTGCCTCATCCTCTTCGTCATCATCAATGATGACTATGGTCTCATCAGTGAAGAGTGGCTCCTGTGGTGGTTGTGGTGGCCCCTGCTGTGGTGGTTCCTGGGGTGGCTCCTGCTCTTGAAAGTAGAAGCCACCCAAAATGACAATCGGCTGTACATGTACTTGTACACTCACATTAACCATAAAGTTGTCCATGTTATACATGTAGGATGGAGAGAATGAAAATGCTGAGATGGTTGTAACTTTTATAGCAGCAGATAGGTGCAGTCACAAATTCCACACATGCTAATTTAAAAGGGTTCAAGTCACAGGGCACAAAAATTCTTGGGTACTTGATAATCATACTCATGTGAAACAAAACCGAAGCTTCACTCTCATGGGAAACTGACCACCCAGGACTTTTTTGTTTTATTTAAAGAAAATTGAGAATGAAAATGCTGAGATGGTTCTAATTTGTTCAAGGCACAGTCAAGGCCAAGTCAGAAATTCCACACATTCACTTTAAAAAGGTTCAAATCAAAGAGCACCAAAAAACTTGAGAACGCTTGATAATGATACTCATGTGAAACAAAAACACATCTGCCCTTTCACCAGTAACAGACCACCCATTACTTTTTTTCTAAATAATACCATATCTGTTCTAGTTAAGACCTCCAGGTATGAATTTCAACTCGTAAAAAAAGGAATTCTATAAGAAATAAATGAAAAATACTGTTAATAGTGCTTAGTGCTTACCTGCTGACTGTGGTTACAGTCGTGAAAATGATAATGTATATGCTGCACTCCATTAGGAGTTGTTATAGACATGACCCTTTGCCACCATTCATGTGAATCTGGTGTCTTCGCTGATTGTCTGTCTTAGCAGGGGCATCACTTGTCCGGTAGTTTTGTATTTTTGCTCCTTTTGTTGTCTGGGCTCTCTTTCTTGTGAAGAAGTGTCTTCACTGCTTTTTCCGATTTCCTTCCCTTTCCCACTCCTCTTTTAGCTGGAATGGTGGCACTATCCTGCATGCTGCTAGTTGCTTCTGCTGATTCATCATTTAGGAGTATTTTAAGAATACCATTCAGAATCTCCAACTCAAGATGTGTTAATTTTAGGTCGTCGTTAGCCATCATGCTTTGATGAGAAGTGAAGTTTGAGAACTGAATCACCATCTTTATATGCCTTTATTCAGTAGAATACTGCAGGTTGAGAATGTTCAGGAGTAAATGCATAATTTCCCATGGGAAAATAATGTAATGTATTCAAAATGTTCTAATGATTTCTAGAACTCATTCTGAAGGAATTTATATTATAAAACATTTGAAAGTGTGGCCCACAATCATCCAGAAGGGTTAATAGTCACTTTTTTTTAACCTCATATGACTTCAATTACTACAGGGTCAAAGATCCTGAGAGTGAAGTGGGAGACTGTATTATTGCACTTAAAATGTTGACACTTGACTGTAAACACATCTGGATAGCATGTCTGCTTTAAATGCTCTTTACTGTTAAAGGGCTAAGATGAAAAAACAGAAAACACTTGAATGCCACCACATCGTGGGAAAATGTTATTTTACAAGTCAAATGCAAGGCCTGATCCAGTAATTGTCAAAACTTTTTGTTGTCATTTTATGAATCATAATATTTTGTGTTAAGTTGACATAATTCAGGCCTTGGTTATTCCATTATTCCCACCATAGTTTTCCCCTCAGATCTGGTTGCTGTTACAAATGAATCAAACCATAAACTGGTCCCAAAATCCCAGTAGAGATAAACATTAAAATATAAAACTTTACTAGGAGTCATTTGTAGGGAAGCCTATCAGGACTACAAAAAATAAAAATTAAAACTCTTAATTTCGAGTTTTTTCTCCAAATTTTGACTTTTAAAACTCCAAATTTGAGATTTAAATCTTGTAATTTCTGAATTTTTCTCCAAATTTTGACTTTTTATGCCATCATTTTGACTTAAAAAGATCGAAATATTGATTTTTCTAAGCCAACATTTCGACTTAAAAAAGTGGAACAAAATATGTCTTCCCTAAGATCTCACAAAAGCAAGCATCATGGGACAGTGTACTTTTGTTCATATTGCAAATCACCTTTTGGAAAAGAACAAAATGCAATAGAACATGAACAGACATGCAGGACATTTGGTCTACAGAGAATCAAGATGCCAAAACCAGGTAGCGCTTGTAGATTAAAAAACATAGGAAGCAAATAGCCAGCCCCTTTTGTAACTGATGCTGATTTGGAGTCTATCATTGTTCCACTCAATGAAAACCAACGCACTCAAACTATGAAGAGTGCTTTCATATTCCTTCAGAATTTTTGCATATACACCATGTGCAGAGAAGAAGCTGGAGTTTCCTCTGACAAGCTGAGCTTGTATAGGGGAAAGAATGTTGCCGAGACATTTTTGGAGCAACTGAAACTGGAAATTTGCTGAGTTGTCAATATATTGGATGATCCTATCCCTACTGTGATGACAGACGAAGATGAAAATAAATTTTGACAAGCACAGACTTGTGTCTTTTGCAAAAAGCCAATATTTACACAGTCAGGCAAGGTGCACAATCACAACCACTTGAATGGACGGTATCGAGGTGCAGCACACAGATATTGTAACATACAGGCTTACTTCAAAGGTAAGAAGAAAAGAGACATGTTGGACCCTCTGTTTAAGGGTAGAAGAAAATATGAATCAGAGCATAATGCTGGACAAGACCACACAGAAACTTCCCACTCCAAATTCATTATTCCTGTGGGGATTCACAACTTGGAAGGGTACGATGCTCACATAGTGATGGAAGCTGTTGGAAAAATTGACATGGAAGAGGTGAAATGCATTCCACAAACTTGTGACAAGTTCATTTCTTTTTCCTTGGGAAATGCTCGCTTTATACATTCATTGCAGTTTCTGAATCATAGTCTGGATGAACCATTTAGGGGAGTGAAGGACTTCGAACACATGGGGTGATATTTTGAAGGACTTCAGAAAGAACTGTTGACAAGGAAGGGTGTCTATCCCTATGAGTAGATGGACTTTATGGCACATTTTCAAGAGACCTGCCTCCAACCTGTCGAAGCATTTTACAGTAGACTCACTGGAGAAGGTACCAGTGAAGACGCTTATGCTCATGCAATGTTTGACTTGAAAACATTGTCCATACTCTCTGTGCATGAGCAATGTTTGACTTGAAAACATTGGGACAATATCACAATCTATACATATGTACTTGCTTACGGATGTCCTTTTGTGATGCGACGTGCATGAGGATTTCCGCACCCTGTCATTGAAGGAATGTGGGTGGGATCCAGCTCATTATTTCACAGGTCCAGGGCTGGTTTTGGATACTGCTCTCAAGATGTGTTGGTTGTCATTTGATCTATTGTCAGACATATACATGCATCAGATGATACAGAAAGGAATAGGATAGGTCACAATTAGCAATTGTATGTGTATTTGGTTGAATATACAACCCAATACACAATATTCCTGTGGGCTAGAGGTGTGTATTCCATTAGATTCCATGTTAAAGTAACATTCAATCAGCACAAGTGAACAAATTTACCAGAGTATTTTAACTATATACAGCCATTTACCACAAGAAATTGGGTGTTTCTAGGTGGAGTAGCTTTAAAGTTGCATAGTTGCAAATTATAATGGAAATACACATTTCTTGCCCACCTGCCTACAGCGCCCTGTACTGAGAATTCACATGAACCAGCCACTCTTGACCTTACCTATTAGAGGAGGTGTGGCTATGATCACCCATTGGTATGCAGAAAGAAAACAAAAAGAGAGTGATATGATATATTTGGATGTCAACAGTCTCTATGGGCACTCACTTATGCAATTGCTTCCAACAGGTGGATTTTGGTGGGTTGATACACTCCCAACTGAAGATACCAATTACATTGCAGAAGTTGATCTTGATTACCCATCAGAATTCCACAAGCAACATAATTATTCCTCTCTGGCATCAGAGAATATACAGATTATGTCAGACATGATTTTCCCATATTCTGCAAATCTCTTTGAAAAAATGCAAGGAACCTTAGGACAGAAACTGATACCACATCTTGGACCAAGGAAACTGTACTTTGTTCCTGGTTGTGCATTACAGTTATACCTCAGCTTGGGGATGGTGCTGAAAAAGGTCCTTTGTGTGCTGGCTTACAAGGAGGAGTCTTGGCTGAAGCCTTACATAGAAAAAAAACACTGCCTTGCAGACTGAAGCCACGTTAGATTTTGAAAAGGGCTTTCATAAACTCATGAATAATGCAGTCTTTGGAAAAACAATGGAAAACATTCACAATCACATCAATTACAGGCTCCTCACAGACGAGAAAAAACTGAAGAGACCCCTAGCAGCACCAAATTACAAGACGCACCTCATTTTTCATGAGAACTTAGTGGGCATAAGTAAAATCACTATGCAGACCACACTGAACAAACGCCTATACATAGGGCAAGCCACCCTAGACCTTTGAAAGGTACTCATGTATTAGTTCCATTACCCTGTGGCACAACAAATTTGGCAAGATGGATATGAAGTCATGCAGCCAAAGGTGGATTTTGTGTCTGGTCTGGATGGACTAGGAGATACATGTGGGAATGTACCCCATCTTGGTGGTGGTTGATGACCTGATGGACGAAATGGACAAGCTTATGCTAGATATGTTCACCGAAAAAAGTCAATATCAAAATACAAGCATCATATTAATTGAGCAGAACTTGTTTGCTGATGACAAACAGAAGTTGAGCGGTGGTAGATGCATTTGAGGGAGCAACCAAGGCCCAGCATGGTTATCTCTTCATCGACTGTGCACCTGGCACCCCCAGAAATACAAGATACAGCACAGACATTTTCCCTTCAGAACCTACCGTGTTTATGATCAAAAACACATGAAGGCACAGAGAAAGTGTTCCAAAGAGAAGGATGCAATGAAGAAATTTTCCAGACAAATGCGACAAAACGCTGTCATATTGTGTTCTTTGAATGCATAGAGCATAAGAAGTAGTATGATACAAATAAACACCTCCTGACTTGATAGATGCCATTTGTGAATGTGTGCTCAACATACTAAGAGGCAACGCGAAACTTTCCAAGAGTCAAAAAGAGAATCCTCAAAAACAAAAGCACACAGTATGGAAATTAGCTGCAAGAGGCGTATCAAGAGGAGAGAAGAAAAATATTCTCAACCAGAGGGGAGGAGTTATGTTTGTATTTTTGCCATTGGCAGCAACACTTGTAAGCACCCTCTTCAAACCCACTTAAAAAATGAGCACCATCAAAAAGATGAAATTGGCTAGATGTTCATGCTGCACCAGCAGTCAAAACTCAACCCATTACTGTGAGACCCATCAATACACTGACAAATCCTTATATGTCAAAACTGTCAAAAATCAATGATCAAGTGACCACTGCAGTGCAAAATAATAATGACATAGCTGCCTACGAGGTAGCTTTTCAGGAATACTGGAAAACATATAAAAGAAAGAAGGGGCAACAAAGTATTTCTATACCACACCAGGCGACCTCTTCCGTATCACATCAGTCTCTACAGGCAACTTCTGTCATTGTAGAAACAGTGAGGAAGGAAATTGAGAAACTATACCAAAGTGTGATTGCTAATGTTCCAAAGAGCTTGACGAAGAATACAGAACGGCTTGTGGAGTATATGAAAAAGAACGCTGACTTGACCATCAATAGCAACGGAGAACTGAAGGTGAAAGGTGGTTTGATAAAGGGTAGTCACATAGAAGATCTCGTTGCCAACTCTGTACGCAGGAGACCAGATACACAGAGTGTTCCCAGCCTGCCTGAATTTCATGATTTCCTGTATCGTGCCAACATACCAAAGACTATAGTCCCACAATCAGTTCTTAATAACATACCATGGAGACCCAGGAGACAACTATCACCACCTGCTGTCAAGTCTTTGCCCCTGAGAGTAAGACAGGGGCAAAAAGTAGAAAAAAGTAAAAGGGACAGCATTACCTTGGGAAGCAAGTGGGAACAATATTAGAAAAAATGGAAAACAAACTGGCTGCCACTTACTACAACCCTGCTAGTCCTGGAAGCTAGGGTGGCATCAAATGACTTGCAAAAGAGGCTGTCAGTGAAAGTAAAGCAAAAAGTTGGTTAATGAAATAGAAAGTGTACACGCTACACAAGCAAACAAAGGGAAGATTTCCTCAGGGCGCATTGTTGTGCAAGAAACCGATGAACAGTGGCAAGTAGATCTGTGTTACCTTCCTTCTATTAACAAATACAACAAGGGTAATCAATATTTTGTGACAGTGATCGATTGCTTGTCGCGTTTTGCTTAGGCAGTCCCAGTGAAGAGTAAAAATGCACATGCTGTCAACAAAGCAATGCGGAAAGTATTTGAAATGCCCAGAATCACTGTGAAACATATCCAAACTGACCTTGGACCTGAGTTTACAAATTCTGCTTTCCAACAACTGATGAAAAGCATGGAATAGAACACTTTTCTGCTAAAAATGAAGATATCAGTGCAGCAATTGTTGAGAGGTTTAATCCTACTCTCAAAGAAAGGATGTGGCAATACCTTTTTCATAGGGGTACTCACAGGCACATCAGTGTGTAACCTGATTTGCTGACTGCCTACAACAATTCTCCACACTTATCACTGAAAGGTTTAATGCCACAATATGCAAGGGAACATGTCAGTGATGATGATCTGTGGGATATGCAGTATGGAGACATGCCGCTGCACAGAGAAAAGAAGAAAGGTGAACCAAATCTGAAAATGGGTGATTGTGTTTGAATAGCGCATACCAAGGGACCATTCAAAAAGGTTATCAGGCAAGTATGTGCCTAGAAAAGCTAGGTGTCTACTATATAAGAAATCTAAAGGGTGAACAAATTGATGGAACCTTCTATGAAGATGAACTGGTCAAAGTGTGGCGCCGATAAAATGAGTTGTATATCAAGGCTGTTACACTTTCTTCCTGTCATTCAAGAAGGGAAACCTTGACATGAATACCACATGGACCAGCCATAAAATTGTACAGGATGCAGACCAAGATGGAGAGATGTTGGTATATCACTAGCTTTCCTTGGGGTATGATCGTGGCTGTCTTGGTAAAAGTCTTTGTAGCACAGCTCCAGGACAGACTTGTGGATCAACAACAACAACAACAGCACTTTGGATCAATCAGAATAATGGCAGAATTTTACTTAACCCTTTAGTCTGACAGCTAAAGACAGTACTTTGCAGATAATACTGTAATTGAATTCAAGCTTTAGCTTCCAAAAGCCATAGAATTACATGGATTGTATGAAGTCAGTCTGGCAGAGACATCATATCCAATAACTGGGATGACATCCCAGCTGCTGTTGCTCATCTCAAAATAGGAACTGCAGGTAATCAGGGTGCGTGCTCAACAATCAAATTTGAGAAATTGTTTTTCAATGGAAATCCAAATGCTTTGAAATTATAATGAACAATGCTTGTGCAGACCATGGCATCAGCTTTATGCACAACAAAGACACACACAAGATGACAATAAAGATGACGTTGCATTATGTAGAGCTGGAAATTTTAAGTAAACAGCTTTGTCAAGTCCTTGGATTTGAGAAGCACAAATTCAGCTCTGGTACTGATGATATCAAACTACCCCTGCACACTGAAGCTTCATACGAAGTAGATTTGGATGCAGGACTATGCTTCATATTTGTGTATACATGTGTAGATGAACATAGTGACTGGAGATGCGTTGGCTCCAATTCTGCAAATCGTTGAAGTTGCAGGGGAACATGGTCACCAGAGTACTGTAACTTAGTTACAATTCACGACTTTATCAACCTGTAAAAGCTAATAGGTTCGATGTCATAAGTATGAAAATGGCATCTGAAACCAGTCATTCAATCCTATTTAATAGAGGTCAAGTAATTGTAATGCTTCATTTTCAGCCTAGAAGGCAAAGACAACTGCCATGAAACAAAAACATGCTGAGTATGTTGCTCCTGCTGACAATGTCTACAAGAATTACAATATTAGTCAGGCTGGTCATGGGATTCCAGTTGACAAAGGTTCTGGACTACAAAGGGGACATGGCATTGGCAGCATTCTTGGCAGCCTCTTCAGATCTGCATCACCACTTTTAAAATCTGCAGCCAAAATCATAGGACGAGAGGCCGTGAATTTTGGAGTGGGATTGGCCAAAGATGCTATGAATGGTAAAGATATCAAAACTTCAGCATAAAAGAGAGGAAGACAACTTCGCACTTATCTTCTGGACACAGCTGTTCAATCATAAAGATGACCCCAAAAGTGGAAGGTAGCAAACAATAAAAGGCAACAGTAGCAGTCATGTAAAAAGAGGAGACAAGAAGACATCTTTGGATCAATATTCCCATATTCAATCAAGACAGGCTGCTTTTGAATGGTGTTAATGTTAGAGTTAAACTTCACAGGTCATCCACATCATTTCACTTAATTGATGTCTTCAGGCATGGGCCCATTCAGGATGCATACACATAAAGCCATCCTTTATGTTCGCAAAGTAAGAGTCGAAGACGGGGTGCGTATGGGACATGCACGAGCATTAGAAAAGAGCACAGTCAAATATCCCAATCAAACTGGGTGCGGATTGCCCTATGGTATTACAAAGGCAAGTACTATGAACAAGAACTTGTTGACTTTGCAGAACAAAATCATGTCTCCCAGTGTCATAAAGTCGGACAGCATAATTGGGAACAGGGAGGGGATATGGATGTGGCACTGGGAGGGCTAAATTACAGTATAGAAACATGACTGAAACACCATCACTGAATGCACACATATGAACTATGCTCAATACTATGCCCCCTCTCAATAAATCTTCATCACAAGGCATGTTTCTGATATGATGGGTCTACTTATGGTTCCCATTGTAGTGCTTTTAAATTACTCTTAAGTTCCCTCATTAGATGATTTTACCAGAACATGGTCAAGTCTACCCTGCAGGCCAGAGAATTTGCCAACTTCCAAGCCTTAAAGGTTTATCACTGAGGCTCTGCTGGTTTTTAACCAAGCAAGTTGTGCCAGTTAAAATATGGTGCACAGCACTTAATACCCCTTGGCACTCTCAGTCAGTGGCATTTACCGACCCAGCAATTTTGCAGTCTGGAAATGAATGCTTACCGACTTTTAAGTTTACCTTTCAAGGGCACTCAAGGTCAAATGTCACAGTTCTAAATCAGAGCATGTGTCATTTTCTATTCATGTTTCAGAGTAATAATGGTCCCAAAATTCATCATTTGCCAGATATAAGCTTGTTATGCCCCTGACCTTCATATGACCTATCAAGGTCACTCAAGGTCAAATATGACAATCCAAATGAAGGCACATCATTTGCTGCTCATGTGAAATAGTGACCATGGTCCAAAAAAAGTTTTCCAGATATAAGATATGTCATGAATTTCCTTACCTTTTTAGGTTTCTCAAGGTCAAATGTAGCAGGTCTAAAGGAAAGCACATCATTTCCTATTCATGCTTAACAGTAGTCATGGCCCTAAAATACACTACTTTACAACTAGAAGCCAACATTGTATAAATATGAGTGACCTTTGACCTATGAAAACCAAGTCTACAGAGATATTACTTTGAGCTTCACTAGACTTCTAAAACACTATCAGACATTTGGCTCATGCAAAATTCAGATATCTGGCTGCATTTATTCATGAGTTTGAGAAGTAACATATTTGGTTGGCAGCCTTTGATCTGGAAAATCAGATATAGATGACCTTCAATAGGCTTCTGACACGCACCTGTATGCTTGAGTAACGAGAAACTCAGGGAACCAGTTGCATTTTGTTTAAGGATTAGAACAGTAATATTTTGTGTTGACCTTGAAACTGCATCAAAATACAAAATACCAGTACATAATTCTACAAAGTTTGACTAAATTTGGTGCAATTCTTCTGGAGTTATCACATGGAAGTCAAAGGTGTGGAGCCAGATGCATCCATGCTGCGAAGTGGTGAGAGTACGAACTGTGTGTGGAAGACCACTTATTTGATACAAGGCACCTCTTGATCTTGAAGAGTTGAGGGTCACTCAGTAGCAATCTCATGCAAGGTCTACTAATGATACATTATCAGATCAAGTCTGATCTGGATCCATTATATCCTTCCTCAGATATCACATGGAAACTGCAATTTTATTTGAGACGTTGTGACCTTGAAAATTGGTCAAGCCTATCCATTTGCAACCCCATGTGAAGTCTTCCTGGGGAAAAAAAAAAACAAGTCAAATTTCATCAAAATCCTTCAGGAGATGTCACACAAATTTCGTGAAAGTGATGCTACGACCTAAAGAAATGGGTCACGGTCCTATTTATAATCCTGAGCTGGATGTTCATAATGTACACAATGGTACCAAGTATGAAGTTTCGTGAAATCCATCTTGAGTTATCACACAGAGTTTGTAATTGTAAGTTTAGGAAGCACAAGAAGCAGTGAAGGGCACAAATATAATATGCTTCCTCTGTATATGCAAGAGGACACGTTATAAATGGTAGAATTACTCTACCTTCATGTTTGAAACAAATACTGAAGTATGAGGTGATGCATTTGACAAATGGCCAGTTAATTTTGCTTCACCTTTGAAAGCTCCATGAACATGGAGGAATCACCAGCACCTGTATTTTGTACAGGTCAGACCATCCAGCAACACTGTGCAGAGGTGCTTTCAAGAAAGTGACACAATATTCTTTGAACAGGCACACGCGAAAATGACACAAAACAACCACAATCATGTAGAATTCTTTTCATTAACTTTATTTACTAACAGTTTTGTTTCATACAAGAATAGATGTGCATAACATACCATGATGCAACAGTTTATTTGTCAAAGGTTTTTTTTTTTTTAGCCCAGACCTATGTATGAAGACTTTCTTTAAAAAAATCTGAACCATTAAAACTGTACACTGGTCCTTCTATCAAAACTGTATTACATATACATGCCAATATATTGGCTTTGGCATTGAGGCAGCAACTGCCTCTTCTATAGTTATAAGAATGAGAAGAAATTTGACAATTTCCCTTTTAATCTCATCTTATTTTTTATTTTTTTTCTTCCTGTATGACCTACATATTCAAACCCTGGTCTGCATGAAAGTTGTTTGAAGTACACCAGTTTTGCATCACATTTTGTTCAAGGAGGATGCTGATGTTTTAGTTCCTTAAGTATACATACAATTTGTAATCTTTACCGCCATCTGCAAATCTTTAATTGCCACCTATGCAGGCCACGTTTTGTGCTTTCTCTGCTTCAGAGAACACATGCAGTTTGGTCTGTTAATCAAACACAATCTTTATCTCCAATAAGGGATGGTTCAACATTTTCATCATTTTTTAATTAGTACTTACAGTACGCAAGGGGGGAGGGGGTTAAATGGGTCTGTACACTTTCACAGGATATAGAAAATGATGGCCAATTTTTGGCCTGTTTTGTGCAATTCTGCTATGATTTGGGGGAAAATCATCATTTTTAAAGTACTAATTTGGGGGGAGGGAGGGGGGTCATGAAATTTAGTACCCTAAGTACTAATTCAAAAATGATGATAATGTTGAACTATCCCTAAGTAGTTGTTGAGATTAATATGAACCTGTCAAATTTCTCTTTTTCTTTTACCCATGCCCAAGTTGCTCTCTTCAGTAATGGATTAGTTTCTATAAACACTGGCAAACCATGATTAAAAAAAAGCATGGTGGAACTTGTGGGGAAAAATGAGCAGTGGCAAGGAACAGAGACAAGGAAGCCCATACTGGCCTAATATTATTGCCTAGAAATAACAATACTTTAATAGTTTTCCCTGGTTTCCACCAATGCCCCGCCCCTATTTTTCTGAAGCCTGGTCCACTACAATGCCAGGCTTTTCAGGAAAGTCCAATTACTACGTTAAGATACTTTAAACTTATCTGAACAAAAATTAATAATCTTGATCATTATCGTAAAATATACTGTAACTATAGCAGGATAATCTTTAATTGGCATTTTACCTTTTTCAATGACCATGATGATGTTAAAGCTTTAGAGTACCTGGGGTCATCTACAGAGGATAACTGTATATGCAGATTGCCGTATAATTTGTATTTACATCATTAATTTCAGCGTTTCCTCACTGAGTGACTGAACTCCAGCAAGATAATCTTCACTGTTGCAGCATGGCAAAATTGGAGCTGTACAGCTTATATGAGTCTGTACAGGATTCTAAGCATTTACTGTAGTTCTTCAGCCAAAGTTTTACATAGTTTACATGGACAAAGTATCATGATATCTGCTCCTTTCTTCTAACACATCATGGGTCAGCTCTTCTGACATGGTATCACTTTCCTGACATACCATGATACCAGCAGTTTCGACATAAAATCATGACACGATTCTTCTGCATGAAATTCATTCAAGAAACACCAATAACGGGACCACATGATCTATCAGCCATAGTTGTTCACTGTCACCAAGATAAGTACTGTAACGCCTCTCCATGCACATGCAATTGCCTGTGGTTATTGTGGATTTATGGTTGCATTATATCCATTGCTGCAACTATCACAAAAAAGATAAATCTGAATCAAAATGGCTGGATAGTTACATGATCCCTTGGAGTGTTCATCTCACAACGGCCTCATCAAAGACAATGTTCAATGCCCAAGAATTATATCATACAATTATGTGATATTGTTTTTTTTTTTTCAATATTAACACCGGACTCAAGTTAAACACTTCAGTATCCATTCAACATTTCACACATTCCAACTTTTCAAATGCGACTCTGAAGCTATCACCTTCAACACTATACAGATTTTCATTTGTAACAGGAAATAGACTGAGGTATTTATTTATGCAGTGAGCTACGTACTGACATAGGCATGTAAACCATGCAACAGAAGCAAGGCAATTTCAACTGTCCTTATGTTATGATGCATGACAGTGATCTGGTTTTCTGTTATATATTACATGAAAATGGAGAATGCTACAGGTGAGTACTGAAAAAGCAACTTTATACACTGAGAATTACGTAAAAAGACAGGTCTCCTTGCATTTGTATAAAATTCTCTGTCCCCACCCCCTATACAAAATTGATGCTATGTGGTATTGGTTTAGGTTATTCATTGCAATGGTTTTCTTATATGTACTGGTATTGCTTGATCATTAATATAGTTCTAAAATACCTCCAAGCATACCTCGCGATGTAAAAAATAAAGAAGCAGAGTTTGTGCTTCTTTGTCAATACTGGAACTCTGTGGTTTTTCTATTATACTAGTTCCTCGTAAGTACTTTTAAATTCTACCTATTCTTACCTAATCTCATAAAAATCTTCCAGTTTCCTCCAAAAAATAGACACACATCATTTCTCTTGTCAGTTTTTTAAAACCTCAAGAAAAAACATATACCAATAAATTAGGATTTAATATATGCTCATGCTCGGTGGCAATTCATGCTCCCAGCAATCTTACCTACTTCTTTTCAATCTCGGCTTTCATGCTTCTTTTCTTCATCTGGCCTTTCAAATCTGCTTTTTGCCCATTTCCTCATGTGTCACTGCTATGTTTCCTGCCAACTGATGACATTTGTGCCTTCAAGTTGCCTTCCTGAACATTACATTCTGACACATATTCCTTCAGTGTTCACTACATGGCCCACAGCTAGACACACTCCAGAGTTATATGTAACTGGTGTCTTTCTTGTTCCCAAATTCAGTTCCCTTCCTGTATCACCAAAACTTTACTTAACTCTTTAGTGCCACATTTTGGACTGAGTCAACAGCTTTTCTCAGTGAACTTTGAGTGCTATGCACCCAAAGCGTGCCAAGGAAAGCTGATGCCATGGACTATTATATTCTAGGTCACTGCATGCATTCTGCTACATGAATGAAAGGTCTTTTTACAAGGAACATGAATCTACAACCCTTATTATAATTCAGAGCGGTTCACTTTAATTTGTTCGACGTAAGTCACAATTGACTCTGAAAGAGTTAAAGCTACCCTCCACCCCCATCCGGCTTTAAATTGACCAAAGCACCCCAATTTCTTATGGCATCTGCTTCAGTGTTTCACTTCTCTCCTTAAGATATTTTTAATGGGCATCTTAAAACAAGACATGTAAGGATAGCATGTCCTAAATTTTCAGCTTTCCTTGGCACAGAGTGGGCACTTTACACTCAAGTCATCCTGTCCTTAGGAAACTAGTTGACACCATCTTACACCCATTGGGCAACAGTTGAAATAGTTTTTTCCCCTCCACTTAAAATGCATCTTACACAGCAAAAAAATATAAATGTTCACAAATGAAATGCTGTATACGTGTACATGCAACATTGGTGAACACAGGACCCATTTACAGGGTCCTTCATTTGTAGATTTGTATTTATGTCCAATATACATAAAATTTGAAGCACCAACATATATCCTACCTATATAGGGATGCAGGAGTATATTATTTGAGGGTCCCAGAAGGCTGCGTACAAATTTTAGTGATTTCTTCATTCTATATATGTTCATGGCATGCACTTGATCACCGTATTAATCAACAGACGGGAATACGACTGCACATGTTCCTTGCTACATTGCTTTCCTTTGTAATAACCACAAAGTTGAAAATTTGTCCGTGGCTAGTTCAAACTGTCCATCAAGTAACTGTATTCAGGCTTTTCCTCACCCTCAGAAGTTTCCTTGCATGCTGCCCTTATTTGTCTACGAGAATAAAACTCTACCAACCAACACATCATTCATCTAGAATGAACTATAACTTGCCGTCTCCATTGGAACTTGGTACATGTCAAAGATTCAACATTTTTTGTTTCCTGGGTCATAATGAATGATCTATTCAATCTCCTAGGACCTGGACAGATGCATCTTGGGAAACATACCAGCATTTCACAAGACATCATACATAATTGATAATGTATATTGGCACAGAATGTTTATATCACACATTTGCATGGACAATTGTGCCATTTTATACACTGTTCCCCCATTAAATCAAGTCCTTATTTGAGGCAGGCAATGGCATAGTCTATGGGTCACTTTTGAAATCACATCTCCATAATTCCAATTGCAAGCGGTTTTACACACAAAACACAATGTGTCGATGCTTCCATAAAAATCACACATTGTCCATCTTCCCTCCTGTTGCTTGCTCCCATAAAACATTACCCTGCTTTGTGACAAAGGATGCACTCTTTAAGTCTCATTTTCCTGATGTTATCACCAGTCTGGACACACTTTTTCATCCCGTTTGCATTTCTCACGCCCACCCACCAGTTAATTTGTGGAACAGCTCTTCATTCAAAGATTGGTTCTTGTCTTGAGACCTTGTGGACAAGAAAATATAGCCACCAATGTACTCGTGTATGACTTTACAGTCCGCAGTGAGACTACTAAAGGAAATTCGCTCATCCTCAAAGGTCACTTGCATTTGTTTTATTTCCCAATTAACACTCCATGCCTGCATGTTCTGGTAGCGCCATGTTTTGAGCGAGTCCCCATTGTGAATGTCCATAAGTATCATGCGATTGGAAGCGATTCCCAACAGCTCCTGAAAGAACAAAAATCAACAAATTTTATTAAACAAATGTCCCCATGCAGGCATTTGGTGGTTTTGTTTACTTGTATATTTGTGACAGCTGCAGCTTAACTTGCCTCATGATTAAACAATTTAAAACACACAGATTTTAAAAACTTGAACGAATGCTCAGCAAGAACTGCTCATGAAGAATTTGATTATGTGATCTTTTTCTAATTCTTGACTTTCATTCAGATTCCAGTCCTTGCACAAGCTGGATGTATCGTCCCCCCACCCCCCACCCTGTTTGCTCCCCATGTTTTTCTTGTGTTGTGGGATCCAGCCCAGGAATGTAATGTCAGCTGCTCTCAATCTATGTTGTAGGGCACCTGTGGTGCACATACATTTTATGAATTCCATGGTTTAGTTTTGCATAATAAGTGTATTGTGGCATTAGAACCCAATGCATCTGATCCACCATGGGTACCACTCTGCCCATGATATCCCCAGAGTATCATCATCATCATCATCATGAATTATTATAGCAGCTGTGAGGTGTCAACCCCACAGTCTACCCTAGTAGAAGTCAAAGTTGTTCCTCTTTTATCATTCATCAAGATGTCATGCCAAATCACATATAAAATTCACAAGAGTTCATGCTTACAAAACACAGATAAATGAACCACCTAAAAGAAAAGTCCTTCTCACACTGGGACTATTGAATCAAAATTATCTATAGTTTACACTGAACTTTTTTTTTTCTTTTTTTTTTTTTTTGTTAAGTGTTCACTGAACACCTAATCCAAAAACCAAGTTTCTGCTTATCCTGATTTGTTTCTCATATTTAAACAAGTTTTATACAATATTAATCCTCCTTACATCTTTCTTTGACTCCTTGAACTTGATGACGAAATACGTAATCCCATATTCAGGCAACGCTTGCCATGCCTTAATATAGCTCATCTTGGCATCTATTAAGGTCATGTCTCGAACATTCGCGTGGGCTTCAAGAATTCTTGATGCAATCTGCAAGTCAAATATAAACTATAAATACCTGTATGCATTAACCTTAAAAGGCTGAAAGTTCAAAAGCACTTTAGTTGTGTATTTTGTCTGTGCCATGGTTCCTTCCAGCCGCATCAGGAAAATCTCCACACCAGGAAAGTAAATCGGTAAATTCATTTAACCCTTTATTTGCCCAAATCTTCCTTTAGTGACAAGGCAATAAGAAATTTTTGGACCCGGGCTTTAATTAATCTTAGCAACAAGAAAACATGGTACTGAAATACTTTCAATAATGTTCATCAAACCTGTACTGAAGACTGAAAAGTTAAGCTCCTCATACTTAGCTATCCAGTGTTTACCCAAGTTAAATACAATGCAACACTGTTTCTGGGTGCTACTTTACTCAAATTTCCTTACATCATGCTGCCACAACACTGTGACTACAAATACACAGAGACCACTGGTGCCATTAGCCAATTAGCCTTATGCTAAAGTTTCATTCATTTGGCTTAAGAAATTTGCAAATGGCTAATCTATTTTAACATGAATTGTACAAGAGTTGGGTCAAATTCTGCAGTAATTACTGGTTTATTTCCCAATTTGGCTACAAATTTTGAAGGCCAAGATCTGTCCCTGAATTCCAAATGAAAAAGTTCCCTGTTTTTCTTTTTTTGCAAGAATTCTGCTCGTCTAATTTGGAAAATATTCCCCCAGTCAACATCCATCAAACACAAGATCAAGCATTGCATTACAATACAGTCCCCTACCGAACAATAGACAGCAAAGTTGACTTTTGGTTGCTGTAGGTGTTTTGGTACAGAAAATATGGCCCAGATAAACCTAAACTTGATGGGGGAGGTCAAAGGTCAGGATCCAGGTCACAGTGACCCAATTCTGGTCTGCACCATGCCTGTATCCCATGAAGTGTCCACACACCAAATTTGGCAGGTGTAGGTGTCATGGTACAGGAAATGTGGCCCGGAGTAGCTCTGTTGGAAGGACAGAAGGACAAGGTTCAAGCCTAGTCTGCAGTGGGAGACTAATTAAGAATACATGTTCTCCTCACCTGTTTTGTTTTGAGCTTTCTGAAAAATCGTGGAGCAACATAGTCATCCGGCTGTATGTCGACCTGGTTTGGGTTGATGGGGGGTGAAGATGCTGGATGCTGCATGCGTAAAAATGCAAGGATACTCTGAACTTCAGACTCATATGAGCTGTCAGCCATTGTTTTGCCCTTTGAAGCAAGTCTGCAGGCAGCCATCCATCTTGCGTATTGCTCCTCCTAGTGATAAACACAGGAACTAACCATGAAACTTAGCCCAGACCAGCATGACAGATAATCACATTAAGATGTGGGAGAATGTTTGCAGGCTTAAGATATAAATATTCCTTAATGATGAATTACATAATGATTGTTCCTCAATGAATCATCAATGATTTACCACAGTCAGAAAGAGTTAGATTCAAGCATCTATAGTAAATAAACTCAAGGTACATGTCAGTGTTCTCACCCTATGACTATCGAAATACCTTTCCTGACTCAAAACCTTGCCTTGGGTAATGAACATATATCTCCTGACACATTGTTACCATTTTGATAGCAACATGTTAAATTTGGGTTTCCTGATTAAATTTTGTTGTCATTACACTCCATGGACAAAAAACCCATTAAAGGAAGGCACTCCTTACGTTGTATTATACATCATTGGAAAGGATTTTTCATCAGGATTTCATATCTGATGTTTATTTTATTAATTTTCACAAATTTCCGATGTTTATTGCCAAATATTAAAACCCCCACATTACCAGCAGTTCACCATTACGCGAAGCCAGTCGAGATGTCGGACCAATTAGAAGCGACTATACAACTGGCCAATCATAGCCATCGGTTGATAACGAAGCCAAGCGCACCATGATCATTGTTCAACACAAAGCCACTTCAAATTATGAAAATTGTTTCTGAGGTCGTTATCGACGTAAAGAATATGCATATGTTATGTGTTTCAATCAAATCAATTATTATTTATCAATGTATTTACTCCGTTCATGATAATCGGTCGTAAATCGTGACCGTGTAACGTGAGCGATAATATGAGCTCCGGGAGTTATCAAACAATCGGAATTCGTCACGCAGCTTGAAGTGCGCTGAACACAACTTCGTGCTTTTGTATGCTGCCAATACTTCTTCTGGGATTTTCATAATAGCATTCCATTTATCTGCTAATGATGTGTCTTTTAGCCAAGAATGAAAATATCTTTCTGGATATTCGGTGGCTGTGCCACCGCACGAAGCACACCTTGGCATTTTCGTCTGTTCGCAGTCAATGAAAAACTTGGAACTCTCTACCGCACGGAGGTGTAGAAGGCTGCAGAATACCGCTGTTTCCAAATTTGGCTATAAATATGTCCAAGATCGCGCGAGGAAAGACGTGACATATCGTGACTCGTAAACGTTGCTTTTTTCTCGCTAAAACGAGTTATTAAAAACAGTTTTAAACAACTGCTGCATATACATTGACATATATTATTAGTTTTCGTTACATTTCCGACCACTTCAATTTGAAACTAGGAGTTTATTCTCATCAAGTAAAAAAAACTAGGTGCAGAAGTAGGACTCCCATGATCCGCGAAATCGCCTTTGATCTTCCATAGGTTTGCCGCTTCCAGTAATTTGACAGGTAAAGCTGATTTCAGCAACATTAAAATGCAGATTTTAGAAATATGGAATAAAATATAACTAAACCATTTTACATGTGGTAAGTGCCTGACATGAAGTTCCCAAAACACGTAAAATACAACGTAATGAGTGCCCTCCTTTAAATTCTACCACTAAAACTTACAAATACAATCAGTTTATATTGCAGACAAACTGGACACAACAATATGTGATGACAACTGGCAACTTACTGTCTCAGCTCTGATCCAGACCTCTGACATTCCACTCTGTGCAGGTACAAACAGTCTGATGTTATACCGACCAGCACTGATGTTAACATCTGGGTTTACTTCACAACCTTTGTTAATAAAGACAGAAACACCACATGGGAATAACATCAACAAAAGCATGTCAACCACTGTCTCATCATGCTAAATACTCATTTTATATATTGTACACATTTTAGCGTCAATATCATGTATGTATGTATGTATGTACATACGTATGTATATATATATATATATACACACACACACACACATATATATATACACAGTTGTATATATTCATAAAAAATGCCCATGTAACTTCCTTTTACATGCAAATCAAAGATAACACCGTTGCAGGAAAAGTTGAATTCAGTCGATTTGGACTACAATACATTTTGAAAACATCGGTACTGTTACAATGCACTTAGTTTGATCTTGTCTGCATATCATTCTTTTAAACGAAGCCAAAGAATGTCTCAAAATAAACTCTTTCTGAACAGATGACACCAAGTTGACATACGTACCTCTAAGGCTGACTTTCATGATGGGCGGCTCATTGGACTCCTCTCGACTCCTGTACATAGACAACTGTGTGTCCTTAAATGTGAACCAGTACCTCTTGTATGTCTTCAGTGTGAACTTCTTTGGCCTGGAGGCAAACACATACACACATCATACAGTTGTAACATGAGGGCACATGGTATTAGTGCTTACCCTGCCATGCTATGACTAAGTCTACAGCATCAGCAAAGTTCTCTGGGCACTAGCTGTCCTGGGTACATGGCCACACAATGCTGCCGACTACAAACACAGACACTAGCCTCACAGGCTTCCTCTGATACTTTCCTTCAAAACTTATGATAAGAGGGGAACATCAAAGACAAATGGAGCAAAAGTCATTCAAAACTACATGTGCCAGTTTTAGTGGGCAAGTGTTGAACATGACCCTGATGATTGTATGTATTGTACAAGTCACTTGCCTGTTATCTTCTACCTTGAAACATATTGTTTTATTCTAACATTAAGTTTGCATGAGGCGTGTTCACGACATTCTAAGCCTTGTTATGTTTTCAATGTCAAGGCAACCATGTGACTTGGACCACTCTACAGGAAATAAACACACAAGAGATTCATTCACAAAACCTTGCACAGCTGTGCTGTGTTGCCACCTGGTGAGCAAAGTACACATCACCTTCATGGACATTTTAGAACCGTCACTGAAACAGAAACCTAAATTTCATTCTGACTTAGGTGTATTTATTTCTGTTTGCAACTTTCAAACTTACTTGAAGAACTTGAGATAATCATGAAGTTCAGGTATGTGAGTGATGTCTCCATGAGATGAAACAGAGGAACCTTCTAGTGACACCTGAAGATCTGTCAATGCAGCGTCAATGTCGTCCACCCCATTGTTTGTACCATCTACTTCCGGCTGTTCCACATTACTCTGTAACCCAACTTGCAGCTGATGGTGAAAACACAAAGTTTCCAAGTGAAACATATAAACAGAGACTGCCACATTTTCACCAGTAACAGGACATGAAAACTCAGAAGTTCATTTCAGGTCATATGATGCAAGGAAGTATTCTCCTCTAAAATACAGAACATACAATATGCATGTACATGAGCATGCATTTATGTATGGTATAGTACACTATGATAAGACTGGATTGAGAGTAATTTCTATTTTATTATTATATGGTTCTCTGTTGTCACAACCTTGTAGATCCAAACAATTTGGTACAGCAGTTGTAACTGCTTTTTAAGAACACCTCTGCTGTCAGGAAAAAGTGGTCCTTTACTACAGGTGGTCTTAAAATGTACATACATATTCAAAGCAATGTGATCAAGTGTCTTCAAACAACAGTCTTAAAAAAGGAAAAGTGATCACTGACAGGAGGTGATTATTATAGCAGGTACCACTGCACTTGATATAACTCCAGTACACCACAGACCCCAAGTAAATATACTTTTAACTTCCTAATATGTAGACCTGTGCATATTTGTTGCCTCTGGGTACTGTAAATTATGACAGAGGATATAGTTATACTATGGGCCCTAATGAAATGTACTTTTCGTCCCTCAGAATGTGTGTTGCTCAGTGAATATGTTAGCTGGCTGAGTGTTGTTACAGTGCTGTTTGTGGAATTCCAAACTGCGGGGCACCTTTAATTACAACATCTGAAACCTGATGTACAAATGCAGGGCCACAGACACCATAAGACACAGTCATTTTGTCCAAGACTTTCTTTTTCTTCACCGTTTGAAAAAAGAAAAAAAAAAAAAACATGTGCCTAACACGACCAGAGTTACAGCCATTTAACTTTTGTGTTCAAAGTTAAGAGTATAATTTTCACACCCAAATTTATTCCAAGACAGCTTGAAAAAATAGCAATACATCAGTAAGAGAGTGAAATTGGTGCTTTGGCATGACTAGGGTTAAGTGATTCTGCATGTTGATCCTTTGCAATAATTGAGTACTGTAACAGAACCCATACAGGTGAAATAACAGCACATGCTTTAATCATATGTTTCTCGTCAAAGCCTGACTCTAATCCTAATGCCCAATACAGGGTTGATCAAAAACATACCCAATAGGTATCCCCAGCATTTGACCCCAGGGCACTGGAACTACCCATTTCAAGGCCCAAGAGGTCAAAGGTGAAAGCTGCCAATAGTAAGGTGTGGTACTCTTGACACAGGATTCCTGAGCCCACCAGTACCCTGTTATGGCCAGGTGGCATGTGACCACATCTGTACACATGGATTATGTGTTCTTGCATAAAATAGCCGTATCTCCTTACAGTATGCAGTCTGCATTTAGATAGGGGTCTGATAGGGCATAAAAAGCTACCTTCTGGATTTTTTTTTTTCTTCATTTTTTCATTTTTTTGTTTTTTTTTTTGTTTTACACACCACAGGGATTTAATATACACATGAAACAAGCAAACAACAGACCAGGAAAATTTCCTGACAGATCCGTTTCCTGTCATTGCACACATACATGTATTATTTCTATTCCACATCTTTCAAAGTTAGGAGTATAATTTGCAACAACGCCTATTGTCTACTACTGTTTACTTTATGATGATACATATAGCATGATGAGGAAGTCATGAACTTTATGCTCACTCAGTATCTTGCTCTACGTATACATATGCAGCACAGGGCTATGCCAGGAATTGGGGAATGTCATATTTGAATCCGTCAAATTTGGAAAATTACACTTTACTTATGGACAAACCAAAAGTAGCACAAGAACTGGGAAATGTAATCATTGATGCAGATCTAACTTATGGGAAGTAGGATTTGGATGCCCACAGACCCCCCACCCCACCCCCCCACCCCCCTCCTCCATTTTGAGTGAAAATTGAGGCTGGCAGTCAGGAAATTTCTTACGTATCATGTCAGGGCAAAATCCTGTGAATTTTTATGTAAAATAATAAACTGAAAGCTTCCAATAGTAGAACATATAGCTTTACAGGACAAGCATTGACCAGCCCTCTTGCCCTGCAGTCATACTGCCATGATGTTTGTTATGGCGTTTGACAACAACATGACAAGCCATCATCTTTATTGTGCATACTCTTAAAGTATATGGGGTAGAACACCTAGTGACTGATATGAGCTGAAGGCCAGTGGAGTACTAGCTGATTTTAATTTACATAAAACACCCTTCATCCCCTTGTATTCTGAACCCAAGTTCCTTGCACTTTGAATTGTGCATGCATAAATACAATCATGGATGTACACACACAGGAGCTGCCCAAGATACTACATCCTATAGGATTATGTAATCAAGCACATCTGTCCTATCTAATCCACCTGGTTGACTTGCACAGAACATTTTGCTCTTGCATGTAATGGTTTTATACTTTTCAGCATCTGTATCTGTGGAAATGTTACACAATTTTAAACAAGTCACTGTCTGTTCATTCATCCTGTTCAAATTATCTTGCACGCGTGACTTGCTGTGTAACCCTTGGCAGTCCTCCAGACTCCCTATTTATCAGATTAAAGTCCGACACAATATGAATGGAACTCCCCCTTTTCACATCAACTCTCATAAATGCCTCCCACTTTGTATGCTCTGCCACTCCAAGCATCCACACATAACCAATAATCAAACGCAGAGTGTCCCTACAGCTGATCCGGGATTTTAAAGAGGACTGAACACATGCGAGAAATGTATGTAATTCACAGTATCTGAAGAAATGCACATGTAATTGGTGATATCTGAGATTCACCAACTTGTACAAGAACCAAATACGACAAGTATGAGACCGAAGTTTGATAAAGAAAGCAGGCCTGCATCACACTGCCCCTAATGTGGATCGACCCCTGTAGCTTATGACAAATACAGGACCAAAGTTTAATTTAAAAGGGAGAAGGCCTGTGCCACACCATCCTATTGTGGATCCACCTCTGTACATCTGTCATTTTATACATGGAAACTTTACATCTGATGACTTTGTTTTCTGCTTATGTTCAATTTGAGGTTTAGCTAACGTACAGTTGAAAATTAACAACTTTGTATTCATTATCTCTCTCATTGGCAATTTTGACAAAAGTATGCACTCTAAATTGACATAACAATTCCAGATTCATATTCTTTGTGAACCAACCTTCGCCAGTATGCCTACAATTACCATAAGAAAAGAGACACCATAAGGATGTTCCAGGTCAACAGCTTTCCTCGACATGCTTTAGGCACATTTGCACCTAAAGCATGCTGGGGAAAGCTGTTCATTCATTCACAACTTGGCACTGAAAGAGTGAACTGTCTTGCTCAAGAAGACACAATTCATGTCTCTTAATTCTACAATAAATAAATGTGCACGTAAAAAGTGCTTGGCTTGATTGAGTACACAATATCGGAGTACAGTACAAAATATCCGGGTTGAAGATGTTTGTGAGTAAAATGAACTGACTGCGTGGCCTTCACTTCTGGTGCACTAATCATCCTGATCCCAGGCTGATTTGTTTGTTATTGCAGAAAAATCTATTGTGAACATAGACGTTTTTGTTGTTTGGAGGTAACTTGGTGCACATACTTGAATTAAACAGATAAAGAAACATAAATCAAAATATATGAACCTTATGCCTTGCTGGCCAAATAAATAGGCAAAAAGGTGATGGTCCGAACAAAGCTCAATGATACAGTGCTGTTTGCCAAGTATATTGTTTCCATCCACATGCTTAAACTTGCCAACGGGGATAGTTGGGGCAAAATGACCCAGAAGACTTGTAACATATTTGGTTACTTGCAGGACTTTCCTAATTGACTCATGAATTCATCCTTTTTCACAGTGTGCTGAGTTCACATAATCTTAATGTCATGCACCTGTCCATTGGACATAGCAGTAATGTCTCTATCAGCCTCATTATACAGATGTCAGGAAAAAACCACAGCAGCACCTCTTTGAATGGACTGGAACAAAATTAGAGCATTGCCAACTGACTCCTTGGCGACAGAGGTCAGGTGCTGCAAATAGTGTTCTATTTAATTGATGGGATGCCAAATTCTCCAATTGATGCGAGTTATCATTTTTCAACTATTCATCAGTTGGTTGAAAAACATAAGTTTGAAATGAAAGTAACTCTCTCTCTCTCTCTCTCTCTCTCTCTCTCTCTCTCTCTCTCTCTCTCTCTCTCTGTCTCTCTCTCTCTCTCTCTCTCTCTCTCTCTCTCTCTCTCTCTCTCTCTCTCTCTCTCTCTCTCCCTCTCTCTCTCCCTCCCTCCCTCCAGTGAGGGACCACTGTAGAGAACTACAATATTCTTTAATAGTAGGTAAAAGCTTTTCCTGGGTATCTTGTCTGACCATGATCTGCTAGCCAGGCAAGAGTAGCAGGTACGTACTTGTAAGGCAGCAAACAACATCATTTCCTCTTCTGTACAATCAATTTCTTCTGACAGCAGTGTCCACTTGGCCTGTTCATAGATCTGGTTTATCCTGATGGCATCATACTGCATAGAAAATGCGAAAAAATAGTAAGGTTTGTCTACATGAACATGTATAAATGGCAAGGGAGGGGCTTTTTTCCTTCTTTTGCAATTAAGAATTTTGAATGCCTCGTTTAATCCCAGGAGACCTAATGCCAATGTACCCCAACATGCAACTGTTTCCCATTACAAATTACTTTTGTGCTTCTGATGTCACGTCATCTGTTGCTTTTTTTTAAAATTTTTGTCATTAACCCTTTCATTCTCAAATTGCCACAAAATGCCAGCATGTAAAATGTCATCTGCACTTAAAGTTTTTACTTAAATTTCTCCTTACTAGAGGGTATTTTTGCTGAGATTTGTACTTAAGACCATTCATGATGGCACACCCTAGGTGAGTAGCCTTCCTTGGCATGGGTTGGATGCATTGCACCAACCTCCACCAAGGAAAGCTATTGACTCAATCGTACTCTTACCAGGAATAGGTTAAGGATACTGTTCCATCAGTCAAGCTCCTTGGCTCACTATGCCCACGCTGTACTGAGCAAAGTTACAGACTCAGTGTTCTCCCGGTCAAGTCACAATGTCTATTTCAGATACAACACCTCTTTAAGCTACTATAAACATTACGTGCATGAGGTCTTTATCTCTATACCACAGCAATGCTGGGGGGGGGGGGGGCATTAATGTTTCTCCCACAGTTGTCAGCAATGTAAACGTGAGACCAAACATTATAATGACCCAAACCATAAAGTAGTAGGTCAACAGGGTGCATACAGGGCACATAATGCCACTTTTTTTACCCTGGTATGTGACTTTGACCTTTCACATGAAGGTCATCCATGCCTATGTATAAAAAAATCCCAGACAAATGATGCCTCTGTACCAAATTAAAAAGTAACATGTCTATAGGGAGCAGAAATAATTAAAATTCAAAGTTTGTTCTTAATTGCCCTGTGACCTTGACCTCCAAGTCATCTGGGATCACAAGGAAATGTTCCCCAGACCCACAGAGTATTTGTACCATATCAAAAAGAAAATTAATAGGTCTACAGGGGACAGAAATAAGCCTGAACTCTCTGGCCACTTGACATCACACCTGGCCAGAGCCAGACTCGCTCCAAAGAATTTTGTGGATTTCCCTGTGACCTTCACCTTTGGCCTCCAGGCCATCCATGACCATATGATCAAATTTCCCAGACCCACATATTCTATACAAAATTAGAAGGTAATATGTGCATAGGTAGCAGAAATAATGCTCCTTCACACGTTTTTTCTTGATTGACCTTGACCTTTCATTTGCAGGTCATTTGTAACAATAGAGAAATATTTCCTCTGATCCATGAATTATTTGTATTATACTTCACGGTAACAGGTCAATATAGGGAATAAATAATGGCACTGTGTGGTGTTTTTTTTTCAAATAATAATAAAAAAATACCACTCCGAAGTTTTTTGTTGACAGACAGAGAGTAAGTGCTATGTCCCACCAATAGCTAATGCTGGTCAGACAATAAGGAATGCAGATGAGTTGACAAGGAAGCAAAATTCTATAAAGTAACCATTTACTACAGCAACTAATGTTCACATTTCCTATTATGTATAGCACTTGTTGGTAATAAGTAACCAAATTTTCGGTAAATAAATTTATCCAAATAACATGTTTGTATTTAATTGTCACTTTCATGAAATTAGAAGGGTTAGGAACATACTAGAATACTTTCAATGTGGGTATACTGCAAGAAAAGTCCTATAAAACTTTGTAGTAACCTCTCTAAAAAAATAATTGGACTAATTTCAGCAGTCATTAAAATTAATGTGAATCTGAATTATAGATGAAGCCCATCAACATAACGTGTGCCAGATCAACCATTTTCCTTGGCGTGGGCTGGGCACTCAGCACCCACTCCATGCCAAGCAAAACTGTTGGTAAATTCCAGGGTAAAGCAAGGTACTCATTGAGATATTTCTACATGTCGTAACCTGCAGTATATTACATGACAATCTTGTATGCATGTACATCCCTGTCATGATCAATCAGTAAAAAATTGCGTCAGCATTTACAACTAATTTTATAACCCGATGGTCAAGCAAGCTGTTCAGCAGATCTTACCTTTGGGTTGAGGTCGTAAAAGCTGTAAAATTTATATCTCAGGAGAATAACCATGTTTTCTCTGATCCCCTGCTCCATCAGTGACACTGAAGAATCCAGCCACCTGGAACACACGGCACAAGTCATTGTCATATTTTCATTCTTCATGATAAAAGTGTCTGCTTTGTGGTCAAAATGTCTGACACATAAGAGTTCCATTTGGAGCCTTTCATACAACATCCAAAGATCTGTTTCATTTTTCTAACCCGAAACACATTTTGAAGGTACAGGGATCAGCGCAGAACTGCTCTATTTGTTGCTGCAGCCAACATCTCACACATGTTCATAGAGGGCACCACCAACAAGGAATGCTAAATGCACTTCTGCAAGCAGTGCACACACAGAGACGGATCAAAAAAAGCTTCAGATTATTATGTCATGGTTTTGAACCAAATGGGAGAAATTTGCAGTGGTTTTGCAAAGTGCTCCGCTAAATTCTCCCTCACATTTCATCATCTATCACTGCTCTCAGTGCAGCTCTAGACAACACTCGTTAGCCCGGGAAATTCCCCCTTGGATTTCATTCTATTCCACGCTATATCAATCAGACCCTGCTATGTACATACACATAACTTCACTTACAATAATGGCCATTAGAGTATGCTATAACTGTTTAATTCCACTAAGCTCCCTCAATTACATATGATACACTGGCACTCTTGGACCATAGCTTCCAATATAACACCATTAATGTCTTCATTTAATGTGCCTGTTTTCCCTTCTACAATTAGGGTGCAAGTCTCGTGGTGTGTCACATGTATTGCATTTGAGTTTGGTATGAAGGTCCACAATGAAAACAGACCATGGAACATGCCCAGGTATTGAAATATTTATGTTTTTATTGATTTTGCTTGGTGGGTGAAGATTTAACAATAATGGTAATCATGTAATATATGGCAATGATTAGTCAAAAAGGGCAAGGTGTGCCCCAGAAGGGGGTAGGGGGTTGCACCAATTGACCCTGTCTAACAGTACTTATTATTCATTCTGTCACAATCAGCCATGATATATAGGCTTGAACTGCCCCACTCGGAAAAGGCTAGTGTGATAATGGAAAATATTTCTTCCATGCAAAATTTCAGAGTATGTGCATATTATTCTATTTGTATGACATCACAATTTATGCACTTTCTACAGGAAATACCAAAGAACAACTTTCTGTGCCATCATGAGTGAAATTCAGTGCACAGATAATGACTAGACATGTACATCAAATGAGTAATTTTCCCACTTTTATGTAACAATGCTATGTAAATATTTCTTTTGTAAACAGGATTCATATTCTACTTTGCCTTTCAAATCTTGTTTGCATCCAGGTTTTGCCTACTTATTACCATTCCACATCAATTTTTGCAGCAAAAATGTTAAACTGTTACCAAAGCAACCATGTGGAGCACCTTCACTACTCACCCTGCATTTATACGAGCCTTCTCCAAATAATTCTTGGGTCTGTAAAGCAAGAGCAGCCCTTCCCGCGTCGGGGTCACAGGACTATTGGCCAGAGTTGAATCCATAGCACCTTCGAAAGCCAGACTGTTAATGGACCCGGGGGACATCGTGCCATTGTACATGTATGGAGAGGATGTGTTGAACGGACTGCCCCCTGGTGTCCCAGGTGTGCGAAGCATGGTACCCTGAAAACAAACAAATATAAGTTATAATACACACACACACACACACACACACATATACATATACATATACATATACATATACATATACATATACATATACATATACATATACATATATATATATATATATATATATATATATATAAGCCATTCAAAATGCTTCCTAGTACATATGTGACAACTAACAAAGAGTTAGGGCACTGACTCAGGATGACACTTGAAAACGTATGAGCTTCTGGTCAGTCCGAGAGGGAAAGGGTTTGCTTTGCTTCCCCATTTTTGATGCCTTTTGGGGATTTTAGGTCAGTTTGACAAGGAAATGGTTACCTGTGCCGATAGATTTTTGACATCTCTTAAACTGCCCAGTTGGCCCATGCTGTACTCGTCCTATATGATGACAAAAAAACTTGGTGCTTCCCTTCACATGTATTAGCCACAAAAACATTGTCAGAAAAACACGTCTTGGGTGCATGTCGCACACACTATGGTCATCTTCACAAAACATACATATAAATATTATGCACCTAATTGAAGTTCTTCATTGCATAATATTACATCATGATACATACAGTCTGTACACTACATTGGAGAGATGGAAACCAACATGTGCTTGTATCATCTCCAAAGGAATAGATACACATAAGTTGGTATAGTAAAATGAAATGCACAAGTTCACGTGCAACAAACATGAATTTTTCGCATAACTACACAAAATAACAATCTTTAGTACAAATCACAGAAATACAGGGAATCAGTCGCTTGAAAACAAATATTTTACGAAATTTAGACTTAAACACTTTCAGAGTTAATGAATGTCTAATGTCACTTGGGATTTTGTTCCATGTCAAGGGTCCACAATATTATGGAGGCCACACATCTTATTATGAAACGCATCCAGACAGTATTTACTTAAAGCCTATACCTAAATTAACACCAGAGTTAATGGGGCACTGATAGTCCCTGGCCTAGCTGTCTCTCTAGTGATATACACATCATTAGCTCTCATTAGACAGTCACAGATCTACCCCGTCAAAGAAATTCTATCCAAACTTTCGCACAATCAGGGCCTCAAAATCTATCATATGGACCCTTTATAGAAAATGTTTATGTCTTCTGAATGACCCTGAACTACGTATGTTGCAAAAGTTTTTCACCTGCATGCATGACTGCCTCATATTTCAATGACCTTCAATTGAAAAGCATCTTCATCTTTGGCCAGGCACTTTAACTGTTTGACTACCTTCATTTTCTCTGGTATATTAATTATGCACCATTTTTGTCATTTAAAGCTACACAAGTGACACAATTTGTCCGCAAAATCTTGGAAATCATGGACAACAGTAACCCACAAATGTCAGTTCCCCCACCTGCCAAAGCAAAAAAAAAAAAAAAAAAACGTCCTTCAACAAAAAAAAAAAAAAGAAGAAGAAGCAGAAAAGAACTGATGTTACTGACTACACATTGCATAGCTTTGACTAAGTATTACCCAATGTCACCACCCCATCCCTTTTAACATGGGAAATACCAAGTAAAAGACAGATGAAGAATGGATGTGGTCCCTGAAGAACAGTAGTGATGGTCCATGTGACAGCCAGAACACATGGTGCATGTCTCACTGTGTTTGTCCCTCCGAGCCCTGACCCCTATTAACTTCACAACCAGCAAACCATCAACAACATACGAACAATTTACAAACATCTCAGACATACTACAGATGGTACTGCCTTAACCCTTTAACTTGTCTGACAGGAATGATGGACTACAGATCACAGGACTTGAACAACTGTGGCCAAATTGGCTATAGTAGTCTACAACAGTAAATTTTACAGTGGTCCCCTTCTTTTTTAATATAAAAACTTTTCAACATATTCCCTAATTCTAGGCATTAAACAGGAATTTACAGATGTCATTTTGATGCCTAAAATACAAACACTTCTTGAATGCATGGGTTAATATATATTGTCTTTCTACTTCATTCTTAAAGCAGCAAGGCTACCTTGTTTTGTTTGGATAATGTCTGTCCTATTTTGAAACAACAGTCACAACCACTTTTGCATGCTACATAATACATTCCATCAGCAAGCAAAATTTTATACTTTCTCACTGAAGAAAAAAAAAAACGAACTTGTACACTTCAGATTTTTCACTGAAAACCAACTATGAACATGTGGTTAGTATGAAAAGTGTTCAGTCTCTCTAATAAGGGCCAATAATATACTTGACCCTATGAACTAATTTCATCACTTGAAAACTAGGATCAATACAGGTATAGACTATATTTGTGGGTGCCACACCCACCTGAAATGAAGGAATCTAATTAGTTGTCATTGTGACTGATTTAGTTCTATTAACTCTTTCTTGCTGCAAACTCTGTTCTACATGTTTGCCCAGTTGCTTCACAGTGCTGCTGTTTTCATGTCCATTATTTGGGCCTGTTACAAACTAAAGTAACATCAATCACCACCAGAAATAAAGATCCTTTACCCAACAAAGTATTTTTTTCCTCTGTGGGTATGTTGGAAACATGGCCTATTCAAAGCTGTTTACTCATATGTCTCCTGGCTGGAGAGGGTTAATCTCATTATTAAAATCAACTACTCTGACACAAAATCAAACTGAATCAAAGTCTCTGCCAGACATCATGCTGAAACTACATTGATTTGCCTGGGTCTCATTACAAGTGTTTGACTAGTCATCTTGATACATGCAGCAAACCCTCACCGCAGCTGAGTAGAGCAAACCAATATGTACCACTGGGTCCTCATGCTAAAACAAAATAAAAAAAAAATAAATAAATAAATAAAAAAATCTGGGTAATCACTTCAATGGCAGTAAAACAATACAATGTGCACCAGAATGCAATACTGATGCATGTATCTAGCACTGCTGGCTACAGAGCCTGCCTCTCGGCATTCATGTTTGACTACACACGTTCATGTCTGTGCCTTTAATTGGCCTGCTGTCCTGGATACAGGATAGAGCTTGTACAGCGTCTTGACAATATTATCAAATTTAGAATACCAAGAGGTTCTCTCATGTCACTAAGAATTAACTGAAACACTGTCCCACTGATTTTTTGGTCCCAATCATGGGTAACATATCCAAGGTCAGGGGGACAAATTGTAGGCGGCAGAGGACTCCCAAGTCCTGGGTTAATTGTGTTGACAATTAATGACATGTTATGATAGGAAAATGTAACATATCGGAGTCTGGCACTTTGAGTTGTAGACTTCTATCTATTTGTACTGTGCATGCAAAAGTGGAAAACGCTTTTCTTTGCAGCCCTATTGATTACATTCAATTAGGCTACCCCCATTCCCTAGCAATATTTTCTGCTGTATAGCCAAATCCAATTTAGCCCTGATTTGACAATATTCCTCCACTTCTACAGAAAGGAAGAAAATAATTTAAATGCAGATCTGGAAGACAAGCTGGCTTTGAGGATACTAAGAGGAATGAGGTAGATTTGTTACCCTCCCATAGGAATACACTCAGAAATATACTAAGAACTGGGCAATCATGACAAAGTATAACAGTGTCTGCTGGATTTGTGCAGAGAATCCTCCCATGTTTGATATGTTCACTACAAGCACTGCACTCTATTCTATTTAATTCCTCCCAATCAATTCCTTTTATGCAGGGTCAAATATTTCATTATTTTCACACACTTACACCCGACAGCTCTCAAATTGATGCGATTACTTGAGCTACCAAAATACATTCAGAACAAGTAGGAGCCAATTTCAGCATAGCTTCTGCTAAAAAAATGAAGAGTCAACACTGTTGTTCAGAACGCTTCTGGCAATTAGCACCAAAAGACTGCCATTATGAGAGATATTAATACCGTGCTTTGCCCCATTTTTTCTTTCTTTTTTTTTAAACGAAAATATGTTTAAACCCAGCCTACTGTACTGGTGTTAATGTAGTACCATTATCTTATTAGATCTCATCCTCTTCTTTTGCACAAGTAGAAACTAAAGGAACTCTTAATGGCCAGGGGCATCGTACATTGCCTGGTGATCTGTAAACTGATCTTGCTTATCCTGACATGTAGCAATAATTATTTATTGTTCCTTCAGAAAAATTTAAACGCAAATCCTCACAAGTCATTGCGATTTCAGGCCAACAAGACACAAGACAAATGGTGGTGATCCTGAAAATCTTAAGCCATGAGCCTCTATCGTAAAGGCCAGAGCACTAATCATTGGACCAGAAGACATATTTTACAACCCTCTTGAGCCTCATGTTTGGTAATGCTATCATTGGGTTACAGCTGATTTCTTAACTTTTGAATTTCACATTGTATCAAAATTACCTGCTGAATGTTATATTGTAGCTACATGAAAAGGGATTTCGCCACCCTAGAGTGTGAAGGTTACAGACCAATGGGTACTGGGGAAAGTATGTATCCACTATCCCTGTCAATTTACCTGTCAGTTGTCTGTCTGGATAAAATCTGCTTATAGGTAATTCTGTGGAACACGAACAAAAAAAAAAATATATCTGTCCAAGCTGCTGCTGTTTGCATGTATAACACAAGGAGTGGCACAAGCACACAGACTGCTGTGTGTACATTGAATTCCAAATCCAATATCCTTTTTTGTCTACTGATGGGCATGCTTCTTTGTATTCTTGTACTGAACATCTGTGTGCAAGACACACACACACTTGCGTCCTTTCCACCCACCTTTCATTGCTATATATACAACCGCATACACAGGCCTACGTGATCTATAAACAACCACCACAAACAGGCCATGCAAAAGCCTTCCAGTACACAGCATGGCTTTGTGGGGGACTCCATACTGAGAATTTTTATGGCCACTTACTATAAATCAAAGAATTTTAAGCCAGGATAAAATGTGAGGAAAAAAAACAAAGAATGACATGGGACTACATGTCTATGTGTTTTGTTTTTTTCATCTTTTTTTTTTTTTTTTTAAAGAGTCAGAAATTCTGGACTGTTGGCAATTCAAAAACATGATTTCTACAGCCCCTGCATCTTAGTGTTAGTAATACAGTAATTCCCTGTCATAATGCGAATGACCGGGTCCATGGAGCAGACTGTGTCACAGAACAATCACCTTATAATGAAGGGATTCAAGTTTAAGACAGAAGCACATGTAACAGGAAAAGTGGTTCATTGGGAGCCAAGGGACCCATGTTATACCAGAAGGCACATTGTAATGGGGGGGGGGGGGCATTGTAGAGAGGGAGGACTGTACCAAACTGAATTTAAACATCTCTGATGTGTCTTGCACCTTTACATCACATATAAAAAAACACCCATCAGACAGAAAATAGTTCTGAACTTTTATGAGGAACCATCCCATAATTGATTAAACTATCACTGGCTTTTCCTGCAATCTTCCGAAGATCCTGGAAGCTTTCATCTATCAGATGTTGGGGCCTTCCAATACAGGCCCTGTACTGACCCCTGGCTTCTCAAGGTCAAAGTCCTACTCCATAGCTGGTGGTCCTCCATGTGCACAAGGGATGCTTCCAGAGCACAGATGTCACCATTATTTACTGCCATGTATTGTTAAATGAGAGAAATATGCCCCCATGCGGGCACTTCGTACACTGGCGAACAGTGCAGCAAGCTAGGTATGTATGCAATGAAAGTGTCCACTATTACCTTGCCAAGCACCAACATACATTATATCTGTGTCCGTGAATTGGGATACTTTGCTAATGGGCTGGGTTATAAATGTCAACTCATGTGTATGCCTATGAAGCTGGCAATATTGAGGTACAAACAAACTTGTCCAAAGATCGTCATTTCAGACTTCATTTTCAAAAATCTGCTAAAACCTTTCATACAATGTGAACACAGCTATATACATATAATTTCATTGACTTCAACAAAATGTTACCCTTTGCATGCATGCATGTGTACACCAACAGCTGCCTTCCCTGTCATGCTGGCCTACTTGTCTTTACTTTTTTTTTTTAAATAAAAAACAAACAAACTATGCATGTACGTTAGTTCTAAGCGACCCCACAGTTAAATGCATAATATGAGGCATGCATATTAGTTTCCTGCCACAAGTGCATACCTGGTTGTCAAAGTCTCAAATGGCGAGATACGTACAGGCTGCTGCCTGTGTGGGGAAGTGGGATATTACTAAGATTTTGGAAACAAAGAATACTTTGTACAGGCAGATGGAAATTTCTCCTTGTCACCAATTTAGAAAGCACTAAATGAATATGACTGCTATTTATAAACTTAAATTTCCCTGAAAGACACTAGTTTTGTCAGAAAGTGGAATCTAGCCCTGTCTGTGACAGTGATCTGCCCCTGTGTCCTCTGTGATTGACAGGCATGAGCCTCTTGCCTTGTGGTGGCAATTAATATGCAGGTCTTGTATTGAGCTATTGGTGTTTGAAAGTCATCCAAATGTAGTTTGGACAACACATGCTCAGTAGGATTGCCAGTGTCTGAGAGTATTTGTTACCCCTAAATATTGGTTACTCCTGGAAAGAATATTCATTCCCCGTTGGAGCAAATATTCAGAAATATTTGTTCCCCTTACAAATATTTCTTCCCCAACCATATAATTTGTATTATTATCAATCAAGTTTACTATATTCACACCAAGAAATATTTAATACACATTACTATGATCAACCTATGCTGAGCTGAACTATATAAGCTATATAAATGGACAAAGAGCTGGAACTTTAAACTAAGCAGACCTAGCCTGAGCTGAGCTCAATTTAGCAAGATAAAAAAAAATTAAAATAACATTAATAAGATAATAAAAAAAATACTAGCCAACACAATATGTCAATGTTCGCACAAAATTAACCATCAGTTTGTGGGTGGAAACAAATATTTACAGAATATTAGTTCACCATAATGGGGGAGGGGAGAGACAAATATTCATGTGTCGAAACAAATACTCGTCCCCCCTGGGGTAGCACATATTTGCTGAATATTTGTTCTCATCTTCAGAAGTCTACAGGTGGCATTGGTCTGAGGCCTTCATGTCCTGAAGATGACACACTCCTCTGTGCAATGTCATACAATGACTCCACACGAGTTATACACCAGTTTATCAGATCTGCTGACTGTGCTTTAATAAGGTTGACCTATGCCTGACCTTGAAATGAGGTCAAGATCACTCTTGTGCAATGATATCCAAAGGCCTTTAAAAGAACAAATGCCAAATTTTGTTTGAGAAGCTCATTCCATTGTGAAGTTACCAGGCTAACACCACTGCAATAAACAATGTTGATTCTTAAGACCTTGAAACAGTCAAGGTCACTCATATGCAATCCACACAGCAAATTTGGCTGAGGTAGCCTTTTGCATTCTTAAGTTGTTACAATGAAAACAACTGACAGACAGACAGACAATGACATGACAATACTGTTCTGACAAGGGGTAAATGTGTTTTGTCTTTGCAACAGTGGCACCTGTAATTGCTAACACTGCAGGTACAAACACCGGACTGAACTACAAAAGTCAAAACATGGCTTTCTGAATACCAGGTTTAAATGGGAGTTAATTTACTGGGGGCTGGTAAAATTCAGTGGCTGGAGAGTAAATCTATGAACGTATCTGATGTATTTTTCACATCTACACTTGTTCAGCGTGAAGATCAAGAATAGATTGGTCATACAGACATGGAATTCCTACTTTGAGAAGCACAGACCATGAAGCAAAGTTTATGTTTGAACAACAATCTAGCCCTTTCTGTTCATCTGCATCATTCCTTCCATTTTGTACCACAAATAAATCCCCTGAGAAAATAGCCGACCATGAAATCTGTGGTTCAAAAGAATACTTATTTCTATTCCAACCTATAAAACCATCCACAATCTGAACTATGTATCCATGTACTCATTTCCTGGCATGAAGTATGAAGTACATTGTAACTCTAGACATTCTACAGGAGAAAGTGTTTGTGGTCAGCCTCAAATTTGTATTTTCTTTCCTGGTATGTTGTTCCTGATCTGTTATTTATGGGATAATAAGTCAAGGTAGTTCAGTGCATAAAAATACACTTACATATTCACTAAAGAATTTCCACAAATTTTTCCAGCCTATATCACATGTTTTGATAACTTCCTTCATGAACACTGGGTTCCTTGATAAATCCACAGGTCTCCCACAAATGATTCTGCACCCTGTGGAAACATTTCCGAAGAAATCTATAAACAACCTCATCAACAGGAAACACCAGTGAACCTTTTGGTTCCTCCAGACATAACAGGAACTTGACCCGTTAGAATAATAGGCACAACAAAGTGAAACCCGGCTATGATGAGCCCTCTCTGGTAGACAAGATTGGTCAAATTTTTTTTTTCTTTTCAGGTAAAACTAGCTTTGTCTAGACAAGATCAACTTTTAACTGCACAGTTGCTAAGCACACTGTTGTGGTTACCATGGTGACCGCATCAACAAGGTTTCATCACCAGCGTAACACCTGGTACCAGCTGGTTGCTAGGCTCAGCCTCCCTGCAGCAACAGCCCACTGCTGGCTTGTGTCTTGCATCAGCCATTAATGAGACCAAATACTTCCCTCCATGATAAAGGGATAAGCTTACTCTCAAGAAACTCCAGCTGCAAGTGTAGCCTTCAGAGGAGCTGGGGGTCTTGAAGTAAAGTTTATAAGGTACCTGGTGACTCAGCTCTAGGATTCATTCTGTGGGTTTAATGTGTACCAAAAGCCTAGCCTTACATAACTGGCACAAATTGTGAGATGATCATGGTGAAAATTTCATACTGGAAAGTGACTTCTGATCAAAAGATGATCGCTGCACCTGTTTCTACAACTTCCTGGATTATTGTAACAGTGTGAACTAACTGCTGGGCATCACTGCTTGTGCTGTATTGAAGATTAAAATATGGCTTGGCGTGAGTGGTTTGGGATTGTATCTGTGGGTACCACTGATCATGTTGTTAACCTTCAAAGTGCATAGTCACCTCAATCATTAGGCCCCTTAGCACTAGTCCTGGATATCGCTGTGGTCTGTACATCGCCAGAATGCTGACACTTGATTTTGTTCCAGTACTGGGAGAAGGAGTGTTGTTGTACGGGAAGGAGTTCCTGTGCAGCGTTTCATTATCATGCATATTTAACAAGTTATTTTCACTTACTAGTAAGACTTGCCATGTCAAAATTAGAATATTTTGGGAAAAAAATCTTCCCCTGTATATGTCAACTGCATAAACATGGTTTTGCCATCACCGGCACCCAACCTACAGCTTATTTCATTCCATAACTTTATTCTTCATTTCAGATTGTTTCATAGGGCCTTTCTGCATCATAATTTGATAAAAATGTCACAATTTTGACATTGTTCTCACACAGAAATAACCAGTTCTGCGGTCCTTTTGCGCAGACAAGCGTTATGCTTCCTGTTGCGGAACCAGGCGGAAGTAGTAATAATATTAAATGTGAACCAGAAGTTGAAAACCGCTTTTTCTATTGGCCCATGTGATCAAACGTCAGAGTTCATCATTCAAAAAGTCATATGATGATCTGCATTACACATCATAGTTAGCCAATAGAAAGAGGTGTCTAAAACGGAAACTGACACCTTTGAAATTATATATTACCTTTTTAGCATAAATTCACTGCATTGAAGTAACTTTTAGCCAATAGGAAATCGTCGAACTCAGCAGCAGAAATCCAGAGCTTCAAGATGGTACCACACACATGGCATGTTTTTATTCAGAAATAACAGTCTACAGTGGAGTCACACAAGTGCAATTTCGCCATATTTTTGACATTGTTTTACCAATTCTCAGCAGACAAAGTACTCAAAACATGCTGTAAAAGGTACCTTCTACATGTGCACAAAGAACTTTGATATCTTTACATGGCATTATCTTAGTATGGACTGCAAAAAGACAGTGTTTTGCCAACCATTTATGCCCAAGTGACACAGGATCTGGGTTTTATGTGGACTGCTAAACATTGGCGCAAGTAGGAAAATAGTTCAGCACTGAGAGCACCCCACAACAGAATTACTGTAGCTTTTTGAGGGTTAAGAGTTGCTGAACATTGACTGTACATGTAGGCACCGTAAGTCGTATTTACAGTTGCTGCTGACTGTACGTGTTGGCACCATAAGTCATATTTAGAGTTGCTGCTGACTGTATGTGTTGGCACCATAAGTCATATTTAGAGTTGCTGCTGACTGTATGTGTTGGCACCATAAGTCATATTTAGAGTTGCTGCTGACTGCATGTGTTAGCACCATAAGTCATATTTAGAGATACTGGGGATTGTGTGTGTTGGCACTATAAGTCATATTTAGAGTTGCTAGGGACTGTGTGTGTGTTTAAGAGTTGCTGATGATTGTATGTTTTGGCAGAAGTCATGTTAGTTGCTAGGAATTATATGTGTTGGAACTATAAGTAATGTTATTAAAAAGTTGATAGTGACTGTGTATGTCAGCACTATAGGTTATGTTATTAGAGTTCCCAGGTACTGTGAATCTGTTTAATTTCACCATGTTTTTATTTTTGCTTTTTTTGTTGATGCTTCAAAACCACAAAACTAAGAACCCCATGAAAAAGATTTTCAAAATAGCATTAATAGAAATTATAACAAAAATAGTGAATTCATTGAAATTAAAACCTGTGAAAATTAAAGTTTTCACAGTATTATGTAAGTTGTCACCTTGTTAGTTGCTAAGATTGTGTCATTGTGTTGGCAAAACCTGTCATGTCAGAACTGCTGGGGACTGTTGCCAGTCATTGGGGATTGTATTAATTGGCACCAGCATTCATGCTCTTGGAATCAATAAGGGTTGTGTGTATTGGTGCAAATATCACTGTTATGGTATTTACTTGTCATGCTGTTGCTCAAGTGTGCTGCCAATCACTGCTAGCGCCATGGACTGCACAACTTGGCATCACCCCCATGCTTGCTCGGGACTGTGTAAGTTTGTCCCTGTAGCCATGTTGCAGCTGGGGGCTTCTTGGGGCTGCAAGTGTTGGCACCCCAGTCATGCTCCAGTTTTACTAGATGACGAATATGGGTATCTGAGGTCATGCTTTTGCTGGAGTTGGGAGGTGCATATGTCAATACCCATGGTGAAGTCACTGAACAGTTGTTGAATGTATTTGTCCAGGTTTGTATTTGTTGACTGTGGTCAAAACTGCTAGACTAAACAGCATCTCAAAAACCAGCATTCCATTAAGCAATATTTAACCCCTGTGCCACCGTACAAGTCAACCACTTTTTACCCAACATTTACAAACATGTTTTTCAACTGATGAATTAAATCAGACTTGTGTCATATTTTTTCCATTAACAGAACATACTGATCAACTTTGGTACAACTCATTGTTAGCCGTGTGTGAGCACACAAAATATTGCATAAAAACTTTACATCTGACCACACTGAAAGAAAATAACTTGTTTGTTTACATCCAACTGTGAAGGACAACTCTCCAAAAACAACATTTACAAAACTGATATAATCTCTCCTATCTACACAAACTTTTGAAAATGAAGCGAGCAACAAGCAGATTGAAACTGTCTGGCTGTACATAGGCGTGTTTTCACTGTTTTGAAACTTGACCAAAACTATGCAGATCTCCACAGCTTGTGAGAATACTTGTCTCAAGATCGTCACTCTGTGGATGTGTTCAACACTGAAGTATGCAACGCACTGGCAGTCAACCAGTGCTCCATGTTCTGTTATGTGGACTTCAACCTGGGGGGGCCTACTAACATACCTACAGTGTACTGAACATATACCAAAGAGCAGGCATTTCTGCAGTGCCAGTATGTATGAATCCTTGTTTTGAAGAGAGTCAAGATTCTTTTTTATTTCGTCAAGATACTATCTTGACGAAATACTAAAATCACTCTCGAGTTTAAAAAATTGTGAGACCAACTTGCCCTACATAAGGTTTTTCTTCTTATCTTGCTATACCCTAACTTCATACTCACATATTACCATGTCCGCCGATCCCAATTTCAACTTTCACTTACATATCTGCCTCTTTGCCATGTTTACTGCTCTCAATTTTCAAATTTTGTGATTCCACATTTTGGCATCGGCGCCATCTTCGCCCAATCATCGCCCACCCATTCCTCTAAACCAAGGAAACCAGAGCCCACTGATCCCCCGATCGTGTTATCCTGTGCTCTCTACCCCTAAAATATGTTTGTTTTTAAATGTGGGTATAAGTATGACTTTCTCTCTCCTTTCATATGCATGTTTTGTTATTATTTGTCTAGGGTGCTATCTCCATTGTCACCCATTGCATGGTTCAACATTGTCACCATTTACACACTTACAAGAAAATTCACTGGTTTCTTTTGCTAATTTTCGGTAAATGTGTTCCACACGTTTAAATATATGTTCAGTTACAACTTTATTCAAGACATTTCATTTCAATTCATATTTATTGCGATTGTGTTTTTATTATTGAAAATCTCGCAACATTACATTTGAAAATATTGACATCGTATGCGCATGCACTGAAACCGTTAGTTGGGTTTCCATCAGTACGATGCTTCTAGGGCTGATACACTTTTTAGCCCTAGATGGCACTGTTATTCATGATGTTTTTGCGGACTTTGATGCAGTTAAGTATTGCCCTAACAGTTTCCAGGGTTTATTATCAGGTCCTCCTGTTGCTGCATGGTTTCACCGTACAAATATGATATTCCAGCATACATGTATTATATTTCCTTTCCCTTTGCAGTATACCATGAAATAAATCTGGTTAACTTACACTCAGATTTAAATCACGTGCACGGCCCCATGCATTTTGTGATTCCATTTTGATTGATTTACTTTTTGAGTCTACTAAAAGCACAGAACTGAACCGTTATCCTACCAGTAGTAGAAAATAAGCAATACTGATGTACATGTTGATGTTAGGTACACATATGCACTAAACTGGCCTAAATTTTCTCTCTTTCAGTAGGCCATGTATGTAGATCATCTGGGCCTTACAAACAGGGGGAGGGGGCGGGGGAGATCACATTTTGACACAAAATAATCTGCCTCAGTTACATTTCACAAAAGAAATTACTTGCATCCCTGTCATGATTCACTTGAAATAATTTTAGCTGATTCAAAAATCACGTGAAACAAAACTATAGTGAATCCCCAATCCGGACTAATAAAAACTCAATCACACATTATAGAAATAACACTGTGCCACCCCACCCCCCAAAACTTAATAGGTATATCAAACACTTATTGTGACTCACATGCCAATGAAAGTATAATTTCTGCCAATGCTTTCCCACAAAGAGCCCCCCCCCTCCTCCCCCCCCCCCCCCCCCCCAAGACCATATATATTTTCTGAACAATAGATTTTGTAGAACTGTTATCCCAATTCCCAGGAAATCATTTCAGGAATTCACAGTTCCCAGCAATGTTTCGTTTCCCAGTAAATAATATTTCACTTTCCCAAATCCCAGGAACTGATCAACATGATGTCTTTAGTAATAAATCAGTTCATGTGACACTGACAGCCAGAGGCAAAGTACATCTTGCCAGCCTCCTGTCATCTTCCAAACTGTGCTTCTTCTCAGGACGTCATGTGACTTGTGTCATTCACTTAGGATATGATAATACTCTAGGGACACTTTTGTCTGATGTATTTGGGAGATGGTCTTTAACATCATAAGCAGAAGACTACTGTGTTTCCTATGCGAATTGGATAAACACTAGTAGCAGCATTTGCACAGACCTGTAGCGTCACGAGAGCAGGCTATATAATTAAATTCACAGACTCCACGGTGTGTTGACTTTACTCTTACATATGTTGGAATTGTAGAAATCTTGCTTTGAGATTGGCCTGTTGGCAAGTGTGCCCAATTTGTAAAACGGCCCTTTTTTCTTGTTTTACTGGTCACAGGCGAAGCATGCAGGACTTCATTATACTAGCTTAGACAATCAAAGATAAATGCAAGCAAAATGTATCATGTAAACAAAAAAGTTTGACCCTGCTGGTGCAAAGTTTGTAACTACACCAAAAATCTAATCAGGACAAGTAAATACTATTCAGAAATAGCAGAGTGAACACTTCTCTAAGATTTTCCCGTCAATTTTAACCCTGTATCACACACTTTTGTTTTCATACTAATAAATGAATTTAATTGAACTACATCTGTGCATATTTTATCAAAATAGTTTTTCCACCATAATTAAGATATTACGTAGCCAGTCAGACAGTCTTGCCTGCAGAATCTCAAAGCGTGCCATCTTGACGAAATTTTTACCTTCACTGTGTGAATGTAGCTCTAGGGGTTTTTTTTTTTTTTTTTTTTTTTTTTTTTGAGATCAGCCTTCGTTTCCTTTATTCTTAAGTCTAGCAAGGAACATTCACGCATTATTCATGCATAACCTGACTTGAAACATTTTATCTAAATGACTTAAAATGTTTCAAATTAGGAGTAAGAGCACCAGCTGTTTATGTTTAGTGGTGCCAAGATGTTTCTGAATACTCAGTACACTAAGTACTGTAAAGCTGAGTTCAAGAGTTCCAAATAAACTGAAGACCCAATACATCTGAGAACTTACGAGATGACACTAAAAACAGCCAAGATGTTTCTACTCAAGATAAACAAGTTAACAGTTTCTCTATGTACAAGGCCAAGAGGTCATGATTTTCACTGTGCTGGAGACAGACACACCAGTCAGAGTCGAGATTTTCTCTTTGCTGATGACCAGCAAAGCAAGACTTCATCCCTGCTCAAGACACACAAATCAAAATTTTATCTGTGCTCAAGGCAAAGAAGCCAAGAAGACTTAGTGCTCAGTATGCTACGTCAACATCAGTGAGCTCAATAAGCACAACAGCCAAGATGAATATTCCATCCATAACGCCTCTGATAACTTTTCATCGCTCCCTAAAAATTGCTAATTTCAAATCTATTATTGAAAAAAAAAATATGACCGTCACAATGACCTTAAAACCACCTCGGCCATGGTAAAAATATGATGAACCCTGGGGACCTAGACAATTGGTGAAAGTTGCTGAATATCAAGCTCAGCCAAGCTTCCTATGAAATGCTTCTACAGTAAGTTTCAGTACAATTTGTATAAAGGTTATTGTGTCCACAAGGGTGACTGATGGATGGCTGGATGCACCACGCACAGACACAACAGTGACAATATTTCATTGGCTGATGAGGCCAGGGTGAAAAAAGAAAAAATTCTTTGCTCCTTCAAGATAGCTTCTGCTCCCTGTTCATCTGTTTGCTGTTATTTGTGAACAGACCAGTTGAGGGCTCATCAAATAAACCATTAGCTAACAACTACACCTGGTACATGTGGTATGGTTCATTTTTTACCAACACACACATATATTAAGCATAAAAAGCATGCAGGTTTTCTGTCCATGTGGGTCATTTTGTGCTGAGTATATCAATGAGAGTCTGTGACTGATTACGTCTTGCTCTGGTAATCAACCGGTTAGCCAGGGAAAGTTATGCTTACTCAATTAATACCTACATTGCTTACTCCCTGTCAGAGCTGGCAATTTGTTATCAGTTTAAAAAGTTGTCAAGAAATCTTCTGGTTACCAGCAGAAAAAGTTGGGGGGGGGGGGGGTGTCTTACCTGTGGTGTGGAAGGCGTGCCTGGCGTGTGTGGGATTCGGGGACTGGTCGACCAAGTGCCACTCTTGGACATGTGATGGTTGCTGGGGCTGTGTGGAACTTGTCTCGGCCGCTTCCGTGTTCCTGAGATACCTTTATTTTTCTTGAGTTCTTCTCTGTCAAGTTTTCTGGCTAAAGATAATTCCTCTGGGTGCCGTATCCCTGGAATATCAATAAACAGCACATCTGTAACTTTTCTCTGCATTAAAGAGTTAGTTTTTTCCCAATGTGCCCAAATAAATTACTCAAACTTATCACCATGGTGTTCGATAGCACACAGTGTGCCATGCAGGCAAATCCACAGACTGGGTCAGTCATTCTGTAGCTTGGCAGACATAGACTAAGCACAGCGTAACAGCAACATTGGGGTACAGAAACAACGCATGACTTTATCCCACAATTCAGGCTTCACATCTAAAGACAGGTTATTTCTCCAATTTTTTTCTTCATTTTTATATCAGGAATAACCCAGAAATTATGCTGCAAATTACTTTATCTTCTTGTGTTTTTTGCAGGCTGCTCCCATACTTTGCAGCCATCTTCTCTACCAGAGATATCCCCATCAGCTCTGACCGGGCAGAGGGGAAAAAAACAAACAAGAGGGCTGTGTGAACAGCCCGTGCCTCAGCTGATCTTGACATTCATCACACTTGCAGCTCTATGAACTTGGGAATTTATCAAGGACACCATGTTCTGAGTAAGTCTGACCTTTATAGAAGAACAACTACATGTGCAACATCAAAGTTCAAGTAGTTCTCAAGCTATAATGAAGAGTAAAATTCATGTATGTTGCACTGTGACCCCACAAACAAGGTCAAGGTCATTCATGTACAGTCTCAGCATGACCTTCATACAGAATAATTAACATGTGTAGCTAACTCAAAACAGATCTCAAGTTATCAAGTAAACAGTAAATTTTGTGTCAGTTGTCCTGTGAATTAGCATTAGAATGCCCATTGACTTACATAGTAATCAATAGGAAAGCTGCATTGAACGATAAGTACCCGAACTGAAAATCCTTAAAAATCAGGAATCCAAAGCAGTGCCACCTAGTAAACAACTGTTTGACCCTTCCACAACAACATATCCATCACATTTCAGCTTAATCTGAGGGACCGTTCTGACAAGTGGAAAATAGCAAAACCACACAAGAAATTCCTTAAAAAATTGCAGCGCCACCTGGTGAACAAATTGGGAACTAGGTGTCCCTGGGAGTGTCTATGTACGATATCAAAGCAATTGGGTATGCAGTTTTGGGGCAGAAGATTTTTTAAGATTTGTCCAAAAAAAACAAACAAAAAAATTCATTAAAAATCCAAAAATCACTGGAGCATGAACATTTGAACAAAATTGGTAGAAACCCACCCAAGGTACATTGCCACCAAGTTTGAAGTTAATCTGGATGACGGTTTTGGAGAAGAAGAAGAAAATGTGAATTAGCATTAGAATGCCCATTGACTTCCATAGTAATCAATAGGAAAGCTGCATTGACCGACAAGTACCCAAATTGAAAAAATCGTTAAAAATCAGGAATCCGCAACATTCCCACATAGTGAACAACTTTGTTTGACCCTTCTACAAAGAACATATCCACCATGTTTCAGCTTAATCTGAGTGACGGTTCTGGAGAAGAAGTCGAAAATAGCTATAACACACAAAAATTCATAAAAAATTAGGAAAAAATTGCAGCGCCACCTGGTGAACAAATTAAGAAATAGAAGTCCCAGGGAGTGTTCCAGTGTAGTATCAAAGCAATTGGGTGAGCGGTTTCGGAGAAGAAGATTTTTTTAAGATTTACCCAAAAAAGAACAAAAAAATTCATTAAAAATCCAAAAATCACTGGACCGTGACCATTTGAACAAACTTGGTAGAGACCCACCCAAGGCACATTTCCACCAAGTTTGAAGTGAATCTGGCTGACGGTTTTTGAGAAGAAGTCGAAAATGTGAATTGTGGACGACGGATGGACGGACGGACGGACGGACGACGGACGACGGACCCTCAAAAAACCTCAGCTGACTGACAAGTCAGCTGAGGTAAAAACATGTACATTCATGAGAACAAATTGGGTGGCTGATAGATGAAATAATACATAGAAACGGCCTAGTTAAGTCACAACACACACATCAATGCTTTCAATGAAACACATCTTTTAGAATACTGATACTTTTCCCACTCTTCTGCTGTCTCTAACATCTGGTCATTTGCATCATCCTTCACTGGCCACTTCAACTCCACTTTACATCACGAATTAAGTTTCACAACACCCAAAGCATCTAATGTAACTGTTTAACAGCCTAAAGGTGTCTCATGACTGCTAACTCCTTTTCTATTTGGAGTGTGTGTGTGGGGGGGGGGGGTGTTTTTTTGTTTTTATTTATTTCCAGGGTTTATTAGTTCCCAGCTGGAAAGACCATAAGGGCAATATGTCTGTATTATGGTACTTAAAAGAACTTGACATCTTGATACTTCTAGTAAATCTCAACCTCACTTTCAAGATGTTGTTTTGAGGGTTCAAAGATTTTCTTTTAACAAACACAAAACGCATCATATAAAACGAAATGTTGCTCCTATCAATAACTTTGACAACCCATTTTTTTTCTTCTTTTAATTAACTCCTCCATTCCGAGAGAAACCTTCCAAATGGAGCTCAACCTTACAACAGCTCACTCAAGAGACAAGGTTATCCTGCAACTTTTGCCATTTTCAAGTGCTATACACAAAGACTCAGGGGTACTTTATCATTCAACATCTTATGTCTCCCTTGCAAAGCATGTGACCAAAATACTCTGATTCTACCACTCAGAAGTACATTTGAACCCCCAATTTCTCTACTAATTAAGTTTGTGACAGTGACAAATTCATTCAATAAAGGCCAGCAACACATGTTAACATACCATGAAGGCATTCTCTTGGATGTAGTAACATTACCCAATGAAGCCATGTTATGTAACACATGCAACACTTTCATTCAAATACAAATTTGTTCCAACTGAGCATAAAATTGTTGGTAATTAGTCTGAAATTTGAGTTGTCAATCACAGTTCCCTTGGTGCACACCAGACATCAATCTTTTGTCTTCTGAAGTACACCATGTGGAGCATGAGAATGACTTCCAAACATCGGGACTCTTTTCAGACCCATCCACTGTCTTTTCTTGATGTAACTACACCCCTGTTTCAAGTCCTACTTTCTTCTGGGAACAGCTCCTGCCCATTCTCAAAGCATTTGTGGCAAACATGAAACAACTGATCAGCTTTCAGACTGACGAAAATGAAGAACCAACAGATTTTATGGCTGAATCACAGGACTGGAAGAATTTGACCAAAATGCTAATAAAAATGTGTTCCTGGGACCAATAGAATATATGGTTGATGGCCTTGCATTATTAATGGACATTCCCAAATGGTTTGCAGGACCATTGGACTGAAATGAATGGGTGGTAAGGCCAATGTAATTAATCATCATCAATAGGCCTGTGGAACCAAATAGGTTGCAGTCAGTTATGCCTTTAATGGCTCCAACCTACATCAAATCTCTTTGTTTCTACATATATATAATATATATATATATCCGGCCCTCAATACCATGAATGACATATTGGATAAATACATGAAGAAAAAATCAACTTCCCTTTAGACTCCCACTTCATGCCAGCATTTCTGTTATTCATAAAAACTACCATCCACCTGCTTGACAAACTACTTTCAGCTGTTGGCAATTTGCAGGCTTTAAAGGTACGGTATAGATTCAGCTATCACCTTCAGAAGAATTCTGTACACTTTTGTGTACCCTAATTTTTCAGCCATTAAAAATCTGTTGCTGCTTTGGGCAATAGGAATGAGACCAAAAAAGAAAAAAAAAACCCCCTAACACTTGATTCACCCTGGTCTTTTTAAGGTGGGTGTACACAGGCCTACCACATAAAGTCCATAAAGTCTGGAAGAAGAGAATCCATAGGTCAATTCTCTGCTGCTGGTAATCACTGCAGATCTCCACAGGGTCCCCGATATTTCTGGCAACTGAACCACTGAGTCCAAGATCATCTTCCCACCAGGAACATCATATTTCATCTCCTGCTTGACATAATGCACAGCAAGGTTCTTCTGTTCATTTTTGTCACAGAATTTAATTTGTCTCGCCAATGCACACATTTTAAGCTTTAGATATGGAAGGTGACTATTGGAAAAGACAGTTCATTCACATACTGTGTGTTTTAACTTTTTTTCCTGATGGCGGCTGGTGCTTCAAGCTTGGTGTGGTGGTCTGAAGGGAAGTGAACTGTCAATCAGGCAGTGCCACCTGGGGAGACATGTGGTGACCCCTGGTGGATGCATATGGCACCACCATGTCAAAATACCAAGTATGAATGAATCAGCCAGATAAACTGCTCCATATGAATTGTGTGTGAAACTTGCTAACATAGCAATGCAAAGGTAACAGAGTATGGACACATTTGAACACTGAAGCTACACATATGTTGCAGTTTCCACTAAGTGAATTTGACAGCTACACAAAAGCACATCTGTAAGGTCACTCTAATAGGGATTAGTTACAGGTCTGATGACAAAATCAAGGGTGTGGTGTTTCATTTCCACTGCCAAGAAAGTATACATTTTATCCAAATCGCACTCAATATAGATTAATATCTACACAGGTGATGGTAACACTGACCATTTGTCAGCCTAACCCTTTCACTCCTCAAGTGTGCATTCTCCTATCATCAATTCATGAGTCCACTGTGTCAGTAATTTTATTTCCTTAAATCTTATATTAATTTTTTTATTAGATCAAAAGAAAGACACTCTCTTAATTAAATGATCATAACCCCGTCTCATCCTCAATCTTTCAATCAGCACAAATAAAATGCACATAGATGATTGCCTGGTGATTTCTGGACTTGCATCACCTTCAGGAAAACAAAGTGTCAAAATGCATATTTCTCATCAGTAACCTGTGGATTATGTGGACTTTTGCCATAACAGATAAAAGTCAGTTGGTGGTGGCAAAATGATACTCTGGTAAAAATACATGGGCACCCTAAATCAGTGTTCATGTGCAGCTCTTGCTGCCACTTGCTCCACAGGATGTTCCAAATATTTATAAATATTAGAAAAATTCATATTATTTTCCAGCATAATGTCACTTTAACAACTTTATAACATTACAGCTTGTATGCTTTATACCCACAGTAGTCCCTCCTTTGGGAGACCATCCCTAGTGCCATCCAAGAAGTGGTCACATACGGCAGGTGGTCCCCCAAAAGAAGGTTTGACTTTTACACCACCTGCCCAACAGCTTATCATTACTTTGAATTCCCATCCACAACTTAAGACTCGAACATGATTTATATACACTTGTTAGACCCCATTCCATCTTGCAGTCATGTGGTTACCCATTTGTTGGTAGCAAAAAAAAAACATATTTTGGAGTTGTCAACTAGATTTGACAGATTATTTTAGAAGCTGGTATTGTCATGCCTTTCAGGCTATTTTACAGTGGTACCTGTCTTGAGAGACCCCTCCAATGAGAGACTGCATATCTTTTTAAGACTGCTCTCTGAGAACATTGCTATCTTTTTCATGTTATTATACCTCTAGTGAAAGACCACCTGTTTTGAGAGACCACATTTTGACCTGCCCTAGGGGTGGTCTCTCAAGATAGGGACCACTGTAACTTGTGTAATGCCTTAACTTCCAGCAGCTGTGACAATGCTTTTTTACATTAAAGTTGTGGTCCCAAACCTGGTTGTTTCATTTTTTTATTTAGTTATGGTTTGCACGCATAGCTATCATTAGTTCAGGCTTTTTGTTTTTGTAAGCAAGAGGAATTAATTATCAGAAATTGGAATTTCTGCATGAATAAGTGGTCTTTTGGGGTCATTATGGATGGTCACTGGTCAGGTTCTGCAGGTGGTCTCCCAAAAGGGGTTAATTACTATTAGAAGGTGCTTTTACACCATATGGCAGGTGGTCTCCCAAAAGAGGGGCTACTTTTATTGAAAAATTCTACAATTGCAAAAACTTTCATCAGAAGTGACATTGTAAAAAGCTGGCATTAAATGTATCCCTTTCCCGGACAGCACAAGACTGAGTTGAGAGCTTTTCTTTGGAACAGTACATCCACTCCAACACCAAGGAAAGTTGTTGACCTACGACATAGTGTTCTCTTAGGTCTCATGTTCATTACTCATGTGTCTACTGAATAAAAAATTTTGGGAATTGAAGCAGATAACACCTTGTATGTGGCCACTTTTGGGGTGATTTGAGTGGGCAAGGATAACGTTGAAGACAACAAGTGGCAAACCTTTCACTGCATCCTATGACACACTTAGAAAACCTGCTGTACATGGCCTGTCATGACAGGACGACTGACACCACACTCACATTTACTGCCACACAGTTGTCTTTTTTTTCTTTAAAAAAAAAATAATCTGCAATAAAAGAGCATCTGCTCTATGTGACCCTTCGTTCTGGGGAGTAGGGTGGATACAGAAAGTAGGTACCACTCCACTACTGTACAATCATACCTAGGTCATTCACCCTGTCAACCAACACAACTGTCACAGTGGGGGTGGGGGTGGGGTGTGTTTCAAGGTCATTCCAACCATTTTTTTTTTTTTATTATTCATGTTTAAACAACTAACTTTACTTTCAACTTCACAGAAAATGGTTTCTTCTTGGCCAAGATGACAGAAAACATAATCACACTCCAGGGAAATATAATTGACAAGTGAACGTGGACAGCTGTTCAAATATATACAAAGAAAACTTTCTACCAGTGTCAAAATATTTAATGCTTGCCATAATTGACAGCATGAATTTTTCAAACTTGAAACTTCATTGTGATAGAACACTGATATGAAATGAGAACAATTTTTGATTGTGTGTAATTGCTTTCCAGAGGTCAGATGTTCAAACTTCTGCCCAATGAATCAACTTTCTGGCACCAGGGTGGTTAGTAAAAGACATTAATTTTCAATTTATGTGCAAATTACATAAAAAGAGAACATGAGGAATGGAGATTCCAAATCTATTGTTTCTGACAAGCTATAACGAATCAAACACTGGCCACAGGCACACAAATGTAGGCCTACTTTATTCCCTCTTAAATATGTCCAAACACATGTAGGAATTGGTTCCAGTCTGTCTCCGTTTTGTTGTTCTTTTTTTAACCCACAAATGCTTTCTTTAACAAGCTATCAAATTATCCTTAAACTGATGGGAGGAGGCAATTAGAACTTACATTTTCTTCTCTTCAAAGCTTCAAAATCTAGAACAGATCTTAGTTTTTAGTGCAGCACTTGATAGAAGTGGCAAATTATTTACAGCTGTGCAGGCTACATTGTGTTCCCTTGCGCCCTCACCCACAGTCAGAGTTTGGACAGCTACATTATCCGCATTTTTGCTGATTGATGGCTCAAAAGTCAGCTTGTTTGTGGAGCTTACATCTGTGCCTGGTAAGACGCTTGAGCTCAGTGATCTTGTCCTCCGGTTCTCGGTGTTGTAACAGGAAAACTAACAGGCACACCATAGTTTTTACAGGTAGGGAGCCTCCAGTTTACTTGTAAATCTGGCTGTTGTCATCTGGATCAGCCTGGGATATATTTCCTTTTTTTATGCAAACTGATTCAGAAATGTACCTGATACCTCGTCCACAGCAAATGTGTAAATGTTTAGCCATGCATAAACCATGAAGTATGATGGTTTTCCACATTCGCATCAATAGGACATCTCACCCTGTTTCCCGTTCTGTCAAGCAGTCTTCAAAAATGTGATCAATCACTTTTTATTTGCTGGCACTTTTACCTATATAATTTTTTTTAACAACCTTACTCGAGCTAGGTGGCATGCTGCCAATGCACACATTTTCCCACACTTCAGCCACCCATGCACTGATGTGTGTGTGTGTGGGGGGGGGGGGGGCGGGGAGAGGAGCAGGATGTGAAGAAGTCCCATTTCTGCATCATGTAATCATGGGAGGAGAAAAAAATGTGCTTTCACAGTTCATGGTAGAAAAAGGTACATTTCACAGATCTTCACATTATTCATGGGCATCATTTCACAATACATGATGTATTGAAATGCTGAATCAAATTCATGAATCATGGGCCCTTTCATGTTTCACGAAAATTGTGCTTTTTTTTTTTTTAGTTTGACAATTCACACACAAAAAAAAAAAGCCCCAACCACAGTTCATGAAACAGCCCAAATTTTTCACAAAATGTGCTGTGGGGCAAGTAACCCTGCTAACTGTGTCACTACTGGCTGACACCAGAGGACATTATTATCAACCATTTGTATCACTCCACCACACTCCCTCTGATTTTGGGAGGCCCAGGACAGGGTACTCGCTGTCTGATGTTCCACATTTTAGCCTCAGTTTTGATGATAAATATGGAGATATTTTATGTTCCAAATTTCAGTGAACAATTAACCACCTGAGTGTGTGAAGCCACAAAAGTGTCCCTAATTGCATGGATAAGTGCATGCCCAGTTAATGGATTAAAACTAATTGTATTTTCACATATTCAAGTGCTTAAGGCTCTAATTAGGATAATGCAATAATTACCAAAATCTAGTACATCTGATCCAGACATATTTTTGCAAGATGTCAACAATGCAGCACACAGTGGAATACACAGATTAAGGAGAATAAAAAAAGTAATCCCTTAGGAATGGTGTTGACTCTGTGTAGTCCATCAAAGAAAGTAACCCCTGAGGACTGATGTTGAGTCTCACGGCTAAATTCCCAGTTGGACTTTCATGATTAATCTGGCATATAAAATTTGTGATTTTTTTTCCCATTAACGCCTGTTTACTCAATGAAGCTCCATAGGATCAACAAAATATTTCCAAATCTAGTGTAAAACTGCATTTATTTTCTTTCTTTTTTTTTTCTTTTTTTTGAGAGAGAGAGAGAGAGAGAGAGAAAGAGTGAGTCAAGGCACATGGCTTTATTAGCCATAACAGATAAACTGATAAGGATTAATTGCTAGTGGTGTCAATCAACCCTAGCAGAGATGTACCTGTACCAGAAGTGTCATTACCACTTAGCTCGATGCTCCTCTGTGTATATAACATGTATAACAATGTGTCACCAAACTTATATCACTTGTCAAATGTTATACATATATATCAGCTAGTTGCCATGGTTATATATTGTATCTTCTCAAAACTCCAAGACCAGTTTTCTCCAACTAAACTTGTTAAGTATGTTTATCAATAGCCTAACAGACCTGCAGGCTAGCACTGCATAAATGCCTTTCTTTTGCATATCTTGTCAAGAAAAACAGTAGTATTACAAACTACAAGAAATTTATCCAGGTTTATAGGCTTGGTAGCCCATGCTCCATAGATTAACATGGACCTCCTGTGAAGTGTGATGTTATCAGGTAAACTGTTCACAACCCATGCCCCTGCCACTGTCATCGCCAATGCCACTGGCAACAGTGTGATAGCATCAGCTCTCCAATGCTAGCACCACCTATCTGACTGCAAGCTAAAACTGTACACAGGTACTCCAATTGCCAATATTGTTTTAATAGATCTTTCCCCAATGTTCTTTGACTTGATGGATTTATTTTCCATGGTAAAGTAAGTACATACAAGTAGTTGTTTATCCAAAATACCATATTACAATAATACTAAGCTTTGGTGCATGTATGTACTCATGTATCCAAACACAAGCCAATGAGGTCTGATTGTATAAACAGAACTCAATATTTCCCAGGTTTATCTGCCCCTCCTGAATCACCTGAGGCTATATTCATGGTTGGCCTGTGCTTTCTTCATAAAATAAATGTTTTTGTTGTACTATGGGAGATTATTTAATAAACCACAATCTGATCAGAGACTTGATATTCATACAAACGGGAATTACATGTAGTTATGTAGAGATTTGTGGATATACTCTGGTCTGTGACCCATAAGCATGTAATATTCTTGGTAAGACGACAGTACAGTGGTACCTGCATTGAAGAGGAACTTTCTTAAAAGGCTGTGTAGCTGTCACTGGCCACCCCTTCATCACACCAGAGTATAGTTTCCTAATACATTTACAGGTATTACTGTATTAATGCATGTATTTCAATTGCATGTATAGCAGTCAATGTCTTTGTAAGTACATGCAGTGGATTAAAAGTAAAAATAGTTCAGCCCCAACAGTTTTGTCCTGTCCTACCTTGGAAAGAGAAGGTAATACTTGAGACATAACATCTATGGTGATCATTGGCAAGACACCTTGAGGTCAAATGGCGTAATCATAAAAGTTGTACCATTTTCTGCTGGAACACCTAACCTTTAATTTCAAAGTTTGTGGATTTTAATTCATTCACAGATTATGCTTAGTAAATCAATAATAACTTAAAAGGCAATTAGAGATTGCTAGATCTATGCCCCCCCCCCGTGACCTTAGTATTTGGGTCAAGGTGATCCATCTTTGAACTTGTCTCAGACCTTGTGTAGGATGAAAACCATGTGCAATAAGAGAGGTCTATGCTAAAAACTTTTCAACTTATCGTGTGTAAACCAATTCACAAAAATGGCTCTGTGGCCTTGGGAATTCTTCCGAGACTTTCTTCAGGACTATAAACATGCGCAATATGAAAGCCCTATGTAAAAAACTTCTTCCGAGACTTTCTTCAGGACTATAAGCGTGTGCGGTATGAAAGCCCTATGTAAAAAAACTTTTCAAGTTATTGCATCACAACCAAATTCACTAAAATGGCTCTGTGACCTTGGGAATTGGGTCAAGGTCATCCATCTTTGACTCGTCCGAGACCTTACACAAACTATAAGCATGTGCCATATGAAAATCATACACAAAAAACCTTTTCAAGTTATCGTGTGAAAACCACATTCACTAAAATGGCTCTGTGACTTTGTCAATTGGGTCAAGGTCACCCATCCTCAAACTCGTCTGAGACCTTACTCAGGACTATAAGCAGGTGCAATATGAAAGCCCAATGCAAAACACTTTTCAAGTTATTTGGTGAAAACTAAATTCACTAAAATGGCTCTGTGACCTTGGGAATTGGGTCAAGGTCACCTACCTTCAAATTGAATTTCAGTGTAACTAGTCACCAGTCGCATACATACATGTTCATGCATTAAATGAAGCTAATCCTTCCTGTCAGTATTTCTGAAAATGAATTGATACTTTTCGTTGTTGTTTTTTTTTAATTTCAAGATAACTAGAACAGACTGATTTTCCAACAGAAAATCAAATGTCTCCCGGTGGAACACTTACGTCTCTGAATGAGCTACAGGTGATAACAAATTACAAATGACCAAGTTTCCTTGAAAATTACAATCCTATTTTAGCTCTAACCTAGATACATTACTCTAGCAATTTTCATAAAGTTCTTCAAGACTTATTGCAGAGAAACCAATTTCACATAAATGACCCTGTGACCTTGAAAACTAGGTCAAGGTTACCCAAATACAATCCCAAGCTTGGTCTTACCTTGATACATAATCCTACCAAGTTTCATCAAATTCCATCAAGTTCTTCATGACTTATCAAACGAAAACCAATTTCACATAAGTGACCCTGTGACCTTGAGAATTCGCTCAAGGTCATCCAAATACAATCCCAACCTAGGTCTTGCCAAGATACATAATCCTACCAAGTTTCATCAAATTCCATCAAGTTCTTCAAGACTTATCGAACGGAAACCAATTTCACATAAGTGACCCTGTGACCTTGAAAATTCGCTCACGGTCATCCAAATACAATCCCAACCTAGGTCTTGCCTAGATACATATTTCTACCAAGTCTCATCAAATTCCATCAAGTTCTTGAAGACTTATTGCACGGAAACCAATTTCACATAAGTGACCCTGTGATCTTGAGAATTCGCTCAAGGTCATCCAAATACAATCCCATCCTAGGTCTTGCCAAGATACATTATCCTACCAAGTTTCATCAAATTCCATCAAGTTCTTCATGACTTATCGAATGGAACCCAATTTCACATAAGTGACCCTGTGACCTTGAGAATTCGCTCAAGGTCATCCAAATACAATCCCAACCTAGGTCTTGCCTAGATACATAATCCTACCAGGTTTCATCAAATTCCATCAAGTTCTTCACGACTTATCGCACGGAAACCAATTTCACATAAGTGACCCTGTGACCTTGAAAATTCGCTCAAGGTCATCCAAATACAATCCCAACCTAGGTCTTGCCAAGATACATGATCCTACCAAGTTTCATCAAATTCCATCAAGTTCTTCACAACTTATCGAACGGAAACCAATTTTACATAAGTGACACTGTGACCTTGAGAATTTGCTCAAGGTCATCCAAATACAATCCCAACTTAGGCCTTGCCAGGATACATGTTCCTTCCAAGTTTCATCAAATTCCATCAAGTTCTTCATGACTTATCGAACGGAAACCAATTTCACATAAGTGACCCTGTGACTTTGAAAATTAGGTAAAAGGTCACCCAAATACAATTCCAACCTAGGTCTTGTCAAGATACATAATCCTATCAAGTTTCATCAAGTTCCATCAAGTTCTTCATGACTTATCGCACGGAAACCAATTTCACATAAGTGACCCTGTGACCTTGAAAATTAGGTCAAGGTCACCCAAATACAATCCCAACCTAGGTCTTGCCTAGATACATGATCCTACCAAGTTTCATCAAATTCTGTCAAGTCCTTGAAGACTTATCGCACGGAAACCAAGTGTTGAAGAACCTGAACAACAACAACAACAACAACAACAAGCGGGCACTAAACCAATATGTCCCCCGGCTTCCACCGGGAGACATAATATTAATAATTTTAAAAAATGCTCCGAGTGGTGTGCATAGATCACAAACAAGACCCATTATCATCACTATTAATGGCAACATCTAATGTTATAATATGGAAGTAGGTATGTGAGCATTACAATTCACATTAGCTTCAATGTCAGCCAAATCTGAACTTTAAACTTTGTAAAATTTCAAAAGATTAATTCCATGACCGCCCTGAAACACTTTTTAGAATTCTTTGCTAAGTGGCACTCCAATACAAATGGATTTGATCAGAAACAGAGACGCCAAAGATGTGACACTGGTGGACATTGTCTAGCTATGACCCCACCACTGAACATTGTCTAGCTGTGACCCCATCAATGAACACTGTCTAGCTGTGACTCCACCAATGAACGTTGTCTATAGACCTGCGGCATAGAGGGCCCTTCGGGGGTCATACCCCAACCCGTGGTATAACAAGTTACAACCTATATTTTCTTATAGGTATATATGTCCTCTTCATGAAAAAATAGGTTGTGGAATCTGAAAAGCGTTTTATCATATAGATTTCTGCCTGTTTCCATGACAACCTATGCCATTTCTGACACAACTCAAATTTGTCCTTAAAAATAATAACTTTGGTGATACTGCTTGTGGAAAGGCTAAATAAACATCAAAATGTTCTTAATTGCTCTAATATAGTCACAAAATACAGAGTTTGTTCAAAGTGCCTAATTATCATATGTTAATTTATGCAAATATATGAAATTTACAGCGAAATTAAGTATTGTGCGACGGATAACATATTATATTTACTAAGATATAGTTTCGTTTATTTAAAAAAGGCAAAATGATAAGGAACAGTACTCATACAAGTTTTATTTATCATGTTTATATGAGTATACCATATGCATATTAATAAATATGCTAATATGTCTATCATATGTCATCATCGCTTAGGGAACCGTCATAACAATTGCCAATACAACTGATAAAGTAAGATAGTACTTTGTACCATGTATTCACACCTACACGTAATTTACAGTGAACCATCCCACGGAGTCCTGCAACATAACTAATGTATCTCTGGCATCAAACTATAATTCAAGATGTCTTTTAGTAAAGGAAAACAGTATAAGTACATGTACACACTAAATACAGAAAGCTGATATATGATGGTCACCGTTTGGAGATTCTACGCCAAGATTCAATCATCATCTTCCTCATCATCACTGTCTGTTTGAGTGTCAAAAGTGTCATTTGCACACTCATGTCCAAAGCATGCACATAATTCTCTACATTTAAGTCCTGTCTGGAGGCAATGGCACTTTCTTGCTACAATACACTCAATATCGGTGCACTACATATGAGTCAGGTTGCGGACTTCTAGTGGGACTAGCTCATTGGTATACATCAAAGGCTTGAGGTTGCCATCATTAGACATTTTCCTGCTGTTACCATTGGGATCCCACACTTTAGGGTTAGGAATGTGACTGTTGTATTGGTGTCTTTTTGTCCAAAACCACTTCCTAGTAGCCATTACCCTATTCCGCAGTCCGAACTCTTTACTCTCCATAAGCTAACCTGTCCCTGTCTAACCTATATACATATAGACATACTATTGTTCAAATTACACACGTTCCTCTGTAAAATTTTGACGTAGGCTGTATTAGCCGAAATAAATTAAAGGGTCTTCGGCGGGTAACTACTCAACATGTTTCGGAGCCTTCCACCCGTACATGTCTCTCTGAGTAGCGGCTCCTTGTCTAAGCTAAATATTCAGCAAAGACAACCCACATAATATTGAATAAATATGAACGTGGCAAATGATGAATTAGCTGAATACGTGAAGTTTTGCTTATAAATGCAGACCTTCATTATGAAAGAAAAATACCTCGCAAACAAACTACAGTTACCAAATTTGTGTAGTACAGGTTCAGTTAAGAACAATTTGACTTATCCCAGAACCAATATGTACCCTTTCTATCTGGACACTCTACTTAAACCATCCGCCAGTGTTTAGCTGAAGTGGAAACAAGCTGGGGCATTATATTCAGTCCCAGTGATTGTAAAATAAACAGTTGCAGCTAAACCACCTGTATAAACCAAATGAAATCCTACCTATGACTGCAACAATGTACATCCTGCACCAGAAATGTAAAACAAACTCCATGATGACACCTACTCCTCAAACAATTAAGCTCTACTTCATTGCCAACCCTGAGTCAATGTAGCGACGTAATGTGTCAGATATGTGATATTTGAAAAAATACTGTCACTTTTGAATATTTTTTTAATATTGAGTAAATGTGCATTTAGGCATGCCAGAAAAGAATGAAATTCGTTAGCATTTACACCAAAAACATGTTATCAAAACAATTTTTCTTAACAGGATTTTAAGCACAATTAAGCAAACATGTAACTGTCGTAGGCCGCTGCTTGATACCGATAGTCATTTGTATTTCACAAGTACAATTAGGCAAGCTTGTATCTGTTGTAGGCCGCTACTCACTACCGATAGCCCCTGGGGGTTTAACCTAAGAGACAATAAGCTAGCGTGAAATGTCTGAAAGGTGAACATTAACACAGAATGATGCCGAAAGATAAAATTAAGTCGAAAAAAGGGCAAGTCTAAAATCTCTAAAATTATTGAAGCCAATCTTTCTAACGATCTCGGGATATTTACAGCAAAATTTGTAGAAATATTTGATCAAAAGTACATCTTTGAATCCTCCTGACTCAAGTTTATTGTACATAAATATTTGGTTCAAGATGCAAAGTCCTGAAATTTAGAACAAATACGACCAAATCTCAAAGACTGTGAAAAAAACGTATTATATCCAATAGTATCCGAAATAATACTATCTGGGAAAGGATAATTAACTATGTCAAAGTTAAACTCATCTATTTTGTGATAGACTTTAATACAAAACCTGTCATTAGTGACCTGAATATCCAAGTCCAAAAACACATCTCTGAAACCATCTGAATTGTTACCCTCCAAAGGAATATCTTTTGGGTAAATTTCGTTTGCAATTTTACTGAAATTTTGTACATTTACACAAGCAATGTCATCAATATATCTTCCGTTGTTTGATAATTTTGTAGCCATTTGAAAGTCCTTTTTCATCAGTTTATCCATATACTAAAATTCAAGCCAGGTTAAATACAAATCTGCCAGTAAAGGGGAGCAGTTGCTGCCCATTGCAATGCCTTTTATTTGTTGAAAAACCAATGATCCGCATTGAACAAAAGTATTATCCAAAAGACATTTTATAGCATCTATCAAACTTTCAACAGTGTACGATTTAATGTTACTTTTTGAATATCTGTTGTGTTATGCTTTCTTTGTATATAGTTAATATTAATGTGTGGTTTACCATTATGGGTAAACATTTTGCTTATTAATTCTGAAAGTGAACTTTTGACTTCATCTATGGGTAGATTTGTGTGCAGTGTAGAAAAATCAAATCATTTGATATTTTTTGCTTTTACGTCTTTGATTTTAGATACAAACTCGGAAGAATTTCTAATACTCCAAAAACAATTTAATTCACTGCTTCTAGAAATTGCATTACAGTATTTACGAAAATGATTCCTAATTGCAGTCAAACACAATGTTCCTTCTTTTGATAATTGTTTTCCTGTACATTTGGCAGCACCGGCTATGAATCTAGACTTAAAAGGGTTTTTCTGTAATTTGGGTATCCAGAACAAAAGTGGAATACAGGAGTCCTCTTCAGAAATTTTGATATTAAAATTCCTTTTCATCTCATCTTTATGTGTATCTATCAAATTACCAATGGATTGTTTGTGTAATTTATATACATCATTTACTCTTATGTCTGAAATATTGTTTATACCACGAACTTTTTTCAAAACATCCAGATAATATTTTTTGCAGATAATCCCAAGATTGTTCCCTGCCTTATCTATTTTAGTGACTACAAAACTTTCTTGTAGTTCTTTGACTGCTTTTGAAACTTCAGGTTGTTTTAGATTATCGTATTGAAATTCTGAATGTGGGATTTACATTAATAAATTCTTTTTCAAGAGACTTTTCTAAGTTTGATAACCATCCTTTAAATTTCTGAAATTCTATTTTTTTCTTTCTTTGCCCATTTCATACAGTAGGAATCAAACGCATCACATATATCCTAAAAAATACAGTCAATGTTCAACTTGGGACATATCCGAAATTTTGTACCTTTTTTGATAATTTCTTTTAAACTTGAATTTTGTATGATATCCAAATTACCTATAAATACATGTTTGTGGTATGCATCAGCAAAATCAGAATATTTACTGTTAGACATACAGTCACAACTTTGATTCGCTGCGATATCTTCAAGAGTAATTGAAGCCAGAAATTATTTGTAATTCATGATACTTTGTCCAATATTGTTGCCATATTCATAGATAATGATGGGGGGGGGGGGTTCTTTTATTTTGCACTCCTTGGGAATCATGTTACGAACAAATTTCAATTTGAAAAGGGACTGAATGTTTAGTGAATCAATAATTTTGTGTTTGAAAGAAATGCTGCAAAACATTTGATCTAATTTTTTCTTATTAGAATCTGGTTTCCAAATAGTTGTTGTGTAGGCGTGCACAGTTTCACAAAAATTTTGCGGAAATGTGTGTTCTGAATCAGGCAGAACCCAAATATTAATTAATTTTTGTTATGTCTCGAAATGATAGTGCTTTAAGAGGTGTATGTAATTGATCAATGCCATTGTGGCACCAGATGGCACACTTGTATTGTGCCCTTTTTACATGTTGCTCAATTGTAGCCTCAGTAGGCGGTAGTTGAGCAGCTGATCGGTCTGTGATGGAGGCAAGTGTATATCATAGCCTGTTCAAAGTAGTTTTGTAATCAGTCCCTTTTCCTGTGTTGAGAGCTTTGCTACATAAAACACAGGTATTGGGATTTAGCTTGGCTGGGGGGTGGCTTCTTGGATGGCGGTGCCAGGTTCATTATTTTAGGTTCACGGTACAAAATTATCTAACCTGCAAATACATTGAAACGTGGGTGTTCTTACCAAGTCGAAGCTTCATTTTAGAAAATAATCCAGTTCACCATGTGTATATTATCAATCATGCAACACATTTTGACAATATGCATAGTCATTCCCAATAACACTGATAGTGAGACAATCACATAGCAGAGTTAGAATCCGACATGGACTCTGGAAGTCAAAGAAATGTGCTCAGATTTGTGCCTTCTGGTGCCTCTACAACACAACGCACAAATTATAAAGTCCTCATTTGCAGATGACTTCATTTGCATAAATTTAATGATAGGGTTTCTAAATTGTCTTCACTTCATTTTTTTCGGTAATATATATGCTAAATTTGCTCAAATTCCAACAATGCGTTCTGGAGAAAGCACTTTTGCACAAGCTAGCCAGACCAGACAACCCATAAACGTAATGCCCCCCCCCCCTTCCCCCGGCGGACCCATAAAATTTCAGTGAAGCTGTGAACGAAAAATGTTGATAAGACGATTGGGATTCTATGTTCTATATGCTTTGAAGCACATTTCAAGGAACTGTAACTTTTTGCATTGGTACAGCACATAATGTGTGATATACATCTCTAGAATGGCTTCAAACCCCCAACATTTGAAGCCTAATTTGCATACATGTAATGGTGTCCACTTCATATAATCCAATAAGTTTGGTATCAGTATATCCCTGGAAATATATTACCTTCATTATTTAACATTTACCCCCATTTTTGGTGATTTGGCAACTGCAGCAAACAACATGAACAAATAGAGGTATTTACATTGCAAAATAGATGACAAACTTTTGCATATAATTATAATAATAATGATGTTAATCAAATATCTTTTTTAAAGCTTCACTCCTGTTGAAAGAGTAAGGTAAGTTAGTGCCACCTTCTGATGAAATTTGGAGTGCTTATCTTCAAAATTAAGGCAGATATTAAAAAATTAGTGAAAAGTAGTCATTTTCCACAAAAAATAGAGGTTGCCATAGAAACGGGCGTGTAAACATACCAAAAAACGCTTTTCGGACTCCACAACCTATTTTTCTGTAAAGAGGAGACATGTGCGCACATTTTAATATAGGTTGTGTTTTGTTATACCTTTGGTTGGGGTTGCACCTATTTTTAGGGCACTTTTGAAGCATTTGCCGCTAGCCTACTAGCTGTGACCTCACCAATGAACACTGTCTTGCAAGTTCAGAGTTTAATAAGTGGGCATGTCTGGTCTCAGTTTATAGTGGTTCTCGTATTACTTCAGGGACAAGTGAACAATGAGGCCCTTATGTCACTGCATGTAAAGTACCCCATCCCACCCCCACCTCCCCATTAAAAAGATAGGACATTCACATTAGTTGCAATGTTGTTTTGGCTCCTCTCATGTACAAGGAGATATCCATATATTACAGGCAGATCCCTGTGTCGAACCTGGCACACTATCTTATTTCTTGTCATTCTAGCAACCTGGCAAAAAACTAAATGTTTAAAACATTAAAGTCCTATTTTCCTAAGACACACTGAGCTTGCTATATAAGAAACAGTTGTCATATGCTAGGAATAAGTATTCTTTACTCTCAGAAATGTTTGTAACACCCTAATGTTTCTATCAGCAAGTTCATACCATGCTGGCTGATTGTCATGGCTGTGTTGTGACAGGGCTGTTGATTCAATCACCCCATTCAAGGCAATGCCTGAAGTACTGATCAGGCCTACATTATAAGCCTGGTCAGACTGCTAAAATTAACTGCATTTTAGTCACAACACTTGCTAAAGTAGTGATCACACTGGCTAAAATTCTTCTGCAATCCTTTAAGAATGTGCAAGCTATTTCTGAAAGCAAAACCTACTGATGCAGGTGGTATTTTTGCAGCTGTTAACTAGTAGTGTCTACTTGCGCAAATTCTGTTGCATGTATGAATGCAAAATGTGCATGTCTGCCGAATATCCAAACATGTGCAAGCCCGCCAATTCGGTAGGTGAATCCAAAAGTTAAACCTTATAATGTAGTGTGAACGATACATCCACATTTATTTTGGAAGTCAGATAAAAGGTCTAAATGCACATTTCAGATGTCTTTCGGATGTACAAAAATGCGAATGTTAATTCCAAAAATAAAATCAAAGTAGTGTGAATGAACACAGCATTTACATGTGGTGCCATATATGTTCACTGAGACATATCTTTAGTTGGATCCCCAAGTTTGTTACATAACAAGACAGACACTAGCCATAAGCCAATTAACCATAACAGGTTGACAGAGATTGAATGTGGTTTAAGATTTGTAAAATCTTCTGGCTAATTTGGTTGAAGAAATCTTACTTTTTAATTTGCTTCAATTTAAAACTGAAGCTTTTGATATCTCACTCTGGAGTGATTTGAGTGGGAAAGGGTTAATAAACACAAACACTTTCAGAAATCCAATCTCAATCTCAGGTCACTATCTTCTCTTATTTTCAGTGGAAATGAAGCACACACAAAACAAACAGCTCCCAGCGGAGAGCCTTAAAAATGCCATCACACAATATGCATGGGGCCTGTTCCCCTCCAAAATGTTCATTTCACTTTTTATTGCAACCTGTAACCCAATCTTGAAAGTTTATCACAATCATCCCCAGCTCCTTTATTGTCTCTGCATGAGAGCTCTCCCTCTGAGAGCCAGACACACTCAGTCTCTACACGTTTCTGAAAGATGCATGGCTTGGATGTTAACTCCTCTCCATTAACTCTTTCACTGCTAATTATGCAAAAAATCTCAAGACTGGTCCAGCTCAACATCTTTTGTCTTTTGGGTGCAATGCACCCAAAACATGCAAAGGAAAGCTGTTGACTAATGACTCATTCAAAACTTGCAACTGAAAGAGTTATGGGCAAGAGTAGTCATGTGTCAATGTTTTCTACTCCAATATTTTAACTAAAATTTTCTTATTAATTTTCTTTAGAAGCATTTTGGCTAAAAACTGTAGACAAGCCTTAAGAAAAGTACACCCCAAGTTAACGACTGTTTTTTGCATGAGCAGCACATCAACCTACTGCCAGCAAGCTGCTGACTAAGTGAGAGGTAAGGGTTAATGCTGACACATGTTATTAACCCTTTCTTGGTCAGAAACAACAGTCAATAGCTATCCTTGGTGTGGGTTGGGCAAAATGCACCCAAGGAAAGCTGTTGATCCAGGGCATGCCATCACGGATGCTCTTACATTCAAGTTGCTGGTTCAACACCTGGCTGTTCTATGGTCACAAAACATATACAAATCTCGGCAAAAATGTTTTCTAGCAAAGAAAAATTTAAGTCAAAACGTTAAGGCAGATGACAATTTACATTTGGGTGCTTTTGGGCCATTTGTGCGTGAAAGGGTCAAAGCAACTTACAGGTTTCTTCCATTCCAGAAGTTATTGTTTTTTCAAGTCAGCACCAAAATATTTGTCTAGGCGTATCACTATCTATATAGCAAGATTGAATTTCTGCAAAAACATACAACAGCTAAGATACAAATTACTTCTGAAACACAGTCCAGAAAAATCCAGGTGTTTCACATCATTCCATTTGATTTTACAATTTCTTAAAACTGTACTCTCTGCCCTTCTCTGTCAAAGTACGTTAAATTTTGTTTAAAATACATGTATTCTCTGAAATGTGCATACAACAGGAATAACAAATCTAATTCAACTTCGTTCACACATTTCTTTCAAAATGAGATACTACGGTCTTTGGTATCTTTCATGCTGGACATTAACACTCTTCCCCTTGAATTAAGACTGCACGAACAGCTTTCTTCGGCATGGGTTGCCCAACGCACGCCATAGAAAGCTGTTGACCTCAATAACATTATCTTAATAGGTCTCATCTACAATTCTCATTTACACTGTTTTTCATTACTGCTGATATTAGTCAAAAACACTGAAGCAGATGACTCTTGACCTCCAGCTGGTTTTGGCCAGTTTAAGGGGCAAAGGACTGAGGATCTTTGTCCCTTTTCCTGCAGCATTTGTTCATCTATAATTTGGCTAAGTAAATGTAGTGAATTAAATCCATGAGGATTTTAGGCTTGAAATATTTACTTATCTTGGTCAAAAAAAAAACACTTATCCTGGACAACAGGACTCAAGCCATCTCTTTTTGCATGTGAATCTTTGCATATGTCTTTGAGGGGGTAGTTCACATATTCAAATATGTTCAAGGTTCCCTTAACTCATTCAACCCTGATACAAGAACGAGTCAACAGCTGTCGTTGGTGCGCTCGGGGCACAATGCACACAGAGCGCACCAAGGACAGCTGTTGACCATAGGCATATAACTTGGAATGATCTTCCATGAAAGCTTCATCCAAAATTTTGAAAAATAATCCCTGAATTAGTAAAATACAATTAGTAGACGACATTTAGATAAAAAGCGTCATTAGGGTGGAATGAGTTAAAGGTCAACCACTATATGAACCTCTTTGATCCTTCCCAAACTTAAATATATTATGAACATTGAAAGTTCAGCTCTCCAATGAACCCAGAACAGCATGACATCCCTAAAGGTCACTTTCTGATGAACCTTTGCAAGTATCATTCCATAATCCTTTGTATGAAGTTACAATTTAAACTGCCCCCTGGACTTCTCCATGTCTCAAAAGCTATCCTATTAGTTACATTTTGAATGAAATACCCATCCAGGCCTACAGGTTTACATCCTCAAGATTTACTCATGTAACAAACCAAGCAGTAAACAATACTTACCCAGCTCTTTGCATATTTGAATAACAGCAGTAAAAACATTGACAGAAAAGTCGACTCTCAGGTCGAGAAGTTGTAAATCCGGCATCTGAATTCGTACATTTTTGTGCATCGGAGTGAACCACAGTCTGGCATCAGCCTGTACACCGTATTGGTCAAGAGTTGACCTAGTTCGTAGAATCCACATATTTCTCTCAGGCCACCACAAGCCATGGTCTGACCAGTCTATTGCAATATCTGTAAACATACAAACAGAGAGAACAAATGAAGTTGGGAGCCAGAAAACACTCCAATTCGAAAAATCTTAGTAATTCTGGTCAATGAAGCAGTGGAGCAGTTCCCATTCAGTTATCACTCTGCAGAAATGGGACAAGAAACTGTTAATAATGACCTTAATTAAGCCTTTCCCCTTTAAACCTGCCAAATCTCACTGGGGGCAAACTGTTGTATGCTTCATTAGTTTCAATGATTTTCTTTTTTATTAATTTCAGTGCTAATCCATTAATAAATAAATTAATCAATTAAATAAGTAAGTAAATAAATATATACACACATACATAAAATAAACAAACAAAATAATGAGAAATGGTGAGCCATATCAAAAAGCACACCCCAGGAAAGCGGTTGCCTCAGTCTTAATTCAAGGGGAAAGGGTTAATCTCACATCTGTAATCTACAAATGCAGAGATTTTGACTCATTAACACTAGAACAACAAAGCAAGGTTCAGTCAAGGGCTGTTCATCAATGCTGACACTGGATCCTTTATTCTTATCCAAATATTCTCTGTAGATGATTCATGCACATTCCCCATCCACTGTTCTTAATCTGCAACAACAAACAGTCAAACTGTGGTCACCACATTTGATTATCTCCCACATGAGCCATACTAATCTTCCATCACGATGAATTTTAGGTCAAAGATTATTGTTGGCAAATTATAAATTTTGCATGACAGACCACTTGAAGAATGCACCATGCACAGTATAAACCAGAAATGTTTGAGAGCTATTCCAAATTTAGGCTTTGGTTAATGCTTGTGGTGTGTAAACGGTGGCACATATTTGTGCTTGGTCTGCTATGAGGCCTTCAGGGTTTTGTCATAAACCAATTCCACCTTTAAGTGGGATCATTACACGTGCTGTACACTACTAAAATGAAGAATCTAACCTTTCCCATTTGTATTAAGGGAGTTTTCCTTATTTTAATGGACTTCAGCCTACACAATGATTATAATCCTAAATGCTGATTGCATGATCTTTTACTGGCACAGATCTGTCACAAGTTTCTCCCTCCCTGAGCCCATATAGGCAGCACCATTAGGGTGAGATCTCCAGAGGTTAGACATAGTTGGGGAAGTACCACTATATAGCTACTTAACATTAAAACAAGTCCCACTGCAGGGCTTCTGCTCAACTGACAATTAATGTCCTCGATCAACGTGAATTAGCTATCAACGCAGAGCTGAGGGTAGGAAATAAACTGGCACTAGACACTGAAGCTAAATATTGACCCTTTCTGATTCCCTGTTGCCTGTCTGCCACTCCCGACTTGATCTCTGGTTTATCACCAAACTGGCCGTGATGCTGGTAACTTGGGATTTTTTCAGACATCACAGATCTTCTTAACCCTTGGATCCATAAGGAGTATCTCTTTGGCAATACACATGATAGATGTACAATGGCAATACACAAGTACGGCACAGACTGTCTATAATCAAATGTCCCTGTTCCTTTGGGAGACACCAAAACCCCATCCTGTGAAGGGGTTTTGATGTCACCCTTTGAATCAGCTGCTTTGAATGGTGAGCAAAATTTAGCTGCTTGACCAACAATTTGTGAAACTACCATCATAATTTTTGGGTGTTGTTTTTTAACCCTTTTTACCCTCTGGTGGAAACCCTGAAACTAAATAAAGTTAACTTTGAGCCCTGATGATTATGAATCAATTCCAACACTCCGACATTGACACATGATGATGCAAAGTTTCCCCACAATGGTTGTCTGGACACAGATACATATCATCACACCTACTGACCATATGTTTATGGTAACAGCAGGAGACCCACCATTAACCTTCTGATCCATTCCGTGGCACAGAGCCAAAAGAGAACAACATTAGGTAATTAAAAGTTGTGAGGAGGACTCTATCAAGGTACAAACTGGTTCAGCATTTACATTCTGACATACACAAACATACACCTGATATCTGTCACTTTGGACAGCTAATAAACTGACTTATGGACTTATGCATTTCTAACCTTTTCTGCTGTATGACAAAGAGTCAGAAAGGTTTAGATCAGATACATGCATGTACACACAACATGTGCAAAGCAGATGTACAGTCATAGAAAGACATTTACTGTGGCAATGTTACATCAGTGTTTTCAGTTATACCCTGATGAGTTTGAAGTACCAACGAAACCAGTCGCAACTCTCACCTTTTTTTTTCACTGATCTTGCAGAGTTTTCACATCACAGACAACTGTGTAAAATTTTGTTTAAATGCACAATACAGCTGTTTCTGCTCAATATATCCATTCACTAGAATCTTTGCACTTTGTTGTGCAGTTTCTTTCTTTCTCTTTCTTCCTTCCTTCCTTTCTTTCTTTCTTTCTTTCTTTCTTTCTTTCTTTCTTTCTTTCTTTCTTTCTTTCTTTCTTTCTTTCTTTCTTTCTTTTTTTTTTGAGGGAGGGAGATAATGCATATTGTATACCTATTCTGGGCAACAAAACAATGAATCCTAACAACTACCTTTTTGTGGATTGGCAAATTTTCAACCCTGAGACCGTAAACCAGTGTATGGAAGTGTATGGCATACAACTGTTTCCTATTCAAATTATGAATAAAGGTTCACTCATCTGCCCTATTTCATGACCAAAAAAAAACTGGAGTAAATCAAGTTTTCCTCTGTGCACCTGGGACTAGGCAGACTGCACCAATAATGGTGGTTGACCCAGACCCACTAGGGTTAAATACTGGATATGACAAGCAGAAGTCATGGAGAGAAATGTCTGACTGAAGTTTCTGAATCTCTGTATGGATTTTCCCCTGACATGCTTGTGATCCAAAACCTCTTCCCTTAGTATCTTACCTGCATAACTCAAGACACCACCAGCCACTCAGAAGTGACCCTTAAGACTCCAAGGGAAATCTTCAAATAACTAGAAGCAACTCTACAGTACTAGTAGCAGGCATTTGAAATCATGGCTTCATCATGAGATACAAAGCTGAACTTCTGCCATGGTCCTCAAAGGGTGCCTTTGGGATAGCTTGCAAACAAATTGCCACTGAGCCATCCCAGCTATTCACATAATTGCCACAAACACAAACGAGAAAAAAAATCAAAACGACTCCATCATTTTAAATGAAACTGCAAACCACAAATGACCCCCAAATTATTGTTGTCTGCAGTTTTAGACTCAAGCTGTGAATCTGGTGTTTTTAAATCTCTATTCTACTGTGATGGATCCAAGTGGCTCTGTGTCTATAATCCCCAGCAAGAATCAACAAATGATCCCCTGGTTTTGCTTAATGAAGAATTGTTTACAGAACTAACATGTCTAATATGGTAGGAGGACAGAGCATTGGTGCTGCAACCTGACTTTTCTGAGCCTATTCAATTTCATTTTAATCTTCCATTTACTGTCTGCCTGATTCCATCTCTTTTGCTCATTTATATCCTCCCCGGGCAGTCATGGCTTGCAAGTCACATGAACAACTGGCAGAAATGTGTCTCTGAGCACTGAGTGTCTTTTATAGATAAAAACTTAAGATGGATGCATCCTCCCTGATTGTGGGACTTCACCTCCAATGGCAAGCCTGCACGGCCCTTGGCCAAACATCCATTCAGCAGCAAAAAAAAAGTACTGTCTGTCAGAGGCAATTTGAGGGAGATCTAATCTTGTAGAACCAACCTGAAGCCTTGCTTGTACAGATCTTGTGGCAGTATGACATATTAAGACCAGATCATCTTAAGAGTTGCTACAGGACAGAGACTGACATTTTCATGTGTAACTAGAACCCTATAAGATTTAAGGCTTTGCTGTTCACGTGCTTGTAATTTTTGGAACGCAAGAACAAAGCAAATCTTTGGTCTAATGCTGTACAAGAAAACTGGACATTTAGGCTAAACTTAGCAATCTAATGCAGTTAGCCATCCAACGCAGATGAGCAATCACCACAAACTTTAATCCATTTTACTTTTCATCTCGCTTATGGGTATTTATGCTGTAATGTCAAGATTTCTCTGCTAGACACCGTTGTTTGATGGTCATCTATCTACATAACGTGGTTAATGCCATCGCCTCAATCCATGTCCGCATTGTTGGTCACTCTATACTTTCCATGCATTTCGATTATTAAAGTTGCATGTATTGTGAGGTCAGTCTACAACAAGCCAAATGCCATGGACATAGTCTCAGATCACTTGAGAAGCCAATAACATTATTGCTGCTGCTTTCCGATGAGGGTCAATATGAAGCATCAACAATTCTGGAAATGGACAAGGAAGAGAAATATTGGGAATTGGATTGGTAACAGTGAAGCTGTGCATGCTGGATGGCTTTTTATTGTGTCCAGGCCAGAAAGGTTAGTCTTCAATAGGCATCAAGCCTGTCCAATCACCAATTTGAAGATCTGACTCAAACTACTACAGACGATTGGCTCAAGAACTAAATTTTGTGCCCAATCACCGTGCACCTCTACATTTACCTCTCCGAAGCAGAAACTGGCACAGGATAGTGCCACAAACTAAGGAACAGAACTTTCTTAATGTGTGGTAATATTTCCTGTAATAAATGTAAGTACTGTGATTTTAAAATGTCAAGCTCTTCCAAGACCAGATTTGGATCTAGAATGTGTTTCCCTTTTTCGTAAACTTACATCAAGCAATCATTGCATCCTATCCCCCCCCCCCACACACACACACACCAAATGAATATGTCCTCAGCCACTGTATATGCCAACAATCATAAATCTGTTACATGTCTACTGACAAAATGTGAACAGCAGAAAACCAATATTTTATAAATATTGATCACTTCCATGCTGCAGACCCTACTTACATGTATTCAACATCATTAGCTGTCACATTGAAATACACAGTGAATGACCATTGGGTTTTCAGATGTTCAGTATTTCTCTCCCAGTAAGGGCTCTGAATGATAAAAATTGACCAAAAAAAACAAACCTTTAATGATCTTTTTACAGTACTTTTCCTTGATGTGTAAAGTAGGATTCCACATTGTAAGACTTCTTAATTAGACAGTAATTTTGTAAGTGCCCCAGGTGCTTATGTGGAGGAATATGGTACCTTTGTGAAAAGGTGTTATTGTTGTGACAATGGATGCACTATTTTCATTTTTTTTTTTCTTTTGGACCCATGGCAAATGTTCCATCCACAGGTCACAGTGAACAGTGGTTTTCATTCCGATTTGACGGCAAACTTTCGGTATATACTGATGATAGAATGTTAACACAAAATATGTAATTTGATACTCTGCAGGTCTCTTTTATTATACAGCTTTATTTACCACACAGGGACTACCAAATGAGCTTGAGCTCTGGCGAAAGCCTCAATTCCTGTACATGTTGATCAAAATTACTGATAACAAAATATGCCCCTAAAATATATGTGGATACGATTTTCATGTTCTGTAGCGTGCCAATGCATCGAAATAGTCTTACATGTAATATACTGCCATACTTATAATCCAAGCCAGCTGTAATAGTACTCCGAATATGAAATCGATGCTATTACAAAATGTACTCATGTAAGGATACGCAACAGCCCCCATCCATTTACAAAACCATGTATAAGTAAGTACTGACTTTTGTTCCCATGCATAATGGAGCATTGTAGTGTGTCTGGTTATTGGTATGGACCACAGAAGGTCACTAACTCAGCTGCATGCCACTGTTCCCCAGGGCCCCCACCCTGGGTCAATGTTGACCACTGATACCCACACTTCACTTCAGAATCAATCGACACATGAGAACTTCTCACCTGGAAACATCACGCAACCAACAATTATCAATTTTGCATCAAATGTACAACTTTTTCATTTCTCCATCTTTGTTACTGGCTTAATGAAACAGGAACCCAATTATACACTGTAAATGAAGCAGATAATGAGATTCAAGTAACTTTACACTAACAGGTTGGATGCCATTTGGACATCTGTAGTGGTACAACTGCCAGGATTGGGTTGACCCATATAAAAGGAGCTATCAAATTTTATCAATACAGAACCACTCAATGGAAAGTCACAGGGCACAGACAGAAATTAAATTTTATTTCTGTTTATTTGCCCCCAGGCATGATTGGGATAATTTAGAAGCCTGTATTCCTGCTACTCAATTGGCACCATGGGAGGCACTTAGAAAATTGACTCTTTGCCCCTTGAAAAGCACATGTATGGTTAGCTGCATGGGATTCACTTGTTCCTGATTGAGCCTCAGAAACACCATGGGTGAGTCCTTATGTCCAACATGTTTTGGAGAACTACATGCATATCAATCATAGTGCTCCCCCTAATGGTTCCTGAGGGGGATTAACACATGTTGGCACTCTGAAGTGCACATCCAGTGCGTGCACCATCTTAAACTTTAAATTACTATGTGAATTGTGTGTTATGTGCACATAGCATAATCAACTGCTTCCATAAGCACCCATTCCGAGAGACACATCAGAATGAGAGGAAAACCATGTGCCTTACAGTAAGTCAACCAAGGTCTCAGTGGGGTTCAAACAATACACTTGCTGGGACCTGCAGAAATCTCATCAGCCAATGTGTTGCGTATCTGTGAGAATTATTGTTATTTGGCTATGCATCTTCAAAAGTACACCTGACAAAACCACTGAATCACACACACACACATGGTATTTCATGATGTAACCCTCCAGGACGGTTGTGTTTTGGATTGCAGATTAGCAGAACATGTGTCACTTCTGATTGTGACTTTTCTTTTGAGATCCTTTTTCCTTCAACATGACTAACCTGATAAAATATGTCCACTCTTGCTTTTGATGCACAAAACAGCATGACAAAACTGTTGCCATGAGCGGCATATACTCAAGTCTTTTTTCTGAGTCTCATAGGTTTCTATGAGGAACATACTCTCAGATTATCTTTCTGGATTTATCATAGGTTACTATGAGGAACATATATGTATTTTCAGGTTTTCTTTCTAGGCTTCACAGGTTACTATGAGGGACACATTCCAGGTCTTCTTTCTGGGTCCCATATGTTGCTATGAGGAACATATAATGTCTTCTTTCTGGGTCCAAATGTTACTATGAGGAAAACATTCCAGGTCTTCTTTCTGAGTCTCGTAGGCTCCTATGAGGAACATACTCTCAGATTATCTTTCTGGATTTATCATATATTACTATGAGGAAAATATATATTCTCGGGTCTTCTTTCTGGGTCTCAACCTACATTCATGGTTTACAGTCTTTACAGCATCAATCTAGAGAAAGGTGTGGGTCCTTTGGCTCCAGCTAAATAACATCTTCTGGACTGAACTACTTTTACATCATCAGTCTTTCTTTTTTTTTCTATAAGGCAGGGTTCCAATATAACAGTCTAGTTGGTGGACCCAACCACTTGTGTAAATTGGGAACCACTTTTTTCAGACCAGGTGAGCCAGAAAAACCAATACATGTGTGTCAATTAGATTAAGAAGAAACACCTGAGATAAAACTTGCATATTCTGACCAAATGTCCTTTCAGTCAGTCAGGGTTAAATTCATAGAACTGACATTCAAAGAATGCAGTATGTAATTTTCCCAAGTCACATGGCTTCTTCATGCTTTGATATTAAGCTGAATATCACTGCCTCCCAGCCAAACTGCACCAGGATAACCCCTTAAGCCAGTCATCTGGCTAAACTTCCACCTCTTTCCTCCCATGGCCCCAATAATGGAGACACACCGATGATATCGACACACCAATGATGTCAAACAATGCTAACACATTTTAAGAACAAGAGAATAGACCTATCCCACAGTGAACAAGGGCTCTCCCACATGAAATATGGGCCATATCAATGAATTCGTTCTATCCCCAAACCCTGTTGTGAATATTGACGAGTTAATCTCCTCTGCATTGATGACTATGACATGTGGCAATACTACATTATGATTTCCAATCTGCAATTTTGCGTCAACTGCACAGACATTTTGCATTGTTGCCAAAATCATGAAAATGATTAAACGTTAAGGCTGGGCATCGATCGGCGCTGCCTGCTATATGTTCACTGGATAAACCCATTCATAATTGGACTGTTGTGGCGGAGGGCAGTTTGCATCTAATAATTGACTTTCATATTTGCAGAATTTCTGAAGCATCGGTAAAGGTACACCCTTGAATACAAGAATCTGCTACACAAGGGACAGGGTTTCTCCAAATGGCTAGCATTCTTGGCCAGTCTGAACAAGGTGGCTTTCAAAATCAATGTTTCTGAAATGCTGGTAGGAGACAAACCCCAAAAGCCATTCCAAAAAATGTTTGCTTAATACTTCATAATGACTTAATGCTGTATGATATTGCAATTAAAGAATGGACAAGTACCAATGGACTGATTGTAACATATCCAGTATGACAATTGACAGCCAATTTCCTTTTCCAGATCAGTAAATACATGTGGCCATAATGACTCAGAAATATCTTGCACATACATTTGTGAGTACAGTTAGCATGGTACATTAATCTTTCCACTTTTGTCAGTGGAATACATTTAATCACTTGCGTTTAGTCAAATCCAGTCCTTTAAGTGCTTAATATCCATCACTAATACAATCCCTTGCATTTTTTACTGCTGAGTTGCATTAACATGTTCGAAAAACATTCTAATATCCTGATATTGTGGAATAACAGATCTGCAATTAAATGCTATTCTGGGAAAAAATGAGGAGCTAACTGGATGGAATATGGAGCATTTAGCGTAATTCCATATGATAAGCATGCAAACTGGAACCTGCAAACAAGAGTTAAACTTAGCAGACTGACATAAATGGTCTCTTTGTTTCTGCAGTTTACTAGTTTCTGTCAGAGAATTGAGAGAGCCTGTAATGACAGAACCTAGTACCTTGACCTACTGTCAGTAAACTGACTCCAGCTTGATAGATTAGGGATTTGCCTCATCAATAAACAAAAACCACTGAGAGATTTCATGTCTAGTCATGCTTTGTTCAGAAGTATCATCCCAATTTAAAAGCAAGGCTGATGAATGGTTGTGGGGTATTTGGTGACCCATTCCCTCATTTGGTCTAACACAGCATTCCAGTATACTACTGCAGTGGAGGGAATGACACAAAACAAACCAAGTATATCCTGCTATGTCATAGTACCAGACTTGCCTACAGAACTTATTTTGTTGGGATTTGTAGATGATCCAGTTCAAATTGATACAGGGAGACTCAAAGTAGAGACTGTGTGTCAAGCTGCTGTCCAGATACCCAGGCCCAGTTCAACTACCTGCCAAGGCCCCCAGTCTACAAAGCTTCATGCAGACATGTTTGGCCTCTGGCTTAGCAATTGTCTCTCGTGGGCCAGTTCTAAGCCTTTAGTATGTTGTGTTCACTCTTCAGAGCTGCTGCTATGCCATAGGACAACATACACAATGCCCCCTCCTTGTAACACTGATGATGGGCTCCCTGGAGTAGACCTGATCAACAAAGCACCCTATAAAGAGGGGACATGTACCATGAAAGTGACAGGTAAACTGATCCAGTGGGAGCCAAGAGACTCACCATGTTATATCAGAATCTACCTTGTAATGAGGGGCCTTATGAAGAGGGAGCACTGTATTGCAAACTAACCATACCCCTACAGGTATACTCTTTTGTATCTCCCAACAGGCCCTTCAATCTCTCAAGTCAGAGAAATGTCCCAAGTTCAGTGCGCTTGTCTGGTCAGGAAATCAGCAAGGCATTCCTTGTTTACATTCACTATGGTGCCCACAACAGCAATCATCTCTTGACAGGAATAATGTAATGAAACCATGAAATTTCAGGCAAGAAAATAAGGGCTCTTGTCACGGCTGTACATCACAAGAGGCTGGTGCCATGTCCTGCCACACACTTGCGACAAGTTGTTGAAATTCACCATCTATCATATTAGTTTTGCAGTGTATGAAATATGACATACCTTTCACCTGATTGGTACTTTTTTTGTATGTTTTTTTTTTTTTTTTTTCTTTTCTTTTCTTTTTTTTCTTTTGTGGTGCAAATTGCTAGCATTAACCCTTCTACAATCAGAGGTCTGACCGAAGTGCACGTCAACTACCCTGGCATGAGTAGAATTCCAATCGGTAGATCAGGGAACAACCAATATATTTGCTCACACAAAAATGGAATTTGAATGGATACACAAAGTTTGAACACAAGGGGCAGCTAAAACATCAACATATGATGTAAGTTGCCCTGAAGACTGACACAAAACCAAAAAGAAATGATGAGCCCTGTTCCATAGTAATGTTTGTAGTAGCACTAAATGTCAAGTTCAAAAATCCACAGAACATGTTCATAATACAGCAATATTCTATGCCTTCAGTCAGAACAATGGGAACCCCTTCTACAGTCACATTATGCAGTGATGAAGGCAGACATGAGCTGCCGGAATTCATGCAGCTGACTGATTATCTGCTGTCCAATAGTACCGGAACCCTTGATGTGCTTTTGATGGCACTTCTAAAGTACATTTTACCTTTGAACCTGAATCCTTAGCTGAGCATTGCAATGGTCCTTTCAATGAACAACTTGTATCACATGTCATGGATGTTCTGCTACCTGGTACATCAAGGGAAACCTCCCTGCCCTGAGGAGAGATTTGACTACATCTATTCTTTTTTATTGTGATCTTAATACAATACATATATGTACACACATTCATACAATTTTTCATGAGCTCCGGCCTGAATGAATGAAAGAGATCTCAACACAAGGTCAATCAAGTTTTAACAAACAGGGCAATTCCTATACAAGGTATTGTGTTTTATTATACATGGCTACTCAGTATTCTCAATCACTTTTAGTCAATGCCTGGTTATATGGGCTTCTGCATTTCATTACATGCTGGCCTGTGTCATGGAAACCTGAATTGAAATGCAACTTAGGCAGGACTCCATGGCCTGATTCATGGACCTGTTGCTCCCATGATACACCATGTACCTTGTTCTGGTATGCAGATCTCACCTGCATGGCCTGCAGACCACATATATCTGAACATGGCTCAAACAAGTGTCAGGCTTATAACTTTAAATGATGATGCCTGCAAAGAGTTGCTTCTCAATCAAGACAGTCACAAGACAAAAAAAAAATGCAGAGGACAGGTCTGCCAGGATTCTTTGGGCATTTTTGAAAGAGAAAGGCACAGGAACAGAGTTTGAAACATTTCATGCATGATAAGTTTCATACTGTATTTTCACACTTGTGTGCAGAGGCAAGAGTGCCAATGGGGCAGCCGTATGAGAATACAGGCCTCTTTCCCATGCAATAAAAGAAAGAAGGCACTGGGGTTTCATACAATATCACTTTTTATGGCACTTGCCCCAGTGCTTCACGCATACAATATACTGCACTGTAGCATCTTTCCAAGTTACAAGTATGAATGCTGATCATATTTAGCAGTCTCAGTATGTTTAATGTATACCCTTTATACACAGAACCAACCCTTAATGGACACTTTTTTTTCACCCTTCATCACATAGGCTTCGCCACACTGTACTATATTTGTCTATATTATAAATGCAGGTTATGGGCTTTTCCAAGGAAATAAAAATTTTTCTACCAGCTTTCATGGCTCAAAGTGGGTACATTTATTTGCACTGTGCTGCCAGAAGACTGCCAGGTATATACATGCACTGACCTTTACAATGTTTCTGTTTCAGTTGTAGTGCTGTCCACGTGAGCAGACTTTCAACATTTTTATGTTTACAGTAAATGTGCTCAATTTCACCCGTATAAATTTTCATGGTTTTAGTATTTCAAGTGTTCAACTGAAGTTTAATTAATTAATTTAGACATAGCGCCTGTGAAACCTATGTTAAAAATACTGTTTTTATTTTCACTGTTCTGTTCCATCAGCAACAGAATGCGAAGCTAAAAATACAGCAAAATCTAATGGATTTACAGTATACATAGCAGACTTCACAAACCTGTGTTAAAGTAATGCTGCCATGTACACGTGGAAACTAAACAGGTGGTCTGTTCAAGATGGTACTCAAAAAGGTTGTTCACTGATACACCGAAAGAAAGAAATTGGAGACAGACAGAGAGAGGATTTACGTGTTTTCAGGGAAAGTCTCTATGAGTAACACACTGTCATCTGACCACACTGGGATCTGCCTGACACTCCTACAATAACACTGACTTGGCAACAACACTGCTTAAGTTATCCTTGCAAGGAACCAGGACTGCCCTTTTCATCACCAAGTGAAAGTACTTGCCATTTTCATCACACATTGTGATCATGTGTGGCCCATTTGACGGGAATAAAATCTCTTCGACAAATTGCACTGCAAAAACACCAGTTGTGGTCTGCTTGACATGTGAAGTCTTTTTCTACTATACCTTTCCAGTTTTGTATCCTTACAATCAAATTCTATCAGCTTCCTTTATTACACTTTGATCAACAATGAAAATCTGTCACACAGTATATGGGGGTGGGGAAAAACATCTACAACTGTTGAGAAATGAACATCAGGGTACAATGTTATGATGACTTTATAATTGACAGGCCACACTCAGTTGGCTGGTCTAGGATGTTCAACTGTCTCTTTGGCATGAAAGGTGTTGGAGAGAACAAAAACAGCATTTGTTTGTAATGTTGGGGATGTTGCAAGGTTCCAGACTGGATCCTGTTGTACAGCACAACTGTTCTACTAAAATATCATATTACAATCTGCCACAAAAACTGGTTCCATGTTATATGGCCTAAGAGGACTGGCATGTAATAGACCATCGCTAAATCTGAGGCCAAACCTTGTCTGCCTGAAGCGTGGTAGACCACAATATTATATCATATTGCCTTTTTTTATTTTTCTAACAAATTAGAAAGTTCAAAATAAGCCATTAAAGTTCTGTGAAATCTTTACTGATAACAGAAGTATTTCCATGTGCTTCTTATTCCTTCTCTTCACACATTCTACATAGCCCTGCACTTGATAGCCACAATGTGCTTTGGTGCAAAAAAGCATATATATATATATATATATATATATATATATATATATATATATATATATATATATATATATATATATATATATATATATATATATATATATATATATATATATATATTATATATATATATATATATATATATATATATATATATATATATATATATATATATATATATATATATATATATATATATATCTAACATTTACTCATTTCCCCCACCTTTTTTTAACACCCTGTGTGGCAACACCAACCCTGGCCACAAAACCAGGATATCAAGCACAAAGGCATTTATTTCAAATCTGAACACACTTTTTTGCTCCTTGATAATGGTGAGAAAGCGATAGACTGGCAACAAAAAAGTCATAACCTTGTCTGGCTGAGTGGTGTGACAGACATTAAGGTAAAAGGGCACCCACAAGAGGTCAAAGTTCATCCTCATAGGCAACAACCATATGCATGCCACTGGAAGCCTGAGGCTTTTAAAAGGTCTGCATCTAACCACACATTATGTAGACCTGACTCCTCCGCAACTTCTGTCTTTTATCAGAAGCATGTCCACTTCAGCATTTAATGTACCTTTTGACAAGCTGAAGTGCATGTGCAAAATCTCTACTGAAAGGACAGAAAAGATTTGGCTTTCAAAGGGTCCATTTTCTGGAGACATCTGTGACCAACAAAACTTTAAAAAAAAAAAATCAGATAAAAGACGCATCTGATACATGTACTTGACTGCTTTTATTTTAATACTTTTCAGTATTTTTCTCTTAAGTGGGTCTACTGAGACGGGAAAACTAGACCAGAGGCACAGCAGGTTCAGCAGAAGGCAATCAAAGCACACACAAATCTCCCCATAATTTAGAGCAGTTACTGGGGGTTTGTGTGTGTGTGTGACCACTGCACACATCCCTGCCCCCATCTCTCTCCACTTTTAACCTTACAAATTAGCTGAAGCTCAAATTCTGCTGGTGATTTAATATAATGCGTGTTATATGCTCACATGCTGATCCTCCCTAACTTAGCATCGCTCAAAATAGAAAATGGAGTGCCGTAAAAATGTTCCTTTATGCAAGTAACTTAAAAGTATTTCTAAACAACTTCTAAATTGCAGTTCTTCTGTGCAGAATTTCAAGTACTTGAGAAATTATGTTCAGACAATATGCAAATAGGTAGGTTTAGAAATCTAGGACCTTACCAAGGCTTCAATTGACCTCAAGTCAATTCTTTCCATATTTTAAGCTCTTTAGTTTGAGCCCTTAACCTTGACATTTAGGAAAACTTGAATTTCAGTTGTACCAAGCAATGGCATGTGTGAGCTGGTATGCCCTATATTTGCCATCTGAAATCCGGCTTTTTTTTTTTTTTTGCTCTCACCAGCTAAACAGGAAAAAATGTTAGGACAGATAAAAATGACCAGTTCAGCTGTTAATATAAAAAACTTTATGAATTCAAGTAACATATACTTTCAGCAGCCCATCTGGAAGTAATCTTTTCAAAGCTAAATTCACAACTCAGACCTTTACACTCAAAATCTAGTTCAATCTTGCGTCTTTTTAAGCAGTCCCATTTGTGCTTTCACTTTTTTTTATGAAGCATGATATACCCGAAGAAGCACTCCAAAGCAACACAGACAGTGACCACATTAATGGGTAGTCGGACCACTTTCCCACGATTTCCCAAATTTAAATGACTTTTGCGTCTGGTCACCCTCACTTTACAGTTTCAACATTAAATTTATGATCTTGGTGTTATGTTTTGGGTCCTTATAAAACTGTTACCAACAAACTGAGAGTGTAACACTATATGGATCGTTTCATGGAAAAGTGAAAAAATTGTGATGTGTCCTCAGTTTCATCCAGTTTTCATGGCAATTTATATCACATGTGAACATGGGAGATCATACTAAAGAACCCGATTCCAAAACTGTGATCCTGGTCAATCGCTCTGGAATGATCTCAAAGTCTATTCGGATATGAAAGGACCCTACGACTTGACTCTCTCACATCCATCCACTTGTCAGGGCTCACTTCTACTCCTGGTGGCCCAAAAAAAGGCTGCGCTAACACATAGGAACCTAACCACCCACATGACTGACAGCATTTGGATAAATCACCATTGCCAGAAACACTAGCAGCCTGCTGTGTAACCTCTAACCTGGAAAGCAGCCAACTGCAGGTTACAGGATGAGGCCTGGCAAACTATATTCTGTGAATGAAAGCCAGGGTTAAATGTCTAAATGGCTTTTTATTTGTCGGTGAATACTTATCCTAGTCCCATAGCATTATAATATAAATCCCAATAAGATGTGCCCACACCACATGTTCACTATTGCCTGTAGATGCGCATATTGTAAGCATCCTCTCTTCATAACTGGGCCTGTCTACTGCAGTAGTTTACCTCTGGTTGTCTGTTCTTTACCCCCCAGGAGTGAGGATGACACTGAAATACATGTATGTTGGCTTGGTATAACTCCCTCCATAAAATGTGTACGTCCTCACAAATACAGTGTCACTAGAGACCACCCCCCCTGTAACAAAAAAAGTGGTCTTCAAAGACAAGTGGTCACTCATGACAGGTAGATTAAAATGGGGAATACAGGTCTATAAGAATCTGTAATCTGGTCCTCTGACAACAGGGGTCTCTTGTCTTGTGACAGGGACTACTATATCAGTTTTCTTTTCTTCTTTGTTTTTTGTTGGTTTTTTTGTTTTTTTTTTTTTTGGTTTTTTGTTGTTGTTTGTTTTTGTTTTTTGTTTTTTTTTTTGTTTGCAAGTTTTGTATAATATAAGAGTGAAAAAAGACTGCAGTAAGTTTATTTGTCACCACTTCTGCATTCAGTTAGCATCCAGCCTGCCTCTGCCTACAATGCCAGTGGGATGTTTCAATCGACGTACATAAATACATAACATGCAACTGCCACACAGCAAGGAAATTCTTGCCATGATCAGTAGGATTATTTCAAATGGTGAGTCGACTATCATTGTTTTCATTATAGAAAAAAGGTAAAACAGAAAATACTTAGAATATTTTTTTTCTTTTTTGTTTGGAGCACCTTTTTTTGGCCATAAAGAGTGACTTTACCAAACAAGTTTTTTCACTGGCCTGAGGACTGCAGCAGCTCAGAGTAGACCCCTACCAGGATTTCCAAACAGCTGACTTGTATATATATATATATGTTATACTGGTGGAAGAAGAGGCCACTGCAAAGTGACCCAAAAAATAAACAGAGTTATTCTTGTGTTTTCACATTGGTTCCCCCCCCCCCCCCAAGTCAATGTTTGTCCATGTCAAGGAGTAACAAAAAGATGCAGGAAGCAGAGCCTACAATCATCCTTGGCACTGAGGGATTCCTATGGCAACCAGTCTGGCTAACGATCCCATCATGTATTTAACCCAGCAACCATCTAAACTCCAAAAATGACCAGAAAAAATAATAGGTGCCCTTTGTATGTGTCCATTTGTAGCTATATCAATAGGAAGCCCATCACTTCTTTGAGGCTGCAGAATCCAGGGGGTGGGGCAGCCAATCCTCTTGTTTGTGCAAGTCATTTGTACATCTGGTTTTCAAGAGGTTGGATACAAAAACAAAGTACTGTGTCAGCCTCCTGACTGCAACTGCCCTAAGTCCTAGAATATGATGGGCAAATTTATGTAGCACACTGAATCCCTGGGAACCTAGCCCCAGGAACCTAGCATGGATCTTTGACAAACAAATAAGCATCTGATCTCTGGAGCTGGTCTTGACCAACTGTTTCTGAGCTCCTGAAAAGTTTCCTATTAAGCAGAATACAAAACGTCATTCTCTACATGGACTCATTTTTTAACAAACATATCTCTGTTTACATATTCATATTTTTTCACTTCACCACGATGTACCAAAAATTGCACTGTTGTTTTTGTGCCAAACTGAACAAGTCTCCTTTAAAAAGGAAATTGGCCTCAATGTGAAGATAAATTTCCCCAACTTCATGGGACTTCATTTGGTAACCATGAAACCCTTTAAAGCAAAAGGGAATGCTCTGTGAACAGAACGGATTTCTGGCATTCTGCGCATGTGTACTATTGGACCTGCTTTACACGTGTGAGGGAATGTCATACACTGAAGCTCACCTTGTGAATGCATGCGCATGTATATAGGAAAAGTTAAGTACTGTAAATTGCTTTTTTTTTTCGCGTGTATTAATTTTTACGGTTTTTGGAATTTTGGACATTTCACTGTTGTTTTAATTTCAATGTTTTGGACATAATTCCCATTTAACCAATGTTAAAAAAATACTATTTCACTGTATTTTTATTTTCACGGTGTTGTGCCATCTGCGAAATAAGCGAAAATAAGAATACAGCGAAATTAAAGCAATTTACAGCAGTTAATTCACATGACCCTGATGTAAAATCTGTATTGAACCCCAAATTTGGGTCAAGATGCTACTGTTGTCAAATAGGATGCTGTGAAAAGGATTTCTGGCAGCATGCGCATGTGCAGATGTAGTGCCGAAATTCCTTTATCTGATCCAGTATTGGCCGCCCGTAGCGGCCAATTAAAAGACTCAACATTGTGACAAGGCCTGCAGTTCTATGGTATAGTGTAACAGTATAGTAGTCCAAGGAGTCGTCCCAGTGTAACAATATAATAGTCCCTGTCTTGATTAAACCACGTGTCTTGAAAGACCACGTTTTCCGGATATTTCACACAGTACTTTTCATATTGTTTATAACTCCAATGAGACCACCTGTCTTCAGTGACCACAACTTGGTCGTCCTTAGAAATGGTCTTTGAAGACAGGTTTCACTGTACTTAAAACATTAATGCTCTGTACATGTGCATAAACTTTTAAGACATTCTTGATTCTTGAATTCATGCATTTATATCAGCCATGAAAATAAATCAATATGCAGTATCAGCATGGCACGATTCAGATGCCCTCACATTCCTGGCTAATACTGGGTGACGTCATTTAGCACCTCAAGTGGTACCATCCAGTATCTCCTGATACCATATAACCTGACTCATGCAGTATTTCTATCTACTTCCTATAATTAACGCCAAAATTAAAATCAAGAGGCCCATGGGTCTAATGCTCTGCTGGCACCATGGCTCTATTGCATCTGTATCTTCATTTCAAAGTTGTGAGTCGTCAAGTAGCTTCTGAACATATAAAGCTTATGTGATTTCAGTGTCTCATTTGTCCACCAGATGGCATTTCACTCCCCATGTAATCATAGCTTATTTTTGCAATTCCTGTGATAGATATTGTTGCATGTGCCGAGACAACAGTGAGTCCTTCATTTTATGTCCTTAGCGACCTTGGGAAAGAAGAGTAAGGTCACTCAGATCATGTAATACAAGAGGCCCATGGGCCTGGTGCTGTCCTGACATTGCCACTAATGTCCAAGCTACACCCTGCAATAACAAAATCATCTCTTTCAACTTTACAGGCATGGTGACCTCACAAAAATAAGTCAAGGTCACTGATATTACATTACATACTGGCATTGGACATGGTCTATCTACCCTATAAATTTGGCAATCTAATCCAATTACTTGTCCAAATATCGAATTTTATATCTTAAAACACATTTTGGCTCATAATTTCCGTCAAATTATAGGTGGTGCCACTAGTATCATTAGCAACTTAGATTCTGACCTCCCCCAAATCCCACCAAATTCCGTGAAGATCTGCCAAAAATTAAAGATGCTAGAGTGTTCTCAAGATTTTCAAGATTTTGACCCCTACATGACATAATACTGTAGGTGGTGCCACCAATATCGAAAGGGACATAGATTTCCATACACCTTATAAGTCCTGAGAGTTATAGTGATCTAACATCAAAACTTTTAAAGTTATCGCATTCACAACCCAAAAGTTTACACACAGGCAGATGGACAGAATGATGGACGTCTCTAGTACGATACACTTATGTACAAAAACCGACGGACATGAGTGATGCTATAAGCTCTGCAACCTTAGGTCAGCAGAACTTAAAAAAAAAAAAAAAATAGAATGATGCATCTTTGTACAGATATTGTGAAACTTAATTCCACATACACCCTTCTGATAACACCTGAGGACAGGAGAGATTGGCTGTTTTTACCATCACCTTACATCATTCTGCCATTTGTGATTCATAATTTGTGGCTTGAAGTCCTGTTTACTAATGGGTCGCTTTCCTGCCAAGTGTCACTAAGCCTTGCCCTTTCTACGCTGAATAATAACTGGAGGATACTTAGATGCAAAACTGTGTCTAAACTTTCAATGGAATTCCTTTAACCAAACACAGCAGGATTTTTCGGAAATAAAAATACAGAACTCAACATTTTTTATCATTCATTTACATCCACATATTTTATTTGTGCAAGATGAGTACTTCTACACTATCACAAAAAATAAACTGAGTTTACAACTTAACCGGGACTATGCTCAGCCACTAATTATAACTGTCAGCACTTCCTTTATGATGTATAATTATAGGTCTCTGGTAATTCCTTTAATACCATGGGTGTCTAAATATTTGAGATTCCTGTCTGCTTACCTAATTGGAAACACAGATTAATTCCAATTATACAAATCTCGTGAAAACATGATAAACCTCATTTCCCCTGTGTCCCTTCCTCCCATAATTTATTTTTTGGAATAAATCTAAACCCCATTTCTTTTGAGGCTTTTTGATCATACATAAAGACGCATAGAAAGAAATGCCTTCATTTTCTGTTATATTTTAACATACCAACCGAATGAATCCTGTTTAAATTAACTTCACTTGCCTCAAAGTTATATCCTCATGATAAATTGCATCATCCTGTCTTCAGTAAACAAAGCTTGGAATCCCACAGGGCTTCAGACGCTCAGAGCAACTATTTCAATTGAACCTGTGTGCCACCTCTACAGTTATTCTCTCATATGCAAAATTTATGACATCAATGTTGCTGCTATGGCTAGATATTTTCCGATCAACACACTGCACATTATTTGCCATTCTTTTCCACCTTGTTTACCTCCGTTTTATACCTGGTAAATCCTCAACTAATTGAGGTCTGCTTCAAGTGGATCCCTTCCACTCCCACTGGTCCTAATTCCATCACTAGTCTGATGTAAATGGACATAACCTGGTCTGGATTACCATTCATAATTGGTAATATCTCCTCCAGCACCTGAATTCTCTTCCAAAAATTAGGACATGCTGAGAATGTCTGCTCACCCTTTATTCCCTGATGTCAGTATCTTTTCTCAGTACTGGTAGGGCAGTTAAGAGAAGCCATAGGCATAACTTAATACTATCCTAATATTCTAGATCAATCTCATGGATGATTCTCATTCAAAATGCTTTGTATTTATGAGAAAATTAATCAAAATCATCAAAACAGAAGATGATTTACATCAGGTAGGCTTTACCCAGTTGGAAACAGTTAATGCAAGTCTGGACATCTGGTAGTCACTCAGGATAAGATAAATATTTATAGAATCAATTAAAAGGGGGATTGAGGGTCATTTCCAAGGATTGTGCAGTTGCATGTACATGTATATATCATGGCAGAAACTACCATCTACTGTTCTTTTTCAGAACAGTCTAGTGCTCTTCCTAAACTGGAGATATGAATAATAAAACAACTGTAGCGGGCAGGGCAGTATAATTATGAACAACCTAGGCTCTTTCATTACAACTTCTTGCTTTTCGTGCATCATTCCAGTTCTCACACTTCACAAGATGTTGCTGAACATGAAATGTGACGCTTTTATCTAAGAAAATGTAATGTCTGATCCAACAGAAGCATATTATCCTTAAACACTCTGATAAAGCTGCCCTTTCACAGGTATTGAATAAGGGTTACAATTTTCCTGTTACACCTGCCAGTAATTCATGACTTGCCCAGCCACTTGATGTTGAAGTAGCAGATACATCCGGTTGGAAGAACTCCTTATTCCCTTACTGTAAGTGGAGAAGATTCTGGGCCAGCCCACCCCATCTGCTGGGAAAACCATCTGGCTTCTTGGGAGATTAAAATAGGGCAATATGGCTTCCCCTTGACATATTCCTAGCAGGGGGGAGTTAATAAAAACAAAGTATTGGCGTCTGAAAAAGCAAACACTGACAATGATGTTTTCAAAATGCTTGACTCTGAGGTTAGTAGTAGTTTTACGAATGATCAATGAAGGGGACTCTGCCAGGTATTAATATATGTATATGGATCTTCTGTAAACAAATGGTGATGTCTGCTATGTCACACTTTCACCATTTATTAAAAGAATTCCCTGACTCTGATGATCCTGGCATTTCTGTGTGCAAATCATCTGTTGCAACACTCAATAACATCACAGAACATCTCATAAAACTGTGGGTATTATGTTCGATATTTGGAAGAAGTCTGTCATTCAATATAGATAAAAAATGCTTTCTACAGGGCCACATCACTAACCCAAGGAGCTGCGACATGCTGCACATTTTTGAAAGCTACAACTTTTCAGCAGGACCTCTTTTATCCTTTTCCCCTAAACTGGCCAAAACAGTTTGATTAAATGTCATTTGTTTCATCATTTTTGACTTATTTCAACAAAAAACGAAAATCTACTTGAATGAGAATTGCACATCAGCCTAACCAAGATAACATGCTCCACGCAAACAGCTTTCCATGGCATGGATGAGCTCCCAACCCTTGCCAAAGAAACCAGTTGACTCAGTCTTAAACTCAGTTTTAATTCAAAGGGAAAATATTCAAAAACAAAGAGATTTTCAATTCATAAAGTTCAGTAAATGGTAGTCCTGCTATTTACTCTGTGTAAGGCACACCTGAAACTCATACACAAATGACCTTAGGTCATATTAACTGGTCAATAAATCTCATGATACCAGAAATTTACAGATGGTACAATACTTCACACTAAATAAAACAAAATAATAGGTTATGAACATCTCTTTGTTCTTATTAACATATCAGCTGCTCAGTAATTTGTAATCATTTTAAATTACTGCAAATCACTTCATTTACATGTGTTTAAATTTGCAGCTTTTGCCTTTTTGACAATTTACTATCGTTCCACTTGAATCACTATTTTGGACATAATTCTTATTCAAACAATGTTCAAATTCCATTTCACAGTCTTTTCATTTTCATGATTAGAGCCATCACCAAAATAAGCGAAAATAAGAATGAGGCAAAATTTCAGCACTTTGAACTATCTTTAATCAAAAACTGCTGAACCTATGTTCCCCTCTTATCAGTTCATTTGCAAACTGAGACTGGTGTTTATTAAACAGTACAGTCTTTATCTTCGGGTCATGCTTATCTTCATGTTTATCATAAGTGGTATCAGCCAATATGGTACTTGAGCAAATATTCCATAAACCTGATCCCGCTTATCTTCTTCAACAGGCCACTGCCCACAAATGGGACCATATAATCCAATCCTTTGGCAATTCATCCACTGGTGAACTTTTATCTTTTATTCATCAAACTTCCATTTTTCAGTCTTCCAAGAATTGTTGAAATTTACCAAAACATTGCCTGCGAGGCAGACCCTCTTCTTATAGTCTGCAAGTTTTTAAATTGGCAGCCAGCACAATGTCGGCAAGTCAACATGGCAAAAATGGGTAATTTGATGTGGAAAATCTTATCAGGGCTCGATATTAAGCATGGCCACATTTCCTACACCAAACTATATTTTTGACTGAGACAAGTAAAAACTACAAAAACAGATCTGCTTGAAAGCAAATCTTTCTGTGTGCTTACAAAAGGAAGTTGTTGCCTTGTACATTCAAAAATTAAAATTGGAAAAGCTACAGGACAGAAATCATAAAATTTAAGAAAAAAATATAACATGATAAATGACCCCAAGACCCCTCAGCCACCAACATTTTTGGTCCCTGGTGACCTTAAAAATAGGTCAAGGCTACTGAATGTCAAACACATTTGAGCTTTCCATGAGATGCGTCCACACTGTGCATTTCATGACGGTAGCTCAATTTTTTCAAAAGTTTTCTATTTCTGAAGCTTATCCTGAATGGGTTATCCTACATGGGCATGAAAGATAAGGTTTTAATTGTAATCTTTCATTTGGTTTGTCACTCACTGGTTTCAAGTAGTACACAAACCACTGAGAGGCTATGCTTCATTTGATAAAATACAGACTCCTCCCACTTTCAACATGGCACTGTTTTCAAACTTACTTCTTCGATAGAACTTCGATTTGGTGCATATTTGCTCTTTTAAGACATAGGAGAAAGATAATCCAGTATGGGTGGCCCATTGGGTGATAACGTTGGGATTACTCCCTGTTGGATTTTCATGTTTTCACTATTGTCCAGCCTCACCAAATCATGAAAATCCATCAACTCGTAATCCCAATGTTATTCTCAATGGGCCACCAATACTGGATTCTCTATATCACATCCACAAGGTGACAGTTGGACTGACATAACAATACCTGTTGGCTGATGAGGCCCAGGGGTAAAAGCTGTAGCAAAGTAAGGCTCTTTACAGGCAAAAAAATTCTGCAGGTGAGCAAGAAATACCAGACAGACAGAATGAATTATTCACATAACAGAATCTTAAAAGTGTCAGCAAACAAACAACATTTGATTATGTAGTGAGAAACTCTAGCTAATTCTAGAGCACTTTGATTTGATTCATTTATGGATCACTGTTGACACTACAGCATGGACTGATGACAGTATGGTCATTATATGATAGCATAAAAAACTTGTGTCTGACATGAGTGTAAACAACAAATCTTAGGGATGTATATATACATATAATTGACTGCTAATGAAAGAAAATGGCTTGCTGTATGTCTGGTCTATCACAAATATGCATATAATGTCCTTACAGCACGAACCTATGAATTGAAGTTGGAATGGCACCTCTACCTACAACAGTTTTGAAGATATTACAGGTTTAAATTTTCAAATGTCCCTAACAGGCATAATTTTCAAAGGGGAGGGAGAGAGGGAGAGAGAGAGGGAGGGAGGGAGGGAGGAGAGAGAGAGAGAGAGAGAGAGAGAGAGAGAGAGAGAGAGAGAGAGAGAGAGAGAGCAGGGGAGGGAGGGAAAGAAAGAAAGAAAGAAAGAAAGAAAGAAAGAAAGAAAGAAAGAAAGAAAGAAAGAAAGAAAGAAAGAAAGAAAGAAAGAAAGAAAGAAAGAAAGAAAGAAAGAAAGAAAGAAAGAAAGAAAGAAAGAAAGAAAGAAAGAAAGATAGATTCTTGTACTGGCACACAGACATAAAAAGTGTCAGGAAAGGGGGGAGGTGAAGGATTAGGATCACAGAGTGGCTTAAACGTACAGGGCTTACAATTAAGTCAGTCCGGACTTGGCAGAAGTCAACATCCATCAAGGTGCTCCTGGGTGGGTCAACATGGTACATCAGACATGCCACCTTGTGGCATTGATCTAGTCTGCTGACTGCTCTGACTGAGGGCTGCATTTGTACAAACATTCCTCAACTTCCAAACCTCATCTGTTTTGTAGCTTGCAAAGCCATAGGTGTCCTTACATGGATCCTACTACATTCTCTGTGGGTGGAGGAATCCCATCATGTTAGGTCCGCTGCAGCTTACTGCCATTAAGGAGTTTCACCTTGAGGTGTGTACAACTCTTAACAAGAGCAAGATCATATTCATTCCCAATACGTACGATCCATTTCATAAGAACCATATTGACAAAAGATTACTCACTACATATAGACCTATTGATCCTTAAGATCAGCGTGAAACAGTTAAACAGTTGCCAAGAAATGTGGGAATTTAATGGGATTAAAGAAATCATCTACAGATTGATGATATACCTCCAGACTAGCCAAGTCGCATCCTGTCATACTGTCAGTGAATTAGTCTGCCAAGAGATACTGCAGTCTAAAACTACATATCCCTGTCAGATTGATTGAATTCTGAACAAGTTCTCTGTGCGTAATGCTCCATTTGATTGTTTATGAAGGATCAATGCACCATTAGACCAGCTTTGCTTGCATGTCAGGTTCACAGCACAATGCTGTGATCACAGAACATGGTCTCTGGTTTATGAGTTTGCCCAATGGATATATGAATATCAATATAAAGGTAATATGCCCCTGGTTTACACAGTAACATGCGCTTTGAATTATGAGGCTTGATCTCCGCTTTTATGGTGTCCACCTGCATCTGGTGGCTTCTTATGGCCCTTTATCACAAAAGCTGCTGCAGACCTAATGAAATGTACCTAATTGGTGAGTGCTGCCACATGTTCTCTCTTCTAGGAACACTTTAAATATCACCTCATTTATCGTTCTACCAGGTCTGCTGCATTTAGACATTTATAATGAATGAATTTCCTGTCTCTACACTCACATCATAACAGTCTGTATGCTGATGTGACTCAATGGTCTCCCCACAACTTGCTGACAGAATGCAGCAACATCTTTCACATACACTGAGACTGCAAAATACTGACAACCAATAACCATCTACTTTCCATGATGAATATAGCATGGGTCTTTCTTTCTTTCTTTCTTTCTTTTTTTTTTTTGTAAGTTGCATACATACAATTACATCCCAGAACATACATGTATACATCTATGAGTATATAGCTGACTTGTGAAGTTGTCCAACCTTGAGTTATGATACTTTCTGGTTTGTTACGGCAATTGGTTGCTTATAGAAGAAGTCACAAGTCTTCCACCATGTGTTGCATCATAAAGCCAGCATATGGACAATCAAGACTGGTACTCCATGCAGCAAACCCACACCATTCTGTGTTTACAATACATCATTTGTACTCCTGGGTCTAGGGGTCAAAGGGGAATACTGTTTATCTGCATTCACACCTTCAAGTGGATCCACCATCTGGGTTCCACATTTTAGTCTCCTACCCCCGGGGGGAAACTACACAAAATACATGGTCTGATGCTGTATTTCAATCACATCCATACAGTCAATCAGAAAAATTCTTTGGTTTCTCAGGTAATTACAGTTTTCCCAATCCATGGAACCAACACAAGCAGTCCCTTTGTTCTTTCTGTGTGCCTGACGTACCACATAAGACCATTATCAGCTGCAAAACAGCGAGTTCATCTGTGATGGACAAGTTCACACCTATCATTATATGGTTGACCAGTTACTCATGCTTCAGGTGGTTTGAAGCATTTTTGTTTTTGGTAACAGTATTGCTAAAGGCATGTACCTCTTGGTTATTTATGTCTGTCATTTTTAACCTCTCCACAGCAATGCAGGATAAATGTGTTGAATTTAACCCTTTCTTGCTCAAATCACGCCAAAATTCCCCAAATGTAATTTGTCATTACCATTAATACTTTTAATTACATTTCATGTGAATAGAAAACATCTTAGCTTAGAATTTTAGATACAAAAGTTATCATTATGACATGCCCTAGGTCAACACCTTTCCTTGGCATAAGTTCTGTGCATTGTGCCCAACACATGCCAAGGAAAGCTGTTGATTCAGTGTTACTCTGACCAGGAAAGTGTTAAAAGTCCTTGACACCTCCGACACTACACAGTTTACTCTTCATTTGCACATTAATTGAACAAAACACTAGCCTTTTTATGATAGAGAAGTTTATGCAGTTACTGACACAGAAAAACTGAACTTACAATACAGAATTTTTGGCAGAAATGTTTTGGAAAAATGCCACATTTTGACTTCTCAGGGTTTTTTTGGCATACATGTGTGCTGTATGTCCATTTAAATTTTTCTCTTTGATCACAGAGCAAATCACCACATCACTGTACCAATAAACCATATGAACAGGTCACATCAAAATTCATATTTGGTTGAAATATGGGGAAGGTCAAGTGTATCTCACCACACTTCTTAGCAAAATTGTTATTTGCACCACATGTCCAGGTATTTCAATGCACGCCAAAAGATCAATCCAACTTTTGAATTTTGGGTCAGCCTGTCCAACCCTCTGCCAAGGAGCATCTCCATCATACAAGTGACAGCCCTGTCCACAAACACAGAAAAGGCTGGGCCAAAGAAAGAGGCTCAACCACAACTAAAAGCACAATCTGTACTCAGCACTGGATCTGAAGTGCCACCAAGTTGTCTACATGGTTTCTATGATGCTTCTCCATGGTGTTGGGGTTTTTTTTCTGCAACATGTTCTACTCCCAAGTGGTTGTGCTCACATGATTCCTGGCACAAGTATGGTGAATGATATAGCTGCTCAAATTCACAGCAGGTTCTTCCCAAGTAACAGATACAGCAAGGTTAAAATTGCGCCATCTATGGGTATGCTGCTGTAGCTCATGCATGAGATTGGGCCATTCATATTGTGGGAAAATGATTGGGATGGCAGCTGACAACCCTGCCGCTTGCCTGGTGCATGTAGTGTCCTATGGCCATACCTAGGCTGGGGGTCAACAAGTTTTGCAATTTTCTGCTTGAAACATACATGAGCACCTGCCTCTATCTGTCTACAAGCAGAAATTCAGTTCCAATTCAACATTTCATAATTTAGTGCCAGCCTCTGCAAATCAATTACTGATTGTTGGGATGACCGCAAAAATGTTTTCCCCAAAATGTGTTTCTTCAGATAGATATGTTGCTAATGGCTGCAGTTTGTAACATTGATTATATATCATTACACGCCTAGCCTGGAGACAACTACTGGTTCCCAGATCTCTACCACCAATATTTACAAAGTCAGTAACACCTCCAACTTTAGAACGCTAGATGCCTTGCACAAACATCTTCAGGTATATTGGAAAAAATGCCTAAAACCTTTGCATTAATGAACTTATTTTAAACCCAAAAGCTACAAGGATTGTTTTTCTAATGGGATGATTGGAGAACTCCAGTGAAAGGTACGCATAACAATAACAAAAGTAACATAGACACATGGCCTATTACACCCTGTATACCAATGCCCAATTACATGTACAAAGCTCATGCTGGCCCAAGCTATATGAAATTCCTCAGGGTAAGGCTCTATATACAGTGGTCCCTCTCTTGTAAGGCCCCTTGAGGAGAGGCCACCCCCACCACAGAGGGAACTTCTCCATGCAGCAAGTACGGTATTTTCATTTTAGTTTCCCCTTAATGACAGACCACTCTGCTTATAGGGCCACATTTTTCTGTGCATGCGGGGGCGGAGGGCTACTACATGGGGAGGGATGACTGTAGCTCTCACCGGTTGTCTATCAACATCTTTATTCTCCACAGGACAGCCCTATATGATTGTTGGTTGATTTGACCCAATTATACATGTCCCTCTGTCAATGCCAATAAGGTCACTCCATTTCAACCATCCCTATAGCATGCCATTGTCTCACATGAGACATTGTCTTCCAATACCTGTTATACCTCACAGGTAACAACCAGACAAGCCCCTGGGTCATGTTACAGCTGCCACACACTGTTGTCATTACCTAATCACCTTTATGTGTTTAATTCTGGTGACAGTGAGTAGTACAGTTCCTCTTGTCAAGGTAACTGGTCCCTGGGGCAAGTGAACTGGGCCTGAACAAAACCTGTTGTGCCTTGATGACTGTGTGACTGAAGGTATGGACTCAGCTACCCACAGCTACTCATGTGCCCACCCATTAACACTTTTTCAGGTGTAAATTTCACAAAACAAGCTGGACGTAGAACATGGTCTGCCTCAGTGACTTTATAAAATTCATTCTAGCATCGGCAAACATTCTGAATAAAAAATGTAGACGAGACTGATCACGACAATATACGAGACTGATCACGACAATATACAAGACTGATCACGACAATATACGCTGTACATCAAGTAAGTTTCCCTGGCTTGTCCCAGGCACCAGTACTCAACGCACATCAAGAAAAGCTGTTGACTCAATCTTTGTCCAAGGTGGTAAAGGTTAACCCACATATGTATCTCACCTGGACATACGGTATCTTTCCTGTTATCTCATGCCCTCACCTGCTTACTGGTAATTTGACCTGTAATTGTCACTCAGGACTGCTTGGTTATCACAATCAAACTCCTCAACTGTCCCATGCTAAATTGAGTTAATGATGACAAGCTCACACTGCTTCATTCATGATTCATACATCAGCTCCGAAGTCTCAACCATAAAAAGTCACATTCTAATAACCTCCACTTATTTCCATAAACCTGTTTTTGTGTGAATACAAGACTTTACTTTGGAAACAGGCTAACAAGTCTGAAAAGCTCCATCTGGTTTTCACACCCAATGTATGCCCCTTTCCCATGGGGGGGGGGGGGGGGGAGAGAGAGAGACTTTCTTTTTGTAGATAACAGAAAATTAGATGTGCCAACCTGTCAAGTCTGTGAGTAAAACCTACTGTTTTAAAGTGCCCATGGCCATAGCAGTTACATTGTATAGGCCTATTTATAATGAATTTTTGAAATTGTAAGCCATACCTTTGAAGCCTTGAAAGATAATTTACACAAGTTTGGCTTTGGAAACAAGAAAAGAGGCCTTTTTTTTTTTTCTTTTTTGCACACCCAGTCCATAAAAAATTGAAGGAGAATGCTGGTCACACTTGATCCTATGCATGAATCTCCATTCATTAACACACTTGTGATGCAAAGCTTCACAGTTCCCAGTGGGCAGCAGTGGGCAGCAACCAATGGGCAGCCATGACCAAAGGCTGTACAAATATCAGCTATGTCAGTTTCCGTAACCACCTGGTGGTGTCTCTGCATCACTGATCTTTGCCCTGAGAACAAGTAACCTTCATTTGAGTTCAAACTACAATGGACATATCCTGGTCTCTCCTTACACTCTTACAATTCTGACAAATCAACCCTGGTCTTAAATTTCCTGCTTGCAACTCCAGAGAAACAAATTTATGGCTTCAAATTTCACACTGGACCTAGCTGTACCAGCAGAAAAAATGTTGGGATCACAGTGATCTCTTGCATTTAATGTAAGTGTCATGTTAGGACCACTAACTGCATTCAGTCAAAGTCAAACATGCAAACCACTTGGCCTGAGTGACATGTTTGACTGCTCGTCACTCCAGATCCCATTGAAGGTGTTCCTTGGATTTGGAAAGAAGTGGGTGGCCAGGGCAAGATGCTGGCTGGCGGCCAGGCATTTTTAGCCTTCAGTCCGACTCTTTTGCTGGACAGACCACAAATGAATGGCTGCCTGCTGTTGGACATTAACCTTTTCTGTCCTGACTTGACTTGACCAATATGTTCAGGATCTGAATTCTGGTTATTCTGGTCCAGTTTATATCACAAACAAAGCCCTGGCACTTATGCCCATGAGTTCTCTAAGCAATGCAAAACATGTCCATACTTCCTGGGGCTAATAGGCATTGACCATGTTCACTTCTACTCCCATTTTTAGTCTGCTATACATACACTTGGGCTGTGGGGCTCAACAATCAATACCCCAGTGTAGTTTTAATAGCACAATTGTTATAGCTATGCTGGTGTGAACTAAGGGCTTTTCCTGTCCTAAAATTGCAATTTCAAATCTAAATATTGATCTCCCTGTTCCAAAGGTGCTAAAATAACTATTGGTCTGTTTATATTACTCTGCTAAAACGTACAGGTCTGCTTTGACAATGTCCCATGAAATCAACTGCCAGATCAGCTTTCAAAGGCTCCTGACATGTTCCTTGCCCACAGCTGTACATGTTGCTCTCTTACTTCTGTCATGGACAAAGGTGCAAAACTGACATTTTGTTGTCATTTTAAACACCTGACAGTGTGAATGAACACTGGTCATTCACAAGTCCAGAGTCACGAACAAATGTTGCTATAATTTTAATGATCATTCTTCCCACAGTGGATATGTCCACCTCATGTCCTTGTCCAAGCTACGACAATAGATCTCCCAGTGCTAATTGGTAATTGAGAAACAAACAGGAATTCAATACAGAATGTTCTGGGTGGCAGTGGCCATCTCAAATATTGTTACACACATCAGATCTGAAATCCCTTGGCCCCCAGCGCCTGCTGACAAAGTGGATAACAAACCAGGATCTGCAATATTCATGACGATCACTGTTCACTTACCAGTCCCTTTGTGTAAAATTAATGCTCCCTATTCCCAACTGAACAACTCAAGTGTTGCATTGTATCATTACTATGACCCGGAGAGCCACTCCATCAGGGATAGTCTCAAAACTTTGTCCGAACCAGGCAAACATGGCATCACCAAAAATGCAGTCAAGTAGGAAACTGCAACCACATTTTTTAACACTTGCAATCTTGGGCTGCACCACTCCAAAAACACAATGGTGGCTTTTCTGTCTTTTTTTTGTTTTGTTTTGTTTTTTTGTTTTTGTTTTTTTTTTTAATGTAAAGGTCTTGAACAAACCAAACTGTTCAAATTCAAATTCCAATAAATCTGTCCTGACTCCACTGAACTAAACCAGTAAATGAAAATCTGGGATACATTTTCTATCAACTAGAAAAATAAAGTTTTTACAAGTTCCTGGCTATCACGCCATTATTGTGATGTCTCTTTTGACTTCATTCCATTTTATTTTATCCAGTTCTATCAATGGTAGAACAAGAAGAGATGAGAAACTTAACCACAAAAGTACATTATCTCCATCACATCATAATCTCTTTGACATGGTACCATTCTGATCCAACTATGTAACGAATTGGAATAAAACTCATTTTAATCAGCCCAAGTATATTAAAAGTATGTTTCAAAATGTCATTAACATAATGTATTTGGGAAATTTATTGAAATTCCATGCATGCTGGTATGATTTATGTTTCAACTGAGTTCTGGGTATGGTTTTCTCCCTCCCCCCCCCCCCCCCCGCCCCACCTTCTTCTGTTTCATGTGGCCCAAGTTTTCAACACAGGTCTTGCAGACAATTTCACATTCAAATAAGGCTGGATGGTACAATATATTCTGCCTCAATAAATCTATTTTCCTTTGACATGTCACATTTTGTTACATATCAAATGATACCACTCAGCAATACTTTCACAAGTGTATGGACCAACAAGAAATAAATTTATCATTATCAAAATATCACATAGGGCATGAAAAATATTTGTTTCCTATAGCCCTACTTACCCTAATATTTTATCACTACACCAAGTATTTTATTTATAGAGTTTTGATGTTGACATACCAGAACTTTAATGTAACATACATGTATTCCCAAATTAGTACTGATTTACAGTCCATTTAACAAGGAAGATGTAACTTTGTACTCAAAGGGTAACATTTGTCTACAAGTACTATTTCTTAAATAAATCCAATCATTGTAATTTTTAAAAAAAAATTGTTGCAATAAAATTTCTTATCTACCCACTTACTATATATCCTATTTCTGAAAGACACATTACAAGAAACCAACATTTACTCCTGGTTGGCCTAGCAAGCTACTTTAAGTTCTTCCATGCAGCCTGCAACAAAGCTCGGGATTTAAACCCAGTGCCAATGCAGTTCAAAAGTCATTGACCTGTTGGTTTTGGTCAACAATATTTCTCAGACAAAGACACATGACAGTCTCATATGGACAGTCTACATTAAGAAACTGTCAATCAAGAAGAGAAAGGAAGCCCAGCAGCTAGATTACAGCATCTTCTTCCTTTGTGTTTGTACAAAATGAATCAAGTGATGCCACAAAAGTGTACCGATATTGATCATGTCCTGGGGATATGCTTTAAAGAATATTACAACTGGAAAGAAAACACAGATCATTTTGAGACATCAGAATCTGTCATAAGTCCAACTGTTGGAGTTTCAACAAATACATGTACCAGTAATGAAAGTCTGTGTGGTAACATTACTGTCAAACTCCAGGGTACCATACAGGGTATGCAGCTTAATTTTCTGTTTCCTGCCCTCCTTTACAGTTTCCAAATATTGATCCGAGCTCTACATATTCTAACTAAACCCCTCAAGCACATCAAATGAAAAACTAGTAGCTCCCCACCTGAAAATATGTGTTTCTATATGGCACATGGGAAGGGTTTATATAATAATAAAAAAAAAAAAAAAAGAACAAACAAACAAAAAAAAAACATGAACAATAACCTCAAACCTAGGCCATGCCTATCACATGCCAATCTACAAGTGCATGGTGACTGCATGGTGCACAATCTCCAAGACATACATTTTTTTGCCACATGGGTTTATCCTAGGCACAATAGACCAGGGTCTTTCTCTTCTGTTTCAGAAAAATAAATATAATCGGGATTGAAAAGTCCAATTAGTAAAATATATTTCGGGAGGTCTGCATGGTTTTGAAATCAGATTTAGGAATAGGACCAAGGATGGACTTCAAAGCAGAGCCTAGAAAAGCACTGGCTCTAAAATAACAGATTAGATATCTCCATAGTCAGTTTTGGCTCTAAAATAACAGATTAGATATCTCCATAGTCAGTTTTGGACCATGAAAGCAAGTCCCCTGATGGGCCAATAATGTTGACAGCAAGACATCTTACTGGTGGTGTCGGGACTATGAACAAGAAACAGCCACAACATTAATGCAGAACTCAAGCACACCAGCAGTTTTTTTCCCAGTGAGAAAGATTATCAATGGAATCATACAGATGCCTATAGTTTAGTACCATATACATGTAAGTCTGGGAGGTTCCAATGAGACTGTCTTTCCTCCTGATCAATACACTGTGGGCAGTCTGCAGTCAAAGAACATTTGCCACACAAGCCTCTTCTGTTGGAACCTAGTTTCACTATCAGTTTCACCATTATCCTGCCTGGTTTGACTCTTTGTCTCTCTCACAACAAATCTGATTATTAGGCCTAAACTAATGTAACAGTTTTTAGTGCATGGACTGCGAACAAGACGAGGCAGCTTGTCGCAGGCAAAGGATTGTTGACCAGCGAGGCACTGTTTTCCTTGATTGCAGAAAAATACAGGCTCTAAATGTTTCTATAAACTTCAGTTTGCTGCTACCACATTTGCACAATCAACCATCTAGTGAGCAAAATGAAATGCAAATGTTTACAAAAACGCTGACAATAACATGATATGTTTATGCAGTATCTAATCGATTTCATATCTTTGCCTCAGGTGAGAGAAAATAAGTCTGTGTAGACAACTTACAACTTTGCAGAACCACTGTTTACTTGAGCCTAAAACATATTTGCTTGAGATATTTTTTTCATCATCATACTAGTTTGTAAGGATATTTGTTTGTGCATGGACTACAACAGGAGGTGGTGCTGATAAAGGACTGTGATACCCCTTTCTGTGCCAAGTTTTGGACTGAGTCAACAGCTTTCCTCAGCATGTTTTGGGTGCAATGGGCCCAAAGCACAGAGGAAAGCTGTTGACCCAGACCATTATATTCTATGAAACCATAGGCTAGTACTTGAATGAAAGTTCTTTTCACAAGGAAAATGAATCTAGCAACCTTATAATTCAGAGCAGTTCCTCTTAGGTAGTTTGACTTCAGTCCCAGTTGGCATTGAAAGAGTTAACTGAAAGAAAGCTATAATACTAGCTGCCACCTAGAGCTGCACTAATACAGCTTGTGCAATCAGCCCATGCACCTTCTGGTAGGTCTCTGTATTTTTTGTCAGCAAAATTAGTTCCACTGGCTGCACATGATTTTGTATTAAAAGCACTCTGACAGCGTCAGGGTATAGTCATATGTACATGTACATACTACATCATGACAGAAGAGTTAATAACAGTATCACTGATGAAAAACAACACTCTGTTCACACTATTGACAATTACTCAGTTTTTCCCAAATATGCCCTTCACACTGTTCAACATTTCTCCTACACATCAGGAACAATTTTCTCTCGCCTGTCTATAGACCTGTAGAAGACGGGGGAGCCCATGGGTGCTCTCCTGTCACGTGAATCAACAAATGCAAGTACGTTGAGTGGAATCAGCTTATGTGAAATCTGGATGATGGAGCCTCCCTAGTATCATAGGCAACCAATATGTTGACTTGCTCTGGACACAATTACAATGAATTTCCGGAAGATCCACTTTTCCGCATTAAAGCCGCTATACTGTTCACCGGATTTTCACATTTTGACAAACAATAATTTGAAAGGTAGTGACACCAATATCACACTCGACCTAATTTTTATTGCACTTGGTTAGTTCTGAAAGTTATATAGGCCTAATTTACAAACTGCAGACTGTATCCTGTTCACATGCAAAAAGTCTTTGAATGGATGGACAGAGAAAGATGGACAGACAATGATAAGGGTTCATGCATGTTCTGTCTGACATCCTCCAGTCTGAATGCAGTAACAGTGTAGGCATAAAGTTTTTACATCCCTTTTCAACAAGTATTGATCCGTGTCATCAAGTGGATAAAACTCCAGTTGTTCTCAACTTGTACCCACCCAGTCATGATGATCAACTTAGAAAAAAACACAGAACAGTACATGATTCAAGTGGCAATTTTGCTCCAGGAATTCTCAATGCAGTCAAACCTGTCTTACACAGTCACCAAACCAAGGGTCCACATTGAGCCTAAGCTTAATTCAGGCTGCTTTTCACTCTGTTTTTCTCTTTCAAAGGGAGGGGGGGATTATGTAGTTGTCCCTCGAGAGGTGGTACTTATCACTTAGTATACAGCAGGTGGACAATATGACATAATCACATCTTGCCATGGGCAGACAAGTAATTAAGCCAACACCAAATTAACATATTGAAGGTAGGAAGTGAGGGCAATCTCCCTGTCTACATGCTAATATATTAGGTTAATATGTAAGCTCCTTCTCCTTCTTCTCCTCCTCCTCCTCCTGCTACTACTACTACCATGACTACCACTACTACCATAACTATTGATTTTCAAGGTCCCCTTCTTAGTGCCCTGGGCCTAGTTTGACTTATTATGCCCACTATAATTTGATTTCATATCACACACCAATAACAATAAAATATAAAATGCATCAAAATCAGTATATTGATTGTATCAGATGTTCATGCTGTCTGGTAGTCTTTCTTAAGACCCTTTCTTATTTAATTTGTTATAAAACAAAATTGCTACTGAATATTATTCAAATAAATGAGGCGGCGGTCATAGCATTGAGCTAGAACAAGCCAGGCCGCAAAGTGGTCCTGGATAGGAGTGAAGAAAGGGTCTTTTAATTTTCGCACAGTTCTAGTCGCATCCGTTCAGCGGCCCTATGGTGCCAGTCAAAAAACACACCGGCCAGGCAACAGCCACCCAAAACATGCCCAGATGTCACCCAGACTTCTGTGCCACAGCTGCGAGCGCAGTTCATGGTCCTCCGACACTGTTGCCTGGCCACAGACCTGCTGCAACACATGTGATCAAAGTGTACCTGCATGTTTTGGGTGGCTGTTGCCTGGTTGGTTTGTATTTTGACTGGCACTGCAGAGCCACTGAACGGATGTGACCGGAACTCTTTGAAAGTTAAAAGACCCTTTCTTTACTCCTCTCCAGGACCGCTTCGCACCCTGGCTTGTTCTAGGTCAATGCTATGACCGACCCCTCTTTTATTTCAATAATATTCATTAGCAATTTTGTTATATAACGAATAAACTAAGAAAGAGCCTTTAGAAAGACTAGCTGTCTGGCCAAACAATTAGTAAAAAAAAAAAAAAAAACGACCAGGCCCACTTAGCATTTTCATAATAATGACAAATCTTACTCTATATGGCATAAGTTTTGATAATCATGGGCTTACATTTAGTCTGAGTGTTATATGAACAATAACTAGAATTTTACACAAAAAAGCATAAGGTACTAAACTTTCAATTAACACAAATCCTACCTCATTAGCCCTCCTTCACAGGAGCCATGTCAGGCAATTTGTGATCTGCTCTGACTTTAGAATGATTTGCTGATGTAATAAGTATGACATGCTTTTTTATCTGCATTGTTTAGCATTTGTTTTTTTAGCTGACTGGCTGTGGTCTTGTGTCTTGGGCTGTACATGCTGGCATTGACAAAGCTTACATATGATCAGTATACGTCTTAAATTCCTGTATTCTGGACTAGAGGGGCAAGAGAACAAAAAGCTGGTTGGTCATTAGGCCACTGACAATCTAACATGTGTAAGTCACATAATCGCCATACTTAAAGCCATAAAATTATAAGTATTCACTTACTGTTAATACTACTTGTTGGTGACATCACATGCTGTTGTTATTTCTATCAGCTTCGGACATTTGCATAAAATACCATTGTATGAAAAGGCGCCACCAATAGGGATATATTCATCCACAAGTTGACACCAAAATGAGTTTTGTTCCATATGTGCAAAGAACTTACATCTAATGAGACTGATTTGCATTTTCTATTAGTATTTTCTCTGTCACTGTGATCTGTTCTTTGTGATATTTTATCTACAGTTCTGCTGTGAAGGGGACATACACTAACTCTGTGATAGTGAACATTAATATTTTCACTTCTAAGTCGGGTTAATTGGACAGTTTTGTATGTTACAGGAGTTATTAACACTCACCAACTTACAATGTGCTGTACAACTCGAAAAAAAAAAAGTGACATATATGAATACATATTAAAATCCTGGTTTTAATTGACATCCTACACACAATCACATGTTTTATTTATAATTTTCACACACTTTATGAGTTGAGAAATCAGATCACACACACACGCACAAACCTGACAGATGATCTGTTGCATTTTTACTGCATAAACCAAGCTCAAATACATTGCTGTTAATGAGTATGTTTTGATACTTCCGTGCTCCCAGACTCTGATAACCTGCACGTATACAACTACATGTACTTGCATGCTGTTAATGACACACAAATCATTTATAACATGGTCTACTTGTATTCCACATATGAAAGACATTCAAATTATGATGCAAGATAATCTATAATTTCTGAGCTATTCTGCAAACTTTTAAAAAAAATTTTATGTCTTAATAGTTTTTAAACAGATTAAAATATTCAAATTACCCTCAGATGCAATAAGTTGCCACACTGGATTTTTAATGTAGTCACCCATTAATGGAATTGTTTTTCAGTATATGTATCATTACAACCCTGTCACATTGCCATAAACATATCTCAGAACTATAATTATACAGACATCATTAAAACTTGGAAACCAAACATGACCCACAAATTGCTCTAATATCCACTTCTGGGCATACCACTGTCCAACAAGTCTGTTTTATCAACAGGACACAACAAGCACATTTGACACCAGCAATTTGCCCCCAACCTGTACCATCTTCAACATGTAGCCCCATGGTCAAATTTTGTTTGTAAATTAGTTCAGAACTGACAGTTATCACTGGTCACCAAATGCTGGAATGCTGTGTAACTTCTAGCCTCTGTGAGCTTAAATTATAAATCACCCCAACACTTAATGTATTAATTGACTTATGATCTTGCATTATTCATTCATAAATAATTAGAATCATTCCTAGTCAATTTTCATCCTGATTGAATCAATACTCCAAAAGCAGACTCCAACAGTCACATGCCAAATTTAGCACCAGATTCACCTGATTTCATGCTGTGGTTATAAACTGCTACACCTATTTGCCCAGACTTCTGCTGACTCAACCCTTGGCAACATTTGGGATTTGGGTCTCCTGACCAAAAGCCACAAGCAAATCACTGAGCAACTACACTGTCTGGGTATGTAAATACAAAAAAAGAATGTGATTTCCATGTGAAGGGAACCACTTTACATCACATTTGTAACTGCAGCTGTCTGGACCGAAGATGAGGATACTACTGGTAAAAAGGCATTCCAACATTTGAGGGCAAACCTCAGGAGCAAAAAGAATGCTGGCAAGATAAATGGTGACTATTGCACAAGCCACAGAGTACACACTTGAAGCAGGTTGCAAAAAAGTGACTGTTGTTTGTAGTTGATCACTGATATATTGACCTGTCGGCTGATATATTGACCTGTCTGCTGACGTATTGACCTGTCTACCACAAACTTCACCAACAGGATGAGAAAATTTGACATAAAATACCAAGAAATGACCTTAATGGAGCCAGCAGAAAGGTCAAAGATGTGCAGTTGTGTATTCAGACTAAATTTTCACAGCTGCACATGCCAACAGTAATTCTTGTCTTTTGTACTAATATATGTGAATGACTCTTAACATCAGAAATATATGGGGAGATGCCTTAACCCTTTGAACAGCAGTATAATACAGGGCTTTAAATTAAGATACCTGCTAACCTGAATAACTATTAAAGTTCACAAATAAGCTTGGATTTTAATTTTTTTAATTTTTTAAGATTCCCTAATTTGATCACATGCAAAAGGTAACAATGGACAAACCAACTGCAAATTTGACCAGCATAAGGCTTTGTGCCAGGTGCTAATTTCAATTTCTGTAGTAATTTGCAGATGTTAACTCAATGTAATAAACCCGTATCAAAGACAGTAACAGTAAAGAGATATAGTGCACAGGCAAACACCCCTTCATTGCTGGTTCTACATACACTCTGGCCATGGGCTTTTCATATATTGTTAACTTCATATACACATTCTGCACAGACTTTTTCCAGACTCACCTGGCCCTAAAATGGTGAAATCAAATATGAAGGTGACCAAAATAAATACTAAGACCAGCTAATACACATAAAATACCATGGCATTTGTTTCACTATTGTGTATGCTTTTCACATGTCAAGCATGATTTATGCCAATAAATTTTACTTTCTCCCCATGTAATGGTTAAAAAGGGGCCCCTACTGGTTGTCAAGAAATGTTACTTTTTGGATCACCCTGTACATGTATGGTCTCCCCCAGGTCATGTGCCACAGAGATCTTTTGACCTGTTTATCTCTGAATACCTCAGCTTACAAACAAACCAGTTAATTTCAGGTCGACCATTTTATAACTTTACTGGTATCCAATTATACATGTAGAAGATAGCCTACATGTAGGTATGAACGACAGGATCTCATGGCGAAAAATCTGCACATATAATCTCCTTTTTTATCATACTGACCCAAAGACCTCACTGGATATTGAATCTTATCTGATGCAATGCATAATGAAAAGAGGAAAACATCCGCCAAGCCAAGTCGCCATCATATATCTTCAAACTGATAGTACACATCTGTCCATCTGGCTGTTACAAAAATAGTTCTGACAATTCTAAATTTAGCCACAAATATCAAGATTCTGCTGGTTGATGGCTTACATGTTAACTGCCAGGAATCAGGTCTGTGCACAGCCAAGCTTCACCTTCTGTTTTACCCAGGTCCTTGAATCATGACCCAGAAATAAATATTGCCAACACACCACCCTGGTGAACCCTTCATGTTCCTAGTTTTCCAAAGAGTACACTGATTGCTATTAATATTATGGGGTTTCTGTATGACTGAGGGCCACTGAACTTTAAATTCAATAAGAAATGTTATCCTTCCTAATAGAAATCCATAAAATGGACTTTATTTTTGCTGTACTGCAGACCGCAGTGACTTGTGTCTCAGCTCTGTAACTTAAGTGTACAAGATGACCAGGAACAGGAGCATCGATGTTATCCATTATACACAAAAAAAGTAAGGGTTAAATTGTGCCACCAAACTGTCTCTGCTTGTGTTCAGATCATCAGTCCAGTCAGCACTGAGTCAACATGATTTTTGCTCCCCAGCTGACTGATCTGACAGAAATGTTTCATGATTCAGAGAAACTAAGCTGACTTCCCTGTTTTTGTAAAACTTGTCTGTGTAATGTGGATATGTTGAAAACTTTGGATTCTGTAGACTGCTGTAAGTACAGACACCTTTACTTCAGTCTTCTCATCATAAAATATCGGCTGTTTGTTTCACCATGGAAGAAGGATGATCTCTTCCTTCCCCCAATGGTTTCACAAAACAACTTCCATGCTTTATTGGAAACACTCAAGAGGGTACATCACCCCAAATATCCACAAATTACGGAACAACTCATGTCAGCAGCACCTTTTACTCCTTAAGTTAGTATCACCTCAGTCTATACATGTATTTTACTGTTATTTTATTGAAAGGTACACAATGTTTTGGCATCTATGTGACAGACTCTTGCTCAGTTTTTAATCTATGAAAGATGGAGGTTCACCTGCATCCCATAATGAAGAAGCCATCAAGTGATCAAAAGGTCATGGCTGTGTGCAGCCTCAACACACATGGTTAATGTTCTGCAGGTCCTCTGCTGGGCATTAGGCCCATTCTTTACCTCTACCCCCTTAATCCCCAGAGCCAAGCCAGACCTGTGAACTATCCGCCTCAGGGGAGTGAAACCATCTGCCCCCATTTCTGAAAGTATGCCCTTGGGAAACACAAATATACACAAATGCATAGACAGGGCAGAAAAAAAAAAACACCAACACAGATCACAGTGACCAGGTCATTCTGGGCGAGAGACCCATTTTTCTCCTCATACAACCTAGCAATGAAAATATAACGTAGCGAACTGGAATTTTGGCAATTCCAAGCAGGTAAATGAACGTGTTCAATAGTGACATCAAGAGCTCCAGCAGAGAGTCATGGCCCATTGATTTATACTTCTGGATCTGCCACATGGCTCTTTGAAAATGGCTCCTCTTGAGGAGTAAAAAGGAATATCTGGGAAGAGTGAAATAGTTGGCTTCTGGATATGGATTGCTGCATTGCCATCCTGCATGCTTGAGGCCAGTGCAATCAAAATTCTGCTACATATTAATGTTGTGTTTGTCATACAGGATAATATATATAAAACAAATTTTATCTTGACAGATTTTTATTAATATTCACAAGTCTGTAATTTCAAAGCTCATCTGCTACCAAAATATTGTCATTTTCAACCCTTTCTCACTCAAATTGCCCAACAGCACCTAGATATAAATTGCCTTTTGCTTTTATGTTTTCAACGAACACATACCAATGTGAACTTCTTGTCTTATCAGGTCAAAACTATGATAGCTTTATTCCCATAAAAAAATTACATGCTTCTCTTACCACTATAGTTTATTTTTTCTGAGGGAATGGCCTGCAAAGCTCTGATATTTAATTCTGCCCCTCCCTGACAGCCCAGAGTCTGAATTGATGGATCAAGTGATGTCTGACCCACAGGTCACTCTTTGAGGGTGTTGATGTTGTATTTTGACTGTTACCTGAGTCCACATATATGACAGGTTTATTTGCAGTAACCTCACATTCAATTTCTCCATTTCCCTTGTATTGTTAAATGAGGAGTATCTCACTATCAAACCAACGATACACCTCTAAGAATGTCATGAATGCAAGAACATTCTCATGGACCCTAATTCTTCTGTTGTAATCACAAAATAACTTTGCAGTGCCTACACAGAAAAGTTGTCTGCGAATTACACCTATTTCAACCCTTTACCCCTTAAACCAGCCAAAACTAGATTGTGGTCAAATCGCCTGCTTCAGTATTTTCAACTAATTTGAACAATAATGAAAAACAATTTGACTGAGAATTGTAGGTGAGACTTAACAAGATAACATTCCCCAGGTCAACAGCTTTCCTTGGCAAAGTGTTGGGCACTAAAGGTAAACCCTTGCCAAGGAAAGCTGTTGACTCATGTCTTAATTCAAGGGGATAGGGTTAAGCATACACCAAGGCACATCCTATGTTCTGGAATTATAAGGCCTAAATTTTTTATCTAGATAAGGACAAGTTCTTAGCTTTATGAAGATTTAACCAGCAGTCCATCCAAAACAGTGATAAAAGTTGTTACCAAAATATCAAGATTTTAGGTCTCATACCCCCCCCCCCCCCCCCCCCGTGATACCTTTTGCAGTTTCAACTTTACCTGGCATCCTGGCATCTAAACAGTTTTATTGCTGAAAATTCATATCTGTATGATTTCTTCAGTTTCTGAGCACTCATATGTCAGGGCACTTGATACATATATGATAGCAGTAACATCTCTATGTTTTTGCAAATTCCTTTTTATTTTCTTTGCAAACAATGTATTCAACACATCTGCGGAACCATTTAAATTTTTTTCCCTTAATCTTCAGCTTCCCAGATGTCTAGTTCAACGTGAGTGAACCTAGAACTTCCGCCATCTGTTAGACCTCCTATCACCCAAGTGGATACCACCTGGCTCTGACAATTTACTGCCTACAGCTAGTCTCTTCAAAAACCAGCACTGCCTTTTAAATTGCAGTATGCTAGTAATACTCAACAGCAACCTATTGAACTGTCCAAACATTAGTGTTATTCTTGAAGGAAATGTGGGGTATGTTAATGCAACTTACTCTGGTTGAACATATTTTTTTTACCTCACACTTGTAGTTATAAAATATACAGAGGTACCTGCTGTATGTGGCCACCCCTTCTGCCAAGAAGTGGCCACATAGAGCAGGTGACCTGTCACCACAGGTAAATTTTACAAAGAAATTGACTCCTATGTCTGGGCCTAGTGACCTCAATAAGTAATGCGGCTGCTCACGGCAGTGGTTGCATACAGCAGATACCACTGTACTAAAATGCAGCAATTCAAAAAAAAAAAAAATAAATAAACAGCGCTTTTTACCTTTTCCGACAAGATATTATTTGTGATCAAAACTTTGTAACTATGTATACATACATACATACATACATACATACATGTAAAATTACCAATAAATTCTGTATCCTGATCCAAATCTTTGGAATGTCAGGTCTGTTCTTGTTTACTTGGACTGCAGAATCTACTTTTTTGCGGCCAGGTGTTGAGTTAGTTGCATGCAACTTTCCAGTTGACATGTCTTCTTTATTTACATTGGTTCTGTCTCTGATGTGGAATTTAATAAATGTGTTCTGGAGAGATCAAAATAGCGAAGAGGATGGTTTGAACATATTCAGACTTAGTTAGCAGAGTACAGAAATCTTCTGAGGTGGCATTCACATATCTGTTTCCATATGACGCACCCCTTAAATCATAAGACTGTCTTGCATTCTGGGCAAGTTTATTTCACACAATTTTACAAGAAGTTTGTATGGAGCCTTTGTTTTGCGTTGATTTTATTATAACACTGATACTCCAACTGCTAACATTGAAAAATCAGTTTGGCTTACAAGTATTTAATTAAGAGTAAAATAAATACTCCTGTAAAATGTTAAAACCATGACAATATGATTTAAATGCTACTAAAAAAAAAATATGAAAGAAAGAAAAAAGAAAAAGGTTTTGTCAGTTCACAAGATCAAACAGCAAGGTGGAGGAAGACTGAACCATAAGGCCTCGCATCGACAGTACCTGGACTTTACTTGTCTGGATGCACAATGCACCAAGCCAGCCTTGACAAGGTACTACAACTTGTAGCTCCTTCTTGTACTCTGCCATCAATGAGTGATTTTTTTGGCATAGCCCAAATGTAGGTGGTCTACCCATCTTGTCAACATTTTGATACTTGCTTCATCTCATAACAAAACCAGCCCATGTTATAAATCCCTACACAATGATGCATGTAATTGACATGTACATGTATGTGGAATATGTGTCAGGTTCATTCAATGCCTGGGATCACAAAAAGAATAAAACACACAAAGTATTCACCACCATACATGTAGATGCATTATCATAAACAACCCGTTGGTATTTGGAGCCCTCTGGCCCAAAGGGTGAACAGCCTGTGTGAACCATCAATCTTTAAATGGTTCCCAGGGAACCTGGCATGTCTGGAACTCATTAACATCATCTCTGTCAACTCTGCCAATTCAGTGTGTAAATAGCTATACTCATCCTCTGATAATAGTCCTTAAAAAGTCCCCATGTCAAATGTTCTAACTTCAACTACTGGGCATTAAAGTGATCTTCTTATTATGTGGTGTGGTATTCAGGCATGCTCCAGTTCAACTGAGGACATTTTTCTGTTCAACAAATCTTGTTGATTGCCATACTGTGACAAACACTATTATGGTCATTGGCTGTCAAAGACTGCTGATGTACACATTTAGTTTCATATCAGTTCATTTGCTTGTGTGGTTACAAATTTGGTGATATATGTACAAAACATGGATGATGCGACTCTTATTATTACCAAGTTACAGCTTTATTCTTCAGCTAGTGTACTGCCATGGGAGATTCATGAGTGAGCTCACTTTCAGTATGACAAAATCTTCCCTATAATAATGACACACCTCTACAATAATAATTTTTCTTACAAACGCTGCTGCCTCAAAGCATACGACATGTGTGAGACATACCTTATTCCTCAAAACATGACACATGTGTATGACAAATTGTACTTCAAAAGCATACGACACATGTATATGAGACATACATGTACCGTATACAACACATGTATATGAGACATACATGTACCGTACACAACACATGTATATGAGACATACATGTACCGTATTCTTCCAAGTCAGCACCCTGTGCACTTACAAAATAATAATATAACAAGTCTTAATCTAAATCCCTACTCAGAACATCAACATTATGGTTAAAATGATGTGGAAAAAAAATCATAAAATGTTTTGTTTTGTTTTTTATTTTTTATTTTTTATTTTTTCCCTGATTATTCAGAATCTAAAGAGTTACGGAGCCCTTCATAGAGCAGGGGCCCTTATCGGGAAGAATAAGATCTTTGGGCTTTTGCATCTTTGGGAGCAAACAGCAAAATAAACCTTGCTGGTTTCAACTGATGATCCAAATGTACACTATACAGATTAATACATGTACACTTTACAGATGACCCTAACTTGCACAATTCAGACTAATTCATGTACACTTTTTCTTTTCATGTTATATGCAATAGCATGCTATAACCATTTTTTTTTTTTTTGGTTGTACCCTCCATCTCTTTTCAATGGAAGAGAACAACATGCAAAACAATACTGATCAACTGTCATCTTGATATGGTTACCTATCAACATTACAGGTTTTCTTAAGTACAATTTGTGTGGATAAAACCAGTCTGTTGATGCTACCTGGTGTTCTAAAGTATATAGAAGGCACTAACAGTGTCCAGTGGATAAAAGACCCCAGTGTTGCTGCATACTTCACTAAATATAATCATGCAAAGATATAATCACATACAAAGCTGCTGTTCACTAATTATAATAATGTGTCTGTCTACATGTTTTCATGCCGTGACTGTCTCAGGCCCGTTCCCATACGTAAGTTTTTACAATAACCTTGACACCTGTGGTAATTTCATATGAATCAAACCCATGTTAATGTTCTTCCCTCATCCAAACAGGTGTTGATTCATGCGAGACAAAAACCATTTGTTGGAAGCCGCTCAAAGTGGAGTTCATCGAGATATATGGCAAGACGCAGCCATTACTGGTCTCGTGTCCATTTATTTACTCTCAACTTGACAGTCCTAATTGCACACTTGTTAGTGTCTGAGCTCCACTTACCTGTAAATATACACCTGGTAATATCTACCACCTGCTCTACTGTCATGCCATGCTGGTATTCTTACACAAAGTTTTAGGTTACCATTGTGCATCCCACGGGTCGAATGTTAGACCACATCTTGGGTGTCAGGCACTACATGTATTGGTAATGGTCAAGTGTGATTTTGTACCATCACTTCAGTATTATATTGTATCTGCTTCAATTTTGAAGTACATGTACAGATAATGAGAGTACTTTGCCAAGACAAAGATTTATTCTCCATAAAGAAAACTGTGTGGATATCAAGTAATGCCACCCTACAAAGAGATTTTTTTTTTCTGATGATGTCCCAAGTGCTAGAGGCGAAACCGGTTGGACTAACTTCTGTCAACTTTTCACTGTTGGGCCCTTGCCTGGTCATTTCATTCACCCTACAAAGAGCCTGACTGGTACAACGTATTTTGCTACCACTGGATAGGAATGGGAGTTTCAAGCAATTGATTTCTCTTAGCACTACAGAAATTATACGGCAACACACTCAACCCATTCATGGTGGATCTGAATTGTACTTTGTTATCCCTTTCGAGCTTACACCTGCCAAAATGGGTCAGAGGTCAAATGTTGTTTGTTTTGCTCTTTTGAACTTATTTTAACAGGAATGAAAAACAATTTGGATGAAAATATAGACAAACCTTTCACAATTAAAGGAACCATGTCAACAGATTTCCTTGACATGGCCTGGGTGCTTAGCATAAGAAACATATGTTGACTGCGTCTTTATTCAAAGGGAAATGCTTCACACTCTACCCTTCTCTAGAAACTCAAGTGAAGTAGCCAGCAGTTTACAAAGTTGTGCCCAGAGAAAATGCTGGCAGCCTGGGCTTCTGCAGATCACTGAACAGTTGTAAACTTGATATGTTCTCTTGTCCTGAAGTGAAAGTTGATTTCAATATAATCCAAGGTTTCTCTTCAAATAATGGGAAAAAGTATCTCAGCACAATTTATCAGAAAAACTGACACACGAATTAAAGGGATTAATACCACCAATGAGGGGTTTGTGCCTGTACCCTGACCTGGCCGCCAGCACAACACCCGAGCCAAAGGCAAGGGTCTTGTGCCTGCCATCTAGTCAGGGCACAGGCACAAATCCCGAGTTGACGGTTTTAATTTTTTTTCTATCATGATGAACTGCCTAAAAGGCTGAAAAAAAAATCACACTCTGGGTCTGAGAGGTCATAATAATCCTAGAAGGTCATTGTACTGGTATTAGAACCAAGCAATACTGTGTTCTCATTGGTTGATCCTTGGTTAACGGCTAACATCATGATAGAAATTAGTTTTCTACCCTCTGGGGACTGAGTCAAGAGGTTTCCTTGGCCCAGACACTGGTACTGATGAAAGCTGTTCACTAATCACCTTCATCATTTTTGATGAAAAAAAGAAGCAGACGACATTACTTGACTCTGTATCTTTTCTGGTGTATTGTAGTTTTTATTGGGAAATAGCTTCACGCCAATACACCAGCATTCAGTCCCTCTGGCTTAAACCAAATGAATGGGAATCATTGTGATACAGTGACAAGAATACCCAAAGGGTCTTAACACCAATGTACTGGCACGCAACTTTTTTTCCATAAAAAAAGTACCAGTGTGCAACTTTATGTTGTCAGCTTTCTATGCTTTTTTGCCATTAAGGATAATTACGCCATATGTCAACAGCTTTCCTCACCATCCGGTACACCAAGGAATCCTGTTGACTACGTTTTCAAGGGGTTAACATGTCCAGAAACATGCCTTGGCATCTAAGAGGTACATATATAATTTTGATGGGTCTCACATGATGCAAGACACATTTTCAAACACTTTGTAATTGGACTACACTTCAAAAAGAAAATAGCAGCACATGGCATCTGAACATTGCTAATTGTTACTGGAACAGTTTCAGCTGGAAAGTGCCAATAATAAAGCATGTTTTGACAGTTTTGTCATTAAATCATAAAAGTCTCAGTCACTGCACAAAGTTTGACAATCTGAAGGAAGCACGCACACGCGCACACACACACACACACACACACACACACACTTGTCTGTTTCTTGGTACACCAAATCAGTTGAAATGTTCGTCGAGTAGTCTGGCGACAAAATATTGCCATCAGCAACTCTGGTCATTCCATTCAACTTGAACTTGAACCTTAAGTGTAACAAGTTAGCCCATTCAGCAAATTGAGCCAGCCTGCAGTCATAAATCAAAGGCATTGTTTGTTCTGCTAAGAGCAGTGTGTGCCCAATTTATCATCTGGTTCTTGATCTTCTGGCTTCAGTCAAAACGGACAACATTACAGCCGACTCCAAAGCTCTTACAACAGAACTATCACAGTACACATCAATACAGCAAATATGATCACCATTAAATCCCCTTCTGACAACAATTTCCCTTGGGATACAAAGCCAATGTATAGTGTTTAGTGGACTTAGAGGTAAGAAGCAGTACTGCCCAGTGTTTATCTACATCATACAGTAGCATCCTACATTCAACAGACTTGTCTCTCGAGGAAAGAAGTCATTATAACAGGACAAGGTTTATCGTGCCTCTTCTTGGCTATCTCATCAATGATTGCCTATACAGATGCATACTGGGATGCAATGGTCATAATACACCTCCTTGCCCCAGACCCTAGGAAGGTTCATGGCACAGGCCAAGCTAACATTGGGAAAATCCATCTCTTTTATCAATAATTTCTAGGCCCTTGACTCTGCTGATAATTAAATCAAAGACATAAATAATGCAATTTGTGGCTATGAATCCACCAAAGCAGTTAGCCACACTGGTCAGTGTGGCAATCATCCATTGACTTTTTTCTACACACAATGTGCATTTTATTGAATTATTATAGTTTATACTGGTTCATCACACCTTGCACCATGGCCAACATACTCAACATGCCACACTTCTTAAATCTCCCAAAAACAGATGGCATCTTACATGCTCAACACGTAAGTAGTACTGAAAATCATGGAATCTGAGTTTCATAAATATCTGTCCAGGAAATGGACAGGAAAATTCCTTTTTCCTGACTGAGGAACCAACCAGATTTCTTTCTTCCGTGAGAAAATTCAACGAGAGAGATAGTCAGGGATGCTCTTATTCATACTGACCCCTCCTCCCTCAACACCCACCACAGACCTGCTGTGATCATGATGGATTAGTCCTCATCCACACCAGTGTGCTCCAGCCACTTAGCCTAGCCACCTTGTTGGCTCAGTCTTATTTTAAGATGAAAGACATGCATCACTTTGTTTGTCAACTGTTTATCATTTAGATCCTTTCCTCCCTTGAGGTCACTTAAGAGAATACTGGCCTGGTAAGTCTGTTATTAATATGTATGTAAATCCACATCACATGTTCATGTCCAACCTGACGCCAGAATTGCTGCAAAAAAAAATCCCACTTGCCAGACAGAAAGGGTTAATATCTGCATGCTTGAGTCTGTAGCTATCCAGTAGGTCCTTTTGGATGCAATCCATCTTCATGATCTTTGTACTGGACGTATCTCTACTCTGCAGTGCCCTTAGCACAATATGATTAGTCAATTGTGCAGCAATGTGACAGGTTGAAATCAAGCCAACTTCAGCACCTTCACTGCGCATACTGTCAATTCCATTAGCTCAATCATTGTTGGTTTCTCCCAGTCTGTTACCCAGCCAGGATATTACACTGGGACTGTGTTAGCTTCCCTGATGTAACCATTTTGATGGAGAACATGGATCAACTTGCCGTCCCCTCATGATGCAGAAAACAGGTATTACATAATCCATGCCAACATGCCCCTCTAGGCACAAATTGCATCTTTTCCACTAATGCACCTACGCATATTGAAACTACGATGTGGAAGTTATGCAGGTTTGATCAAACAGTGGGTCCAATTGACAGTGCATGTGATTTTTTTTTTTTTTAAATATCAGTTAAAGTATATTTATATATATGAAGCATATTTTATATTCGGAACGAGCGGGACTCGAACCTGCTACCTTTGACACCAGTCGCCTAGCTGAAATGGGAAACGCACATATCCACTTGACCAAATCCCCATTCCTAAAAAGAATGGTTCAATGGAGGTAGTTATGTGCGAGTGCCATATCAACACGGTAATGCAGTATATTTACTGAGTCGGCATTTATTTCCAGAATCGGGGACTTAAATCCACCAGCATTAAGGAAATGCCGAAAAATGTATATTTTATATTCGGAACATATGTTATGATATCAAATGTACATATGCAAGCATCAATTGGTGTCGCGTACCCCTGTCCATATAACCACAATGTCTTTTTTTTTTCAAATCAATGCCAAAATTTTAGAAATATAGACCAACAACTGGAGAAATTCATTTATTGTTTTTTGCCTGCAAGAAAAAGCAAACTATGTGGCCTGCATCAATTTCCATGAGAAGATGTACACTTGTGGTTACTATGTCCCTCTGCTGCATCCCATCCATCTGGACAGCTGGCAAGATGAATGCCGCACCAAAAGCAAGTCTGCATTTGCTATTCTGGCCAGCCATTCAACAATGAGACCTGCCAGGAAAGAAACGGACCATAGATCACCTCCTGGTATCTGATGAGGCACACAAACTACTGCTAGCTTCCAGGTCTGTTGCTGCCCACTGGAGGAGCCAAGCAGCAGGACCCAAGCATGCTGCTTGGGTAATCTTCACTTTGGAAGCACCCATCATGGCATTTACGGACCTTCTGCCAGTACATCCTGCTAAATGCTCCACTAACCTCTACAGCCATCTGATACATTCCAGACAGTACCCTTCTTTTAGACTAACAATCAAGATATCAAGATACCCTGTATTTATATATTTATGAAAAAATGGATGAACACTTTTCAATGAATAAATCTCAACCTGTGTAGCTAAGTTCTGATAATTCTGAGTATTGTTTTTTTTTGTTTTTTTTTTGAGGGGTTGGTGGGGCAGAGGAGGTTAAATACACTGCACACACGTATATGGACAAGTTTCCAAACCAGACTCGTTATAATCTTATTTACAATTCTAAAGTCTTCTGGTCCATGTAAACAGAAGTCTACCATTTTTTTTTGGGGGGGGGGGAGGTGTTCAAACATTTCCAGATAATAGTTCTTCCATAGATCTACAGTTGTGTCAATGGATACTGCATGCAAGTTATTTTGAAAAGGACCAGGAGACAGTCAGACAAGTATGAAGACTCCTACCATGCAATTATGCCACACCTTAAGGAAGGATAAGTGCAAAACTAAGGACCAGAGGTAGCCAGGAATGACCCCCCATTGTAATCTGGAATAAATAGCTACTTAACTTAAAATAAAACACATTTTCCTTGAGAGAAAACTGGCACCAACTGGTGCATGTCAAGGGGAAATGAGGTTTAATTGCAACAAATTAGATCCTATTATATATGCACCTTCTTTACTGTGCAAGCCCTTGCAGGCATAACTAACCTTTATGCATTCAACTTTAAAAGGTATAAATATAAACTCTACCTCCGAGTGGAAAATAGGTGTACTGGTTTGGGTGTTAGGTAAGGAAACTCAAGTGCAAGGGTAAAAAAGTTACTACATGCATGATGTATGCTCAAGAAGAGGGTCAGATATGAAAGGGCATTATAAACGGTGTTCTGCCTTATGGAACTCCCTCCTTGTGGCTTTAATAAGTCCATACAATAACAGGCCTTTCAAGCAGTCATTTACACCCCCTCCGCCCCACCCACGCACAGACCAGCTTCTGGCTAGTATCAAGGGCCAGCGTACCATAAGCATTACACATACACAGAGTCAATGTTCAGAACTGCCTTTGTAAGTAACAATGTATCAATGTATGGATCTGACATACATGTATCAATAAGTGCCTAACAAAACTACTAAATGAGGCTTACTGCAACACTAGATGTGTTATATCAAGTAATCGTAACTCCCCTAATGATGTATCAAGTTCAAGCACTGCAAAGGTATATCACTTTGCAGGCAATTTCGTAAGTTTGTCATTTAAAATTTTTTGCAGGTACCCGGTATCTAGTAACACAAATATTGCCATCATATTAATTTTGTGAATTTTGAGGTTTTGGGGGTATTTAATTTCACATTCCTTTCATGCTGAGGAATTAAAAACCTTTACAGTTAAGGAGCAATCTACGGTGGGAATCTCATCAGATCTCTACGAAGACCCAACTCCTGGGACTGAACTGTGGTAGTTCTTCAGTACTTATGCGGGTCATTCAGTAGCATGTATAGTTTCGTTCTGTTCAACAGCATTCCCAAGCTTGGTGTTGTAACTTTGTGGTATCTGTTTGAAATAAGCCCATCTAAAACATCACCCACTTGTTCATTATTCAGACAAAAGTGGCTTTATTCACCATGTTGACAAAAATTTTTATTACTAATACTATATCATGAGGATGGCATTTTCACACACTAACTGTGCAAATACCTCTCTCTCTCTCTCTCTCTCTCTCTCTCTCTCTCTCTCTCTCTCTCTCTCTCTCTCTCTCTCTCTCTCTTCTCTCTCTCTCTCTCTCTCTCTCTCTCTCTCTCTCTCTCTCACACACACATATGGTAAAACCTTTAGTTATATCAAGAACACAATTACAGAGGAAAGGTCACATGATAACACAACTACATGTACATGTACTTTGATGAGAGCCACTGTACATGTTATATCTGCCTATTAACCATTTTAAATATAGACCAGAGTCATTCAAAATATCCAGACCAGCAGTAAAGACCTGAAAATGACCAATATTATCCATTTACAGTATATTATCTTTCCACCACAACCGTCATAACAGGCAAGAGAAAATGTGTTATTAGTAAACATGTCTAAGTTGTAGGACCACAGACTGTGAGGTTGTGTATACTAAAGGTACTCAATCAAACCTGACAGACTGGACATCTGCCACCAGCCTTTGATGTTCTGCCCTACCTGGCTAACCAATGGCCTAAATATATAACAGCTGTAAACATAACATGTGCTAGCTACGTTATTGTATGTAAATAGCATTTATGAAAGACAAACACATAACAAAAGTAAAGTGCACCTGCAATAAAATGATCCTTGATGTATTTTTAGTGATAATTAAAATGATGGGGATGCATTGTTCATTTGTTTCAACCACAAGAATGCTGCTTTCTTGTAGCCTTGCAGTAGCTAAGTGGTCATGAACCCAAAATGTGGACCCCCAAAAATCTCACTTGAATCCCAGGTTCTAGACCACCATACAGTAAGTTCTCCATAACTGTATGAATGTCTTTTCATGCACCATTTAACACAGCCTATTCACAAGGATCTGTCACTTTGAATATTGTGGCTAGTTTCCCACAGATGCAATTCCATTAGAGAGAAAAGTCACTGAAGTCACCTGGCAATGTAGCCAGAAGACCCTGATAATTTGTGGGCCCAGTTACATCAAAAGGCAACGAGACAGTTATACTGTTACGTTAGCCACTCATGTGTGAAATGAGTATTCTTTAGCCAGTGTCTCTCCAAAGGTGGACGTATTTTCTTCAATGCCTGAACATGTTGTATTTCATTCTTCCATTGAAGAAACTTAATTGGCAGCAAGAAATAAATACTCTGGGGGGTAGTCTCCACAAAGATGTTGCATTTTCACAGATCATATATGGGTTGGTCATCTTTCCTTAGGAAGTCTGCGTCTTTACCTTCACTGGTGGTCCAATCTGTGGTGACATGTCTCTGTGTGGTCCTATAATCAACCTTTCAGGTGCCTGGTCATGAACCAACACTAAGGTTGCCAAACTATGGCAATTTTATTGAACAATACATGTACAACATGGGTATTGAAAACTGCAAATTATAGCATTTCTCCGCAAAGCTTGACCATGGAAAAACTGATATGTCACAGTGTAAGATAGCCCTCTACTAAAACTTCTTTGAAAATATTTTAAGCATATGCCTGACCTTGAGCCTCACATTCTCAAAATTTCCAAAGATCCTTGTGTGGTTAATAGGAACAACATGGTACTCTTTACAGACTAACTGTACCAGAAACCACAAGTCACACTGGAGGAAGATATCCCTTGCCACTTTGAACAAGTACAGTGGTCCCCCTCTTATAAGGCCCCTCTCACCAGAGGCCACCTGTCTTGAAAGGCCAGCGTTCTTGTGCAGAAAGTATAGTATTTCCATTATATTTCCACCTCAAGGGAGGCCACCCCTCTTATAAGGCCACTTTTTGGCTGCATTTTGGATGGCCTTATAGGATGAGGACCACTGTACTTAGTATAGATACATACATGTTCATAAATACATGTCCTTGTAAAACTTGTCTTAAAATTATGAGCCCAGAGATTACCATGTAGTTTTTCAAAGGAGGTATAAACTAACACAGCCATTCCAAGCAGAGCATCCACAATAGGTGCTCTTCCAAGCGAGGGACCACTATACTAGCAGCGAGATATTATTATTATTCTATTCATGAAATCTTGAAAATGGGATCAAACACCAAGGTTATAGGACTGGAACACATAGATGCTTTCTGTTTACCCAACCTGATCAAGCACTACAAAATGGAAGCATGATACCATTTACAGTGGCCCAGGACGGTACTTCTGGTAGGAAACTGGTGCCACTGGGGCCTATTAAAACAATGAGTGGCTATAAACCCAGTGGAATAGTCCCATCCATATTATAGACTAAAATACACAGACATTTATCTGGTCAAAGTTGGACAATCATTCTTCTGGTGTTGCGAAATAAGCTCTGGAATTAATGATCTTGCCGAGGATAAGCACATGATTATTTCATAACACAAACATATATAACTCGTATCATCAGTAGGGTAAGTAGTGATCACACAGGGTTTGTCATTCAAAATGAAACTTGTTCCCCACCCACACTGCCAAGCCTGTATTCTTCCAATCTGTCATGACCTGGCACATACCAATGTTCTTAGAACTAGGCTAATAGTTGTGATCTCAGCTTTTGATGACCCACATCCATCTGTGATATTTAGTGGTTTTTGTTTTGTTAAGTTTCAATGGTTTTTTTTCCTCTCAAAGAAAAAAAAAGATGAAGATAATAAAACAAAATTTTTTTCACTGAAATACCTTGGTCACAAAGTTGGTTTATTACAGATCTGACAAGTTGCCTGCAGGCTCTGTAGCTATCGGCAATCGTTCTCTATGCTTCATTTTTTCTGACACAGCACAAATTCCTGTTTTCATGTATGATATTTAAAAGTTACACCCAACACATATTCACTGCAATCAGTTATGATGACTCATGTCGGGTTGTAAACTTCTCAGTTGGTTCATAATTTTATCTTCATCATGTGGAATATTTTAATACATACTGATGACCAATCCCCACAAGCATTTATCCATATTTATCTTGATATAGCAACAAATACACTGTAGTAAGCACTGGAAATCCCCAATGCATATAACACACATATCCGGTATCTCAGACATCATGACATAATCTATAAATGCCAAAACCAAAACAGCATCCAATACTTGGTAATCTATATGGAATTCAAATTACTTCTTGAAGTGATTACATTGTTATCACCAAACAAGTACCTGGTTATGTAACCAATTAAAACTAAGCTGTTACCAGCTCCACCCCTTCCCAGTTACCAATTAACATCAATTAAAGATATGCCTATGGCACCAGGTCTTTGATATTGGATACAGTTATGTGTATGCTGTTCAAGCCTGTGAATCTATTGGGCAGTTGTATCGGTTTAACCCTCTACTGCTCAAAACACATTCAAAAGTGCTTGGATGAAAACTGTCACCTGTAAAGAGTTCGGACTGCAGAACAGGGTAATGACTGCTAGGAAGTGGTTTTGGACAAAAAGACACAAATACAAATCTGCTTTCATGTTAATAGAAGACTTTTTGGGGGGGGGGGGGGTAGGGGGGCCTGGGAATTGTAGATAAGACCTGTCATAACAACAGGCCCTAGGTAAAGCTTGTCAATAGCTTCTCTTTGCATGGGTTAGAGGGAGTGGGAAGCAATCCCACTACCACCAGGTGGCTAATTGTGTGTTGATTGTATATGCATGGGGCAGACTGGGGTACACACTCTCTTACAAATCAGTTCAGAAACTGAGAAAGTGGGTGAAACATCAGCCAAGGATACTCTCTCTCTCTCTCTCTCTCTCTCTCTCTCTCTCTCTCTCTCTCTCTCTCTCTCTCTCTCTCTCTCTCTCTCTCTCTCTCTCTCTCTCTCTCTCTCTCTCTCTCTCTCTCTCTCTCTCTCTCTCTCTCTCTCTCTCCTCTCTCTCTCTCTCTCTCTCTCTCTCTCATCTCTCTCTCTCTCTCAGATTCTACTCCCCCTACATCAGCTGTTTGCTGCACTCCTGTGTAACAACTGATTCTATTTGTTCAACAGAGTTTTCCTGTAGCCAGCAATCATACTTTGTTGCTAGATTTAAACAGAACAGACAAAATCAACACATCATCTTGATTTTTCTACATAACTCACCATAGGCAGCAAGTTTTTTTTTCCCTTTTTCTTTGAGTGGTTTGTCAGCAAACACTGCAGAAGTTCAAATACATCTACCATTCAAAATTCCACTTCAAGAGTAACGCATGGAGGGTAGATTAACAGGCAACCCAAGCAGAAGATAACATAAATTTGACTCAAATTCTTGTTCCAGGAACTAGCTGCATTGACTAACAATTTGAAATGTAGTAGTTGCTCTCTTCTCAGCTTCAGTGCTTCCCTGTCATGAATCATCTGTAGATTCACCACAGATATTTATATGTTATACACCTAGGACCATCACTCACTTGGACTCGCTGATGGGACTCAGCTTAATCCCTGAAGTCTCATCCATTCTGCAAAAATAACTGGTCTTCTGGAACTAAAAACTGACACAAACTGACCTCCTTGGTATGTTTTGAAGCTGTCCAGATCTGATAGGATCCTGTTACCATAGTAACCAGTGGCTGCTGGCACAGAAAAATTGGGAAAGTGACCAATACATGTGAACCAAAATATCTAATGCAGTTTTGTGTGAACATGGTTTTTTTTTTCCTTTGGTAATATGCCATCAGAATTATGATATATGGCTGTTGATCTAGTCAAGACAAAAATATCCATTTGAAGCTTGAGTTCTCTTGTTGGAAAGATGAATGTGTGGTCATTAATTAAATATCAGGATATACTGTTGCTTGGCAATATTTTATGTTCAGGTTTTTGCACATTTTAGACATAATTACTGTTCCTGCTTCATTTGTCCACCTTTAATACTTATCTGCTCATTTAACATTTTGACTCTATTTACTCCCTTGCACACATAATATTATGCAATTAGGTAGTAATTCAGTCTAGGCGTAGACCAACTTCCATCAACATTACACCTCCTCCTGTAGCATCTTGGGTTTTCACCACTTTCATCACATTAGGCTTTGAAATGACCATTGGAACACTGTATCTGTATGGCTCGCATAACTTTGAAAACACAAGTTTCGAGTCACTGAACTTCAACATGGTCACATCCATTTAACAAAAAGTTAAAGCTACTGGAACATGTCCTTTCCAATGGGGTTCCAGAGACTGTTGCCTCCCCTTCTCCCTCTATACACCAAAACCCCTTCAGAAAGCCTACATGTCTGTGGCTAAACAAGACACTGGCTGAAGGTTCCTCTTCGGTCAGTTATGCAACATCTCCTCTTAGACCCATCATTCCAGCACCAGGCTACCCACATCCCTTGCATGAAGACCCTCTCCTTTGTACCATACCTGCTGTTATCAAAAAGATCTGGGGAGGACTTACATCAGTCTCCATAATGCAAGTCCCTCCCCCCACAGGATGACCCAAAGAATACTGAATTAATGGACCAATTTCCCTCATTAAAATAATATGGTCAGGAATGAGTTGATCAACTTCCGGATACTGTGTCAGTGGCCTGTGTGGATTTCCCTGTAATCTGGGATCTGGCCAATCATATTCCAGCTTTGCAGGTCCTAATTACCATGATAAATGGGGACCAATTGTCTGAGCTATATATACAATTTATAACATGCATGCAACACTGGACATTACAAGTGTAATGGGGCTGCTGGTTTACCAGTAAGCTATCAGCACCTTACTCTGTACTAATTCACTGATTTAGTGGCCAACTAGTGATGCCTGTATCCAGAAGCAGATGGGTGTTACCTGCACATATATAGGCCTAAAAAATAATTTCTAGCTCCCTGAAGGCTTATTATACAAAAATGTTTCATAAATCAATTTGCACTATTATATCCCATCAGTAACTGATTTTCATTAATACAATTATGTCCAGCTGCATGAATGTGTCATCCCACCAAAAATAGACACCCCATGTAGAATCAGGGCATTTTGTCATTTGATTTTCACTACTTTTGTGGCAAACTCTTAATGAAAATCCTAGCACAAATAAAAAAACAGATAGTGCAGCTACAGATGCGTTTTGGTGTAGTAATTAAGACACAATGGTGATTTAGCAACCATAAAATTTTTATAGATTAATATTGCTGTAAATGGCATGGCCCACGCAATATTGTCATTGGCAGCATACAAGTGAAGTCAGCCCTGCACTGTTATGCTGATGGTGGTGATCAGGATGAGTATAAAATCAATTAAAAATGACACTTTTCAGGTTTAAACACTTTCAATTTCCGTTTCTCCAACTAATGAGTTTATGGTCAGTGCAACAATTTATATCTTCATTTTATGAATATGTCTATTGCAATGAATGTGATGTATGTGTAGATTGACTGATGGCTGTTGTGCTACTGTGAATTCATTTAATTTCGCTGATGATTCAAAACTGTGAAAATAAGAACCCAGTGAAATATACTTTTAAAACAGCATTGATAGGAATTAAAACAAAAATAGTGAATTTAAAGTTTCACTGAAAGGTCCAAAATGCAAAAAACCGTGAAAATTCATGCCCGTGAAAATAAATGTATTCTCAGTAATTCTGCAACAAAGAGCACTTGGCACTCAATAAAATACCAAAGTATTGCACTTATTTTGGATTATAAGTTCGGTGCTCGATTGACAAGCAAACAAATAAGAACCACATAATTACAAGCATAAGAAAATATTGTTGCTTTTCTGAACCAGAGACACTTGCTTTCAATGCAGTGCTCCATAACAAGTTTGATACAGACAGTCTTGGATCAGATCCAGCATGCCTTCCTCTGTTGGCCATCATTTACAATTTTTTTTAAAGTACTGATTCATAGTGCCCACTGGAAGTGCATTCTGTTGTGTATCCTCTAACTTCTTAACTTCAACCAGAGAGAACGCAGAACTTTGTCGGCACAACATACATGTATATATGCATTTTGGATATCCATATTCTGTCAAATCTTCGATGAGTTGTCAATGTATCCAGGAATGCCATCCACTGTCAGGGTGATTGTGCCATTGTTAACAGAACAATTTTGACTGTTTTTTACTACTCAGATACTGACCCAAGTCTGGCTTACATAGAAGATCCTTGGATAACACTATACATAACCCAGGCACTATGGCTGAACTTTGTCCCTACACTCAATACCTATCATTGAGGTTTTATTTACCAAATTTCCCACATCTCATTTTGCCAATTTGTATTCTCTGCCTGACCTAAGATGTCTGGAGCCTCCAAGGAAATTACGCATTTTCCCTCTGAGGAGCTATTCCAGTTTACCATACTGCTCACTGTGTTAATTCAATGGACCAGACCACAAGGGCCACTAAAAAAGCTACCATATGACATCAGCACTGCACAAGACTGTAAGGAGCACTGAAAAGGCTAAGATATGACATCAGCACTGCACATCAAAGAGAGCGGGTACTGCACATATGATACTGAAATGTTTAAGGCCAACAGCAGAATATACACTTGGCTAGCAGTGAAATGTAATTTGTAATGATCCACTTGGATCTTCCACTGCAATTTTAGAGTCTGTGTTTAGAATGGTCTCTATGTCTGGAAGATGCCGCATAGAAACAGGCATAACAAAAACACCACCACACAGAAAATAACCCAAATAACTTTCAAGTTAATGGGGAAAAAACACAAATGCACCCCCAGTTTGTATGCAATGTATAGTTCACATGTTTTTGTCTTTATTTCACTGATACATTTGTGACCATACCATGCAATTTGGTGTATGCCAATCAAGTCCTGCATTACATTTTTATGCATGGAACATGGAAACAGTGCATAGTTGCATTTTCTGTTGATTTTAACCTCACCTCTCTACAGTCAGTGATAACATAAAATGCCTGAACGCTCTGCTGTTTCTCTTTGCAATTTCTTTCAGTCTGTATCTTATATCTGGGACTACATTATGCCCACACACACATAATCTATATCTGTATATCAAGAAGCATTGGTGCCTCAGATTTGCTGACCATGCATTGTCCACAACACAGCACAAATTTCACACGCATTGTCAGTGCATTTGATGGCCAAATTGTGACTGTAGAAATGCAATTGAACACACCATGCCATTTACCCACTGAACTAGAATGTCAATGTCCCCATGTGCTTATTGGACACAGACTCAGTGTGTAAATTTTCACATTTCCCATGGCAAATATTGACTCTCAAAGTGGTTAGTGTTTTTGAATAGCGTCTTGACGTTTTTACAGAATATCCTTACATCAGGTTTCACTTCAGAATCCATACACTCCAACACTGTGTTTGTAGATGCATGTTTTCTTCCACATTACTGCTCTTCAAACGCATTTAGGTGGCAGGCTCTAGATTTGCCAGTTCATTCCTCTATGTCTAGAGCTCAATGTAGGAAGTCTTTGAAGCCCTGTGAAAATGTTTCTATCTGTGACAACAATTCTTTTACAGTTGTGATATTGTAGGTCGTACACTCACAGGAACACATGTATCACCATTTCTGTTTGACTACACTGCCAACTCCCATGCACAATCTACCACAATGCTTGACCTGCACATCAGAAGTCTCCCTTATTAGCATACAGACTAAAATGTCAGCCAACTTCCTTCCACACTACATCTAAATGAATGAAAGATCTGAAACTGGTCAACTTGAGATGAAAGTTAAGAGCACAAATAATGGAAAATCTTCCTAAGAATATCTGCAGTCACATTCAATAACAGAATGAATTATTGAGATTTAAATTATGATTATGTCAAGCTCATGGCATGAAAAACTAGCTTATCATGGAGTTTGCAATTCAAAACAGACTAAATATTAGAAAACAATCTGAATAGCATGAGTTACTGCATTTATTAGGTTGCGTAGAATGTAGAACTGGATTGCTGGATTTACTATTTAATCACGTCATGAAGGACCCCTTTAAAGTATATAATATATATATATATATATATCATGCTATTTTGCAAATTTACACTGTCACCATAGCTGTTAGATCAAAATGCTATATATTACAAGGTAAATCTTTGCATTACTGAAATTCAAAAAGGTGTTTACACCACACCAACACTTTCACTCAGTTCAATACAAGAAAAGAAGAAAAAAAACCCTTCTGGGGAGCACACTTTCTGAACACCCCTTGTGTACATACCAAGGTACATGTAATGTCCAACAGTGGTAATCTGATCCCACACACCCATGACGTGACTGAAATGGAGTGGTGATTACAAATGGTCACAGATTACCTGGGCAAAGATATTGTAGTCTTTGAGATGCTGGGTGTTCCTTCAGGAATGTCTCTAAAATAGGCTGATACAAATACTTTCAATTCACCTTGTATGTACACAAGTGACACAGAAAAGTTCAGAGGACCACAGGATAAATGTCAGCATGCTTTTGACTTTGTGTACATCACATGACAGGTCAGGAGCATGCAGAGTAGGCCACTCTCAAAGTTTAGTTGCATCAGGGATTGGTGCTGTAAGGCAATGCCCACAGCAAACATGAAGGAATCGGTGATGTGGACAAATTGTGGGTCATCAAATGGATCACGGTGCTTGGGGTACTGGTGTAACTCTTTTGGTACTCAATGATGTTTCCATCCCCAGAGCTCTTGCGTATCTATGACAAACTCCTATGGCATCTGGACTCTCATGAATCAATGACAAAGATCCTATGATCTACCCTGGTTACTATGATATTTGGTGAAGATAAGTCCCAAACTCAAACCATGTGTGTCACATTGATGCACAGAGTCACTGAAGCATTTTCTGTGACTGTTGACACGGTTTCCTACCAGTAAAGCCTTTTTTGCTGACTGGATCAACCAAATATCAAGCCTTTGTGGGTAAGATATATCATAGAATCACTGTGATGTACATGTAACTAGATAACACTAACGTGCTATCAGTTAAGCCATAGACCCATAAATAGATGCAAAGGATTTAATGGAACTAGACATCTTTACAGCACACTGACCAGCAGGGACCTGAAGAGGGTGGCATGATTTTACATCAGGGGTCTGGCATGATGGGACTCTACCCTCTCTTGGGTTACTGTTTTGCTCATTCCAAATTCCTACTGATCCCACATTAACTCATCTGTCATGACAGACCACTTGTTTAATAAGACTTCCTTTAGGGCAATTGATATAGACGAGTTTGCTAGATAGGGAATATTGTACAAATAAAATTGACCACTAAAACACTAATTTAAGACTGAGTCAACAGCTCTCCTTGGGACACTTTGAGTGTAATCACATAGTTTCCCAAGGAAAGCTGTAGACTAATACTACTTATTAGACAATCAGATAAGACAAAGCAAGGCCAGTGGCAAACAAAGACTTGGAACAGTAAAAAACTTTGACCAGTTTCCCTCATAGGCTGAGGTCATCAGGGAGTAACTGAAACACTGTCGTCAGACACTGTCTTTATAGTGAGGGGTGACCTTGTCCAGGAACATTGGGCAACGTACCGTAGATTATGACGTTAGTGCATTGGGCTGATCTACTGGTCCCAAGGACGTGTAAGTGAATGACGTGACTTATGGTTCTTTTCACATCATAATAGATCTCGCGTACCCTACCCAGGTGACTCCTGTGAGTTAGGTAGCTATGTGCCATTAAAAAAAAAATACTTATTAGACAAGGCTCGCTGGTATTTGAATGAAAGGTATCTTCATGAGGAATTTGAATCTTTTAACCACTATATGTTTAACGGTAATGAAAAAACAACTATAGCCGTGATTAGCACTTAAAGAGTTAACATGCTACATCACAAATGGTGCTTGCATATGTTTGCTCACAATTTTCACATCAAAAGTAATGCAGGTACATGTTCATTTACACACCTAAAACCTTGGATACAACATACAGTTGATTTTGCCACCTGAGGACCTATATTTGTCTTGTGAACAACTCCTAAGTCCCTACTCTCAAAATAATGAAACCATGTTAAATTTGCACATGAATAATGATTTGGGAGATATTTCATGCCAAATAAACAGATGTCATTTTGATCTGTGTTCTTTTAGGAAGTCTGAGTGAGAAAGAATTAAATTATCTCCATTCACATTCCCCTTTACATGACGTAGCAAAGTAGTACCACAGTCATACACACATCCAAAAAAAACAAACAAACAAACAAAAAAAACCCTGGGCTTCTTCTAAGTTCTTGTTCAGGCACCACATTTGCCTCAATTTTGCCCGATGGGTCAAATAATGTGTTAAATCTCCATAAAACTCAGATTTTTTTTTACCTGTCCTGGCCAAAAGCTTCACTTGTCCCACACAATAGGGTTTGTTCTTATGTCAAAGTCCATGAAAAAACACTCTTGAAAGCTTTCCAAAACTCCAGTACTGCACAGTGACTTACAAGACAAATTAAATCAGGGCACCTACATTTCACCACCAGTTGGGCAATTTGGGAATCAGGGATTATAATAAAGAGATTACCTGGCAGAGGATATCACCTCAGGAGGTCACAGGTGTCTTTGGGTTCACCTTTGTAAAGATGGTTATAACCCACCCTATATGCATTCAGAACTGTTATACAAGGCATTTAAAATGCTGGGTTTTTTTTCACAACAATGCATCTCCAATACACCTTTTCTTCAAACAGGCCAATATAATGTGATGATTTAGTCATCAAACTGTGACTGTCATTTCCACCCAGAGTCACTTATGGCACCACCAGATGGTCTACATTAACAAATTAACAGGTCTAATAAAGAAGTTCATGGCAAACAAGATGTCACTGATTGGAGTGCATTGTGCACAACATTTTTTGTGCCTAAACCTGGACACAACTTTTAAATAATTCTCCACTTTCTCCACACATAGAATGTGCATCTCTCTGGAAGAACTAAACCTTTTGATCAAAATGAATAAATAAATTACATGTAATTAATTAATAAGTAATAACCATGCTGTTTATCTTATGGCAAAATACCAGGTTCATAAATACTGTGCAACAAGTTTGCCAAAAATTACCTTTGTCAGAACATCTGATGGACATTTGGTAGCATATTGTGTCTAAAAAAGCCAAATATAAGCTGAACTGGGATGCTAGGTGAACCACCTTGGTCACAATGCACCAGCAGTCCCATCTGACACACATGATGCAATGATGATACCCTACCTAATACCAACATACTGAACACATTTCAATACTCTTTGTGTCACCCACATCTTGCCTTCATATATGTATATATATATATTAACCACTGTCTACTGACTTGTAAATGCGTAACTCACATTTGACACCTTCCAAATATATGCCAACTTTGCATTGATATGGGCAAACATCAACAGAGTTAGCGAATTATCTGATCACATGAATTGGCGAGCACATAACAAGCACCAAGTCAAGGCACATAAATTCCCTTTTTCTCTATCTGGTCCCAAAAGCAAATTATTTTGATTGTTCAATTTTGCGCTTTTTATTTTGCACCACTTTAATTCTTCTCACCTTAAACTCTGAAAAATCAGCTGGTGATCAAGTGCCATCTGTTTCAATGTCTTTTGCTAATTTAAAATTTCAGGAACATGTTTAAAAGAATTATTGACAAGCCCTAGTTATGCTGTTGTTCAAGAGCTTTCCTTGGTATGGTTTGGGCATAAACAGCACCCAACCTGTACCATGGAAGTTGTTGACTCACTAGGTCAAAGGGTTAATGTTACTGTAACACATGTACAAATCAAGCTGAAATCCTGGTTATACAGTGATCACTGTATATAGTGTATTAAAAACATGCTCAATTGTTTCCAAATGTGATGTCCATACCACTCACCCTTTCACCTACACTCAAACTTTTTTCTCCTAAATAATATCCTGCCAATGGAAACTGACTTCTTTTTTTTTAAATTTTATTTTCCAAATTTTCAACAGCATCCTGACACTTTTCAGTATGTTTAAACGCTACACTCAAAATGTATTGAACACAGGTCTACGGAGCAGGCATAAATTTATCAAAACTTTATCTGTATAACCCAGAACTAGAATTTTATGTCAACAGGCAATTCTATCTTTCCGGGTCTTATTGGCTTGAAATTTAATAATCTGAAAGGAAGATCTAAATATATCCCACATGTAACCTGCAAAAATAAAAGCTGTAGTCTGAATGCAGTATAATAATATGTCGTTCATCTTTTCACACTTCCTTCTGTAATTTATACCTGGCTGATCGCAGACCAGACAGCGCACATCACATCAGTTGCTCCAATACGGCCGTGGCACCTGAACTACGCGGTTGTACTGGACCCGCCCACCTTCTGTTCATAAAACATCGATTCACACAATGTGCAAGCAAACACACGTGCTCTCATACTATCAATCAATAACAAAAGGCCGTATGCAACAAAGCACACTGTCACTGTGTACAAAAGCCATTGATAACTAACGTATTACGCTATCACACCTTAGTAAATACACACGTATTATCAAGTTCCCGTTCCTTCGCCAAATCTTTCGGGGGATCCTGTGAGGTTATTTGAGGGTCTAAAGGGTCCCACGTGCACCAAATACCAGCTGTTTCTTCTCTAATATGGTGCTCGGAACAGGATCTTAACTGTGGAGATCAATATCGGACTTTGACATTTGTAATATAGATTTAAAACTCCTTACAGCATATAGATTACCATCAAATGAACTGTGATAAATCTGAACACAAAAAATTACGACTTACCCAAGGCTTCGACCAATTTGAGTATGACACCACCAACATGAAGGTCTCCTCGGACGCGAAGCGTTCGCTCCACTTGGAGATCGGTAACTGTGATGGTCAAGTCCCATGACCCATCTATCATTGCACCATCTGGCATCATCATCTTGGCAGTTTTTCCTGTAAAAACAACGCTCCTAGAGGCCTAAAAATTATCCTGGTAAAGTTAGCACTAGTAATAGCAGCACCCGCGAAACGGTTCAGCAAAATCGTGCCGATGGTCACTCACTGAATACCCGTGGCGTACACAAGTTTCTGACTGGTCTCTTCAATTAATAACCAAATGTATTACTCCTGTAATTGCAACAAAATCAAGCCAATCGGTTGGCGATACTCAACCAGGAACCAACAATGTTCAAGTTTGAGTGCTTCTTTCAAACATGGTGGCCCAAAATGCTCTTATAATTCCCCTTCCAAAATGTAAATAGGCAAAGTGTGTCAGATAAAAATCACGGAGTCAGTCTGCCCGTCTCCTTGTACCGAGCACTGACGATGTGCCTGATGAGCAGCAGTTAACGTCACAGCCCCTCGTCACAGGTTTCCGTCTGTTTCACACAACTTCCGAAGCACTGTCCCGCTTCTTATCTCAGCATTGACAGAAGTTTCTTTGCTGAAGTTCATACACGTCCGTGAACCGCCTTTGCATAGCCCCAACACAACTCACCAATCTCATTGCTGTCTGCATGGAGCCCCAGATCCACATGACCCTATTAGGAAGCGAATGATATGCAAGCGCAGATGAATGTACATGTTATAAAACATCTTTTTATTGGATAATGTCTATGAGCAGTCGAATTTATAAATATTGTTGTTAGACAAATATCAGACGGAAAGTAATCACATATTGGGCATTCATTTGGATATTATTATATGCTTATTATCATGACAATAGCTTATATGAAAATACGCATTAGAAAAATCTATATCACGGAGAATTCCCTTTACAGCCTGCTGAATCATTGGCCAATCAAAATAAGTGTTGCAAGTAAGCGCTCAACGCAATGGGCTCTCACAATGACGTCACCCGGATTTCCCGTAAACATTGACTACTTCATCATCTCCTGGTTTTTCCTTGGTTCAAACTTGCCCCGGGAAAGTAATAGTATTGGTGATATTAAAATCACATAGTCCAGGAAACTTTGTTTCAGATACTAAGGGGGAAAAAAAAAGACACGGTAAGAGCTGTTATGCATGCATGTATTCTATACTTTGCCCATATATCCCCCCCCCTTCCCCCGCAGAGTAAGGGACCGGTCAGAACAGAATATTTCGCTAGGGGTGAGGAGGGGGAGGGGGGCATTGGACGGAGCTGAGGAAAATTGGGGGGGGGGGGGAACAAAAAAATTACGGATACCAAAAAGGGGGGAGGCGGTTCCTGAAGATTTTAAACCTCACGGAGGCCCCCCCCCCCCCCTCCGTGAGGTTTAAAATCTTCAGGAACCGCCTCCCCCCTTTTGGGGGGAGGGGAGGGAGGGAGGGACACACAGCCAGGTATTAATCTTGTATCAGTGAAAATTTTCAAAACCAAAACTATGCTATAGAGGGACTGGGGTAGGGAGAGCTACCATCATTTGGGATCTATCTCAGGTGCCACAGACATATTTAAACTAGAGCCAAGGTTGAGCTTTGTTCGGCTCAGTGTAGCCTAATTTGATTTGATATCCAAAGATTTTAACAAACCGGTGTTAAAATTATTAATCTGTGTGCTGAGTGACAGTCAATGATAGTGAAACTGAAAGTTTGAAAAATCTTATGAGGGAATGAGTTGATTGACAAAGATTTTACCAATCCTGTGTGTTATTGTGTAATTCTATTCTTTAACACAAGTGTGAAGCTTGCCCTTTGTTATTTTTTTCTGTCACAAGAATTGTCTAGTCTGTAAAACAAAACAAACAAAAAAAAAACAAACAAACAAAACAAAAACAAAAACAAAAAACAAAACAAAACAAAACAAAAACAAAACAAAACAGAAATGATATTTTTGATTGATATTGTTAAAAATGGTAAGCAGAAATCTGTGTATTTTAATCACAGTTTTTATTTTTTTTCAGAAGCTATCACTACTCCAAGAATTAATTATTATAATCATTATTATCATCATCATCATCATCATCATCATCATCATCATCGTTATAGAAAATTAGAGTTAGTATGGATCTTAATATGTACAGGTAAATGTTTTGAGTGCTCTTCGAAGGATTCTTTCATTGAATGATTTTATATAATTAAATAGTCTATTTATCAATACATGAAGAATCAACTTTGAATTATTAATTACACTGAAATCTCCTCATTGGGACCTCTCCGTGACTCTCAGTGATGGAACTACCTTTTTCATAATTTCTTAATATTTTTTATTTGATATCAAGACCATTGCCCCATCAAGACCGAATTTTACCAGTCCATTGGGTTGTCTTAATAGGAATATTTCACTGTATAAGTATTATTATATAAAGTTATTTGTACAGCTTTTTTAATTGATAATACTTTCACACATGGTACAAAATAATATGTTTAAATAGCTGTCATGTCCATGTCCCAGTAAGTAAACAGCCCAGATTACCCCTGGATTTGTTCATCTGAAACAGTACAGATGTTGGTATTTGAACCAGTGAAGGGGGGGGGGGGGGGCTTGAAAAAATGCAAGAATTCGGGGGGGGGGGGGGCGGGGAAACAAAAATTTCTGAAATTTTGTTTTTCTTGCTCATCTCTCCTTCCCCCCCCCCCCCCCCGGGCGATATATGACCAGTCCCTAACGACCGGCCGGGAGCATTTTCGATTTTATATTATTTTTTCTTCTCTCAGCATAATTTAAAGAAATTCTAATGTGATCAAACATCACATTTGATTTGAATTAACGTGGAGGAGGATTTTACATTATTTTTCCCCTGAGCATGAAAAAGTGATTTTTTTTAAAACCAATTACTATGCTGCAGAACATCCGAATTGATTTACCCATGGACCTACTATCTGAGAGATAGTAGGTCCATGACTTGGCCAAATAGGAGGAAAGGAGAGGGGAGTGCAATGGTTTTCCGTACTGGCGTACTGGGCATTTTTATCTGCCGTATACTTACGTACTGGAAGGCCTTATTATATGCGCATTTTCTTATTTCCGTACATTGTTCCAGCGTAAAATTTTCAACTGTACCAGTGTATTATTAATACATTAATTTTGGACTACGGAACTTACTTTTTGCACTTTCTTTGCATATTCCCGTTATCACGACTTATTGCTTCCCAACTGGGGTCAGAATGCCCGGCATCCAATTATTTACTACGGGGTAATTTCACCGATGCAGGTAGCTGGTGAGACTTATGGAATTTTTGTGCATTTGTGTGAGTGGACGTTCGTTTGTTTTTGCACGTTCTGATTCATTACGCATTCATAATTTATGTCTTCTTTCCCCGGTTGCTTGTGCAGTATGTACAAAGGAGTCGTAAATTTGACTTGATTAATATACATATATATCCAGCCCCATTCATTTATTTAGAACTGAGGAAAGGATGGTGCAGAATTTAAGGTGACCTCTGGCACGCCAAGCTTCATTCAGATTAAACCTGTCGCACGTTTTTCTTTGCTCATGTCTACCTGTGATCCATACGGGTAATTAGAGACATTGTGCCATGAAGCACAAAGATTATCAGATATGCGCTGATGCTATCAGCCAGTGATAAACTTATTCATGTTACTTTATGACTCCTACTTTCACAGTAATAGCATCTACCGGGTACCTACAAAATTGAGTTGACCTCTGAAGCAATAAAAATTCCTTGATAATTTTGTGCTCATCGTGATGATAATGATGCGCTGGTCAGGCAAATATACATCCTATGTGTTCCATGACGGGTTTGCAAAATTCAACAGAGGGTGACGTTAAGTTCTGGATGCGTGGGCCTAATTCATTATGGAAAGCCACAACTGATATGCTGCTTAAAATACCATGCATTGTAAAGCAACCGATCAACAACAACAACAAAAAAGGATGAGTATGAATCGAGCCAGGGCAAGAGGACGATGAAGAAAAGCAGGAGAACAAAACAACCTGCAAGGTAAAGCAAAGGAAGCGGACCTTTTTCAAATCAAGCATGTGCACACGTGGACGAGGTCTTTTTGCCGCAAAAAGCCAAAATCAGGATAGGGTGCATAATCCTATCATGTCATTAGTTCCCCGTTTCATATGTCCCGACCAATTATTAAGAAGGTTCCCAAATTTATTTATTTTTTATTTATTTATTTATTTATTTATTTATTTATTTATTTATTTATTTATTTATTTATTTATTTATTCATTCATTCATTCATTCATTCATTCATTCCTTCATTCATTCATTCATTCATTCCTTCATTCATTCATTCATTCATTCATTTATTTATTTATTCACGTTTTTGTTTGCCTGTCTGTCCATCTATTTATTTATCTTTTTGAAAGAGAATAAAAGGTAAGAAGTCCAGGCCTATAAATCTTTCTCTCTCTTCCGTCCCCCCCCTCTCTCTCTCTCTTTCTCTCTCTCTCTCTCTCTCTCTCTCTCTCTCTCTCTCTCTCTCTCTCTCTCTCTCTCCATTCTGCGTTTTCTTCTGTCTATTTCGTTCCTGATGTCTCTACTTGCCTTATTTCTTTCCCCATTCATTTTCCTTTTTAATTTTGTTTACTGGAACAGATGAGCATGTACGACGGGACATCTAAGGTATTCATATACAATGAAACGTTATATTATACCATGCATTGATTGCACTTTCCTGCTGAGCAGACCTGTGGCCCTAGGTCTGTTGGCTTTCACACGACCTTGTACTCATTTCGGATAGTCAGAGTGTTTGCAATGTTGTCTAGATAAGCTCCATTCATATTGTCAGAATTGGAACTTAAATATTAACGTGGAAAAATCTAAAGTTGTTATATTTGATAAGGCTGGCAAGAAGATTGTGAGACGATTTTTTTATCGGTAATCAAGAATTGGAAATATCAAACAAATTTACATATCTGGGTCTTGAAATGACGTCAAACGGAAGTTTTGCTGGAGCTGTCAGACAACTTTGTGAAAAAGCAAGGAAGTCTCTTGGTCGCTTAAAGCGAACTTTATTCAGTGAAATTGTAGATATTCGATTGCATCTTGATTTCTTTGATAAACTTATTGCTCCAATCTTTCTTTACGGGTGTGAAATATGGGGTGCCTATACAATTTCTCCACTGAAATCTATCGGTAGGGACGATATTAGTGGATATTTTAGGACGGAGTTTGAAAAGTTACATCTGAGTTTTCTTAAGTACACTCTGGGAGTGAATTCAAAAGCCTGTAATATTGCTGTACTGAGTGAGCTTGGAGCATATCCATATTCGTTAAAAATAATGAAAAGTGTTTGTAAGAACTGGCACCGCATAAGAAATTCTGATTCACGTCAAATTTTATACGATGCTTACAAATGTAATGTTGAATTGCTGGCATCGAATAACTCGACCTGGTTGAACAATATCAAAACTACAATGTCGCTAATCAGCTGTAATGATATTTGGAACAATGGCGTTGATGAATACGGGGAATTTTCACACAATTTAATAGAGAAATTATTAAAAGAGAAATTTATACTTCAATGGCAGAATGACTTCCTTAAACAAGCCTATCCAGATAAAAAGTTGAGAACCTATTCGAAATTTAAATTAGATTTCAAAATAGAAAAGTACCTAATTGTATTAAAGAATTTGAACGAAAGGAAAAATTTGACCAGATTAGGAATAAGGGCACATAATTTGAACATTGAAAAAGGTAGACATAGAAGGCCAGTTAAAGTTCCCTTTGATGAGAGAATTTGTGATTCGTGTTTGGAAGTCGAAGATGAAATTCATTACGTTGTAAATTGCCAAAAGTTTATAGAAGCCAGAAATAGATTATTTGTTACTCTGAATAAATTTATTGTAGATTTTGACCATTTATCGTCCGAAAACAAATTCATGAAACTTATGAAATGTGACGAAATTGAAATTATATGGCGATTTACAAAATGTATCTCGGAAACAGTGAAAATCAGGGGTACACTATAGTACTCTAAAGTGTTTTAAAACCTACAATACTTTGAGTTTTTTTTGGGGGGGGGGGAGGAGCTGCCCCTAAGGCATACAAACAGGTATTGTTGTAATGTACTGTGTTGTATTGTACTGTTGTGGTATAGTGTATTGTATAGTGTAGTGAGTTACAGATTACCATTTATTGTATTTATGGTGCAGTAATAAAGTCATTCATTCATTCAATGCAACAGTTGTTTGCTGGTTGTTTCTTGAATCTACTCTACAATTATATATTGAATACACTTCTGGGCATTCTACTGCAATAGTTCGACGGATTAAGAACTAATACAGGAAAACTAAGTTATTGTTTATATTCATGATTACATATACGGGACCCTTCCATGCAGAGAGGTACATTTGTCCGCTGATGTTATCCCCCAAACTTTTTTTTCATCTGGATACAAAAGCAAAAACCGAAATATCCCGTTTGATATACATGTACATCAAAGAATAACAACTTCATAACAAGTCAGCCAAGTCAGCCAAGTCAGCCAAGTCAGCCAAGTCAGAGCATCGTCCTTTGTCACAGAAAAATAAGTTCCCGATAAATGCAAAATCAGTCTAATTATTCCATCTGAAAAATTCATGACAATTAATTGCAGACATTGAAGCCTTGCGTCTGTGCCTGTGTCTTTTCTAGCGACTGAAAGTGTATGACCAAGGAGGGTCTACCCTTCTTGGTATGAGCAATGAACAAGACGCGACAGTTGCATCACCATTTGCCTCTTCCATGCTGGCCATGCAGAGAAGGCAAAATAAAAACTCAGTTTGATTTCTGATCACATGTGAAAGCATGTGCCATATGATGTATCTATCTGTAAACAACATACACAGCAAGATGTATATTAAAGGTGATGCATCTCATTGATGCAGTTTATTGGTAAGCCGACTGGTTTTGAGCCTCAGTGACATTCAGTGAAATCATTTCTAGATGAACTGCTTTCATGTCCGAATCTGTTCCTCTTTCTTCTCCTCGTTTTGGATGTTCTTGGATTTCTAAATAGTGCCAAATATCCAGGTGTGTCAACTTTGAGGTTCTTTATTGATAAATTATTTAAAGAAATATAATTCATATTGCCCAAGTTCATACATTCTTCTTGGATATACAGTGTATGTTGATGTTTGTAAAAGTTAAATCGTCGTTGGTACAAGGCCTCGTGTCAATTATATGACTGAGATTAAAATAAAGATTATATAATTGGTTATGTTTAGTGAAACAACCATATGTTAAACGATTCATCTGAATTAGATTCGAATAGACAAACCGCTTAGGCTTCTGCCGTGAGAAATATTTTAGAGTGTGATGGGTTTGGAAACATTAACATCGGCGAGCTCAATTTTCTTGATAGTCGAAAGACTTGCTTGCGAGATCAATATAATAAAATGTTTCATTCATCACTCTTTTCAAGTGGCTTTGTCCGTTTTAATGCAAAATAACGCACGTATCGAAAGTTTAAAAAGGAACACATGATGCAAGATTATTTAAATGTTGTCAAGTGTTTTGAATTGCGAACATCTCTATCAAAACTATGTTTGAGCAGGGACGTGCTATTCTGACTAGCGCGTGCCTTGTCTGAGGACTCATCGAATATAGAAGATGTATTGTAACACAACCATAGAGTAAAGAGTTTGTATTCAGTGCAGCAACAAAACTATTGAGGATTGAATCACTTTTTACTGTAAGATGTCCAACCTATGGTCAGGTAAGAATAAATATTCTCTCCTCACTGATGGGTCAAACAACATGAACTTATTTTCACCTGAGGTTGATGTGGCCATGCGTATTTGTAAACGTGGATATTGCCTGTTCCAAGAGCGCAAAAGTACGGGTTAGCTTATGGTTTCATTGTAAGTCTTGTACACTTTTGCTATTGTGTCACTGTATGTCTGTTTATGCTGTGAGGCCTTTGAGGGCACAAAAAGCAATAAAGTTATAATTATATGTAAACAAGATGCAATTAAGCACGAGGGTACTAATGAATGATTAAGCCGAGATGCACTTTAATTCATTTAAGTTCTAAATATGTTCACCAGCCTAGCATTACAAAAATTTCTTGACATAGTACAGCCACACAGCCAATATACTTGTAACAAGTAAGCTGGCTGTATAGCACTGAACTATATCAGGGCCTTCAATGCATTGTAAGGATTAGCCATGTTGATGCGCACACCTGTCCAATGTTGGCATTATGCAGTCAAACACGTTCACCGAAAGAAATTTCTATCAGCATGACTGTGACACACTGCATGCTGGTGACGTCCCCGTAAAACTTGGAACAGGAACTGTGTACATTATTTGCTGCATTTGATTTTCTGTGAGCCCCTCTTGTGCCTCATAAAAGTATCAAGTAATGAGGCATATAATGACCAGCATCTGATTGAACACGTACGTAACTAAGGCAACCATGTTCACATCAACCGAAAGCCCCTCAACTGGGCACCAGATGTGTCACAGCAACCGAAAGCCCCTCAACTGGGATAATGAATCACCCTATCAGCTTAATTGGCATAAGTAAATACAAAGAAAATAGAGTAAAGGTGATTTCTACACCTTGGTTGGCCTTTCACATAAAACTTGTACATTTTTTAAAAAATATTTATACCAGCAATTGAAAAAAGAAAGGGGAGAGAGAGAGAGAGAGAGAGAGAGAGAGAGAGAGAGAGAGAGAGAGAGAGAGAGAGAGAGAGAGAGAGAGAGAGAGAGAGAGAGAGAGAGAGAGAGAGAGAGAGAGAGAGGAGGCATTGCCTGTCATTTGAAAAATGAAATTTAGTTAATTTGATTTCGGTTCAGTCGGAAATTATTTTTCTTCCCATGTTACTTTATCAAAGGGCTCATCACTTGCAATACACTGGTTCAGGATGTGTGGATTTATCCTTTCTCTGAAAAGGGTGAAAAAAGAAAGAAAACAGCGGGTTAACAGTGTCAATGCTCCACTGACTTCTTTGATATATGTGGTAGATAGACAAGGTTTAACCAGCCATACTGGACACTTTCTGCCCCACTTATTGTGAATAATCTGGAATCATCGGAGGGTTCATACTGAGTGTCCATGATCCACCGGGCAAATGCATGCACATAATCAAACCCTTTGTGGAAATCAAGCCCGCTAATCCGACAGTTCCATGCTCAAGAATGATTGGGCTAATTGGTTGTCCGAGCCTTCTGTAAGAAAAATATCCTGTATACAGCCATCCTTCAATCTACAATGATCTCAATAGCAGAGTTTGACTGTAGTCACCTCCTCAGAGATTTGCCCTGGCCACTATCCAAGTAAAGGCATGACATACAGTGAAACGTGAGCTTGAGTAAGGGCCTGTACTGTCAAGATGAGGAGAGAGATCCCATCTGTATTTATATATATATTGGTCAGAGTTCAAAGACAAACAATGGCACATGAAGAGACTGCACATGATGTAATTGAAAGCTCCGCCTTGGTGTTTGTTGATGGAACATTCCAGTTGAAAGATGAGGACTAGTCTGGCTACTCATTACACAGGTCAAAGGAAACGAGACTCCTACTCTCACACATTACGTGTGGACCAACATCCTGATCATATGAAGTAACCCTACTACAGTTTCGATACATTTTTTCCTTCTTTTTTCCCTGTCATATGAGAAGGGAAAAGAGAATCATAAAACAAAATTTGTGAGACAAGAAGGCTGTCACATCATCAAATAAGCTAAATATTTCAAACCCAAGATATATGTATACGGATACACAGAAGTGTTTTTTTTAATTTAAACAACCATTGGCCAAGCAGTTTAGAAAAGTTTGTTCAGCCCCCCCGCCCCCCCCCCCCCCCCCCGCAAAAAAAAAAGTCAAGGGAGGATGGCCATTTGGAGAAACTTGCCCAAGGTACATCCCCCAACAAACTTTGAAGTGGATCTAGTTAGTTAGCAGTTTGGAGACTCTACATACACATGCATGTACATTGGTATTTCTACAATAATCATGCTTACTCTGACTTATAACTATGTAATTTAAAAAACAATTATTAAAAATCAGCAAATAACAGAACTCTCACGTAGTGAACAAACTTGCTGGAGATCAAGTCAAGCTCCCTTTCCACCAACTCAGAACAGAATGCAACATACTTTTGGGAGAAGTTGAATATTACAAAACAACACACACAAAAAAAATATTAAAGAATATTGCAGATCCACCTGTTCAACAACGTGAGGTCCAGGGTTGGCCAGAAGTAATGCTGTGCCATTTTGAAGCAATTCACCCAGTGGTTTTGGAGATTTTAAACGCACACACACACACACACACACACACACACACACACACACACACACACACACACACACACCCACACACACACACACACACACACACACACACACACTCAGCAGAGACCAACCCAAGGTATATCACTACCAAGTTTGTTGTGGATATGGTCCATGGTTTTGGACAAAACTATACATACATGTATATACACTGGTATGTATGTAGTTACACTGCTAATGTGTTCACTTATCTATCATTACATATTTCAAATATGTATTATAAATCAGCAAATGTTAGTTCTCGCATGCAGTGAACAACCTTGTTTGAATCACTGATGTTAGAGAGGATTTTGATGATTTTCTAAACAAATAAAAAATATAATAACTGAAGCATTATTTATTGAAACTTGGAAAAAAGTCACCCAATGTACATCTTCAGGGAGTCTGAAGTTGATCTGGGCAATGAGTATTCATTTGTGTACACCAGTATCCCTATGTGAACCATGCTAACATGTACTATTATTGTTTTATTTTGAAAATTGTTACTACCAGTATGATAATGGTACCACCTAGTGAACAACTTAAGTGGGATCAAGCTATGTTCACCCAAGTTGGAAGAGAATTCCAGCCTGCAATTGGGAAGTGAAAATTGTAAAACTGCATAGCTACACGGTAATTCCTTACCCCCCCCCCCAAAAAAAGAAGAGCCACCTTTTCCACAATTTAAACTTTTAAACTAAGCTTAAATAATAAAAATAGCCCTTATAAATAAACAGATAAGTCAATCAAATCAATCAATCAATCAATCAATCCATTAATCAATGAAAATATAAATGAATCCACCAATAACTATGCAAATTAATTAATTAAAAAATGCAATCAGAGATTGCTGGATCTATCCCCCCCCCCGCCTCATTTATAACCTTGCTAATCACAAGTCTCATTTTGGAATGACTGTAGTCAATAAACATAGGCTATCACTGTGACCCAAATACTTGACCTTGTTACCTACTTTTGTTTCATGACACACCCTTAGCTCAAAATATATGTGTGCTTCAAGTTTAAAAAAACTCAGCAAAACAGTAAAGGAATTATAGCACGGATACGGTTTTATAAGGATATGTCACTGTGACCCAGATACTTGACTTAGTGACCAATATTTGTTACATGACACACCATTATGCAAGATGCACCTGTGTGTACAGTTTCATTAATCTAAGCTGAAGGACAAGTGATTTACAGCCCAGACATGAATAGCATGCAAAGATGCATAATACTTGACCTAGTAACCTATTTTTGTTACTTGACAAACCTTCGGGTCAAGATGTGTGTTTGTGAAGTTTCATGAACTAATTTAATGAGTAAAGGAATTACAGTCCGGACATGATTCTACCAGGATATACCACTATGACCCAGATATTTGACTTAGTGACCTACTTTTGTTGAATGACACACCCTTACGTCCACATACACCGACCTGTAAACTTTCATTTGCTTGAGTTGAAGGACAAGTGAATTATAGCCCAGATATGAAAAACTGTAATGCAGTTTTATATAAAGGCCTCACCATGACCCAGATACTTGACCTAGTTATCTACTTTTGTTCCATGACAAACTTTTAGTTCAAGATATATGTGTATATGACGTTTCATGAAACTAATTTCATGATTAAAGGAATTACATTCCTGACATGATTTTACCAGGATATACCAGTGACCCAGACATTGACTTAATGACCTAGGTTTACTTCATGGCACACCTTTGGGCAAGATATATGCATATGTGAAGTTTCATAAAATAATTTAAAGATTAAAAGAATTAAAGCCCAGACATAACTTTACACAGATATGTCACTGTGACCCAGATACTTGATTTGGTGACCTAATTTTAGCATGACACATCCTTGTGTCCACACACACACACACACATCTGTGTTAAGTTTCATTATTCTAAAACAAAGGACAACAGAATTACAGCCCGGACATGAAGTGTACTGTGGTTTTACATGATTGTATCACTGTAACCCAGATACTTGGACCTAGTGACCTAGTTTCGCTTCATGACACCCATTTGGGTCAAAATATGTGTGTGTGTGAGTGTGTGTGATGTTTCATGAAACTATGTGAAGAGTAAAGGAATTATAATCCAGACATGATTTTACCAGGATATACCAGAGACCCAGATATTTGACCTTGTTTTACTTCATGACACACCTTTGGGCAAGATATATGCATGTGTGAAGTTTCATGAAACTAAGTTAAAGACTAAAGGAATTACAACCTGGACATGAATTTACAAAGATAGGTCACTATGTCCCAAATTCTTGGCCTAGTGACCTACTTTTATGCATGACACACCTTTGTGTCCAAATATACAGGTGTGTAAAGTTTCTAAAGATTCGAAGTCAAAGGACAACAGAATTACAGCACGGACATGAAGTATAATGTAGTTTTACATGATTGTATCACCATGACCCAGATACTTGACCTAGTGATGTAGTCTTGTTTCATGGCACACCTTTAGGCCAAGATAAGTGTGTGTGAAGTTTCATGAAACTAAGTTAAATGGTAAAGAAATTATAGCCCAGACACAGTTTTACACGGATATGTAGCTGTGACCCATATACTTAACCTAGTGACCTATTTTTAGTCAATGACACATCCTTATGTCCACCTGCAAGTGTGTGTAAAGTTTCAATTGAAGTTGCAGGACAATCAAATTATAGCCCAGACATGAATGACGGAAGGATCGACAGACAGACAGAAATAGCAATCACTATATGCCCATTCTCCGTTAGGAGGGGGGCATGGATAAATAGATAGATAGACAGACAGTTAAATAATAATTGATAAAGCAAGGCCTATTGTATACACTTGGAAGGATCGCACAAAGGCACAGTCCATCTAATGGAGCTGGCCTATGGTTTTGGAAACTACCTTTATAACAAGTATACAGATGTCTACTAGTTATTTTTCAGTAACCCTGTCATGTTCTCGAGCCCACCATTATGCAATTTTGAAAATCTGTTAAAATTAAGAAATAATAGTTGCACAAACTGCAGATTGTACTTTGAGAAAAGTGGAAAAACAAAAAAACATCATAATTGAGAAGATCAGTCTGTGTTCAGCCAGGTGAAAGAAGAATAAAAAAAAGCATAGTTTCATTCCAATCCCCACGGACTTACAGAGTACATGTAATCAATAGGAATGCATGCATTAACCAATATGTACCTGAATTGAAAAAATTGTTAAAAATCAGGGATCTAGACTATCACCACCTAGTGAATACTTGGTTTAACCCTCCCACAAGCTACATTTCCACTAAGTTTCAAAATAATCTGAGTGACCATTTTGGAGAAGTTAAAAGTAGCCTTAGCACATAAAAATTTGCGAAAAACAAAAATAAACAAAACAAAAAAATTGAAACACCCCCTCTTGAGCAATTTAAAAGGTCTGGGGGTCGGCCCACAAAATGTCCCCATGCATTTCAAAGCAAATGGCTTGGCAGTTTTAGAGAAAATGATTTTTTAAAGATTTTGCCAAACAAGAGGAATGTGACAGTCCTGTGCTCAGCTGGCATGTACATATACCCTTGCGATTTTTTAAAGATTTTTACCAAAACAGAACAAAGAAATTCATATAAAATCAAATAATCAATGGGGCATTACCCTTTGAACAAATCAGCTAGAGACCCTCCCAAAGTAAACTGCCCACCAAGTTCGAATTCAATCTGACTGATGGTTTTACAGAACAAATCAAAAACTGTGAATTAGCATTGGACTGCCCATGGACTTACATAGTAATCAATAGGAAAGGTGCATTAACAGGTAAGCACCCGAATTGAAAAAATCGTGAAAAATCAGGAATCCCCAGCATTGCCTCCTAGTGAAACATTTTTTTGACCCTTTCACAAAAAACATATCCACCAAGTTTCAGCTAAATTTGAGTGACGGTTCTTGAGACGGGTTCTGCAGAAGTCGAAAATAGCAATAACACACAAAAAATTATAAAAAATAGCAATAGCACACAAAAAATCATACAAAAATTAGCAAAAAAAAAAAAAAAAAATGCAGCACATTTGCCCCCCCCCCCCCAAAAAAAGTCTCAAAAAAATCCAAAATCAATGGAGCATGATCATTTGAACAAATCTGCTAGAAACACACTCAAGGTACATTACCACCAAGTTTGAAGTCAATCTGATTGACCGTTTGGCAGAAGAAGGCAAAAATGTGAATTAGCATTAGAATGGCCATTGACTTGCATAGTAATCAATAGGAAAGGTGCATTTACTGACAAGTACCCGAATTGAAAAAAATCATTAAAAATCAGGAATCCACAGCATTGCCTCCTTGTGAGCAACTTTGTTTGACCCTTCCACAAGGAACATATCCAACAAGTTTCAGCTTAATCTGAGTGACAGTTATGAAGTCAAAAATGGCAATAACACACAAAAAAATCATAAAAAATTAGAAAAAAAATTGCAGCACCACCTGGTGAACAAATTGAGAGCTAGGAATCCCTAGGAGTGTTCCTCTGTGATGTCAAAGCAATCGGGTGAGTGGTTTCAGAGATTTTTTAAGATTTTCCCCCCCAAAAAAAGAAAAAAAATCATAAAAAAATCCAAAAATCACTAGAGCATGACCAATTTAAACAGACTTGGTAGAGACCCACCTTAGGTACATTGCCACCAAGCTTGAAGTAAATCTGGGTGACGGTTTTCTTTGAAGAAGTCAGTGTTGAAGACGGATGAAGGATCAAAAGGTAAGCTCAGCTACGGACATGTCAGCTGAGCTAAAAATGAATCAAAAAAATCATTTAAAATTAAAAAATCACTGGAGCATGACCATTTGAACAAACTTGGTAGAAACCAACCCAAGGTACATTCCCACCATCCATTCCCATCATTAAATACAGGCCATAGTGTTTCCAATATGTATTCGCCCAACCACTCACAATCCAAATTTTATTATTTCTGCATAAAATAAAAAGAGAATTGATACCCCTATCACTATTTTGGTTCTTCTGACTAGTTCGTCAGCTGAGTTTATAGCAAAAGTAGAAAGTAGGCCTATATCGTTTTTGTGATATCTGTGATTTATATGAACATTATGTAATTAATAAGTTAAGTGACGACCTACCCTCCTAAAAGCTCAGCTGACTCATCAGCTGAGCCAACAAAGAGAAAGAAACTTCTCTCCAAAATAGTACACCTCATCTACTTTAACCTTAGGCCATCACAAAATTTCACCTGAGCTAAAAAAACTTAAACAAGTGCAGCACCACCAGCTGTAAAAAATATCCTGGAGCATCGAGAAGTTTTCTATGTCCCAACTTCAATGCAATTGGCCATGAGGCTTTCAAAATTATTTTCCCAAAGCATGAAAAACAAAAAAATTATAAATAAATTACTGGGGTGAGTTCATTTGAACAAAAACTTAGCAGTGACCCACCCAAGGTGCATCCCCACCAAGTTTGGAGAGAATCCTGCCATTGGTTCCAGAGAACATGTTGAAAATACAAAATGTGAAAGGATGGCTCAGACTCAGACAGGTATTTATTTGACAAAACACAATTTACATGACACTGACAAGGTAATACAAAACATTGAATGACCATGGTGCTTGTATGGTAAACAGATAATATATCACTGCCCCTCTGATATGAGGACTTTTCAGTCAGCTGAGCTAAAATTACAGAAAAACAAAAAACAGAAACAAAAATTGAGAAAAAATATCAAAGTGCCACTTATGGAAAAATTACAGTCGTCAGGTACTCAGAAGTGCTCCTATGCAATTTTGAAAGACTGGAACAGGTTCCCTGTAGGTGGCACACAAGGTAATTTCCCCCTAATGTGCAGCTGGTACAGGTGGACCCACCAAAAGGACAAACAAATTCTGCTTTCTTCATTGGTTGACAGTTTCATGTGACACCGGAAGCAGGTGCTGCCACAATGGAGAATAGTGTATTTGGCATACCCTATTGGGCAACTCAGCCTGTAGCAACAAGACAATCAAATGATCAGTCCATGGGAGAATGTTAGCTGCTGTCTAGGGGGCACCCTCCATGTAGAAATTTAATGTGTGGTGTAGCCTATAAACTAGCCAAGTTGGTATTGAAAATACCCACTTGGCAGATACCCAACCAGAAAAAAATCATTACCAATACAGCTGGAGTCCACATTTCTATGTAGCTTTCCATTGAGCAAGATGCCTTCTGACGTTACCTGAACATTTTGAAGTTTTCTGCAGGGTCATCACAACACAAAAGAAATCAAAGAGTGTTCAATATCTTTTTATTCTCAATTTTCCTACAATGTGTCACAAAAGTGGTCAAGCAAATTATCACAGTCAGATCACATACATTTACAACAGGTTTATACAGAAAAAACAGTTCTGTTGACATTCAGAAGCCTGCACAACATTATCACACCCAGATCTATATTTGCACAAATTATGGAAAAACTGTATGTTGGGTCACACATGACACACTGACTTTGTCAAATCAATAGTACAGTCAAAACAAAGATAAATACAGCCACTTTGTGTGTCATTTGACCATCAGTAAATGGAAGTCCCTCGGACTTTATGATACTATTTCTGTTCATTTTAGAGCCAAACGCAGTGAAAATTATGCAGGCCAAACTTTCAAGCAACACATTAAACTGAGGTCCATGGGGCCCAAAACTGCACACTGCACTGTAAATACACTGTCACATTCAACTTGAAAATTTGTCATTTTAACTATTTTACATTTTCAATTTGATGATTTTTTTCTCCAATGATTACTAAGCTCAAAACAGTGTTGCATTTCTTGTGCATTCATAAAATTAAGTACAATAGTATATGCTATAAAATAAAGACCTCTCTAATCACAAAACAAAATGTTAAAACCAGGACGACTTCTCAGGAGAGACCATCCTTCAGGATACTTTATTGTATTACTGTGCTAAATATATCTGTATTTTAAGATCCCATGTAATACAAAATTATTTTTGCTTGTCCAAGGGAGTATTCTCAACCCTGTGGACACCGAGTCAACAGTTTTCCTCACACAATGCATCCTGAGTATGTTCAGTGGAGAAAAACTTGGGATGATTTATTGATGACAAAAAGAAACATGTAACACCAGACACTTCCCGATAATTTTAATGGGCAAAAAGTCACATGCTGATGCATTGGCATGAACAGGCCTCAAAGTTAGAAAAAAAAAAAAAAAAACTTTGGACCCATTGACTCCCAAAGTGTAATGAATGAGACCTATCGTCAGCTTTTTGTGGCCAAAACGTACTATATGTTTTTCAATTTAATCAATGATATGGGGGGCCTAGGGCTCCCACCTATATGATTTAATAGACAGAGACTATTTTCTGTGCAATTTAATAACTGTGGGCAGCCAAAATTTAGCCCTGATAAGGTCCCTTGGGGTTAAAATAACAGGTACTACTGCACCAAATGACACTCAACATGTTTACAGTATTACTTGTATGCAAGATACAAGGCCCTCCAAGTGAAATCTCCCTGTGGTGGACGTAGATGTACAGCCTGAAAACACTCTGTTGGACCTCCAAGGATTCTTTTCAAGTTTTCTGATTCTGCAAAACCATCTGGGGTGAAAAGTCAAGTCACAATGGAAATCAGAGGTGTGCATACACTTTTGTATGTCTCTATGAAAATGTACCCAGGTGCAGATGTGCACATTGTTGGCTTGTTCCCAACAAAAAAAAAAAAAAAAGAAAAAAAGCAAACCTTATACACTGCATTCTCCATTTGGAATTCAAACAAGAAATAATAAACTTTGCTACTGAAATTATGTTTCCAAGATCATGATGTAATGAAGGGACTACAAGTAATTGTTTCTCATATTACAAAGAATTATCATAAATTCTTCAAGTCGTTACAACTATTATTATTCAATTGTTTGTGTTTTAATTTTGTACATATTGTGTCGTTATTTTGATGTAATTTTGTGTTAAAATTCCACCGAGAAATGGGGTTAATAATGCACTATTACAACACAAATAAATAGGACGGAATGAACAGCTGAATGAAAAGGATAATAAAGAACTTGAGACATTTGCAGCACTTTTGTGAAATACTTTTTCAGAAATTCTCACACTAACAGTTACAAATGAATTTATTTGATGAAAAAATACATCAGAATTATATGAAACTTAATTTGACTGATCTAGAAATCCCATTAAACATATACATCTGTACAAATTTACAAAAATATTAACCTGATTTCTGCAGGCATTGCAGTCTAATCTTTAGACACATTTTATACATTCTACAGCACTTCATTGACTTTCTGTACACACCCAAGAAAGACGAGAAAAACAATATCTGTTTCAACTTTAAACTACAAAGACACATAAAGTAATGGTTAATCTGAACATTGTTTCATTTTAAAGTGATGAAAAAAAGTACACGAAGTATTAACAAGTGCAAAAATATGATAATCTGTTGGAAACATGTAACAATAGCTTTAACTATCACAGGTCTGTGGCATGTTAGAGGCGAGTCACAGAGAACTACTGTTCATCCACCATTTTGAGGGGCAAAATATACAATATTTCACCATTTCAATGTATGCCTCTAACATATAACACAGAACAGTAACTTTCTGTTTAATAACTAATGTGAGTCAACAGATTTTCACACTCAATCACAATGCCATATCAATAGACAAAGATAACTACTTTCCTCATTAGCTTAATTTACCACACTGCCATTGGAAGTGATCACAGGAAAATAATCTCAATACTGTGTCATGATTTTTTGTCATGAATTCCCACGATAATGATTCACTGTAAAATTATTTTTGACTGATCAAGGTCTTCATAATTATATATAGATACTGACTAACAGATATGTTTACAATTTCCTGAACATTAATACAGTTATGTTGTTCTTTTTCACTCTCGTTCATTATTTTGAAATAGAAGATCATTTCCCTTACACCGTGTGACCTGACAGTATAGCAGCAGTGAAAGTAGCTATTGTGTTCATCCACTGTGTTAGGGGAAAAAAAAAACAACTTGTGACTTCCTCACGCTCAACGTGTCACACAAAAACTCATCAGACTTTGTCCCCATATATGGGACTAGTGACTTGTTTTACATCACAAATCATGGATGACCGTGACTAAAATTACCTTAATAATATATGGGTTGATCATGCCTTTTGTTTCCTTTATGGCATTAGCAGCCTGACCTTAATATGCATATACATGTAGATGCATATTATTATTCTGACTGCAAAAGAAAGTCTGCCCTTGTTATAATGGTGATGGTGTACAGACAATGTTCATGAGAGTGTGTTAGACTGAAAGAAAAAAATCAACGGGACAAAAGGAAATTTGGAAGACAAAAAGTTATAGAAAAGTATTTCAGTTAGAATTTCATCAAAAGTGACATCATTTTTTAAAAAATCCAAATCTTACCAGTGACATTTTGTGATGTGCCATTGTGGAATGGAAGGACATTACGACCACTTGTTGCTCCTACAGTCCTGGATATTAGGCAAATTTCCTATGCTGTACTAGCTTTGGACCCATGATACAATTGCCTGCACAGTCTGGGACGTTACAAAGTGTTGAAAAAAAGTTGTACCACCATGGTGTGGCATAACACTGTGCTTTGTCTTGCATAACCAATCAGGTTAATTTTGCTCTGCTCATCCATTAACTTGTGGCCGATCAGAGACAAGCTTATGGACAATCCCGTCAGCATCAAAACAAAAAGGTCATCACACGGTTGCAGCTGTATCATTGTCTATATCAACACCCAAGCCCCTGGATAATCACGACAGCTGTATTATCACCTGCACAGTGGTATCTGCTCTGAAGACCGCCTCTTGTGAGAGACTGCAATAGTTTTTAAGATCACTCTTTCAAGACATTGGACTTTCATTTCTTTTTTAATTTACCTGCGATTAAAGACCACATGCCATACGTGACCACTTTTGTCTGGCACTTGGGACAATCTTAAATAGCAACACTGTACCAGTGTATCAACATGCTGATACAGAAAGGGTCATGGGGTTTTCTGTACTGGCATGATAGGCATTTCAATTTAGCATACTTGCATACTGGAAGCCCCTTTATTGTCCATGTTTAATACCTGCCATTGCTTCTAAATCTTCCTTATTTTCCTCAACACCATCATTACCTGTACCAGTGTAGTGAGACACCCCCCCTCCCCCCACAACCCTTCTTTACCAGTAATGATTATTACCTGTAGCAGTGTCCTGATACCCCCTGCCCCCCCCCCCCCCCCCTTCTTTCCTTCTTTACCAGCAACGATTATTACCTGTAGCAGTGTACTGAGACCCCCACTGCCCTTCTTTACTGGCAACGATAACGATACAACTCCAACAGAGTGAAAACACAGATAATATGAATAGGAGATATGCATAGAAAGTTCCCGCCCCAACTGCATACCTGATTGCTTAGTCTCGCTTGGTGAGATATGATGAGATACGGGTCGGTACCTGTGGGGACAAGCAGGATATTACTAATATTTTGGAAATACAGAATACTTATTAAAGGCATATAGAAATTTTTCTTGATTATGGCTTGGGAAGTACTAGAAGAATACCAGTTTGGTATTTGTGAACTTAAATTTCTCAAAAAATGCTAATTTTGTGAGAAATGAGCATATGGTCTGTCTGTGACAGTGATGTGACCCGCATGTCCCTCGTGATCGCCAGGCGTCAAAGCCATGCTTTGTGGCAGGAAATTAATATGCATACTGCGTATTGCTGGTGTGTGCTGGATGAAAAATTGTAGGCACATTTTGCAATACTGCATGGGAGCTGTCCACTACATGTAGTCAGTGAATTTCAACTCTTTCACAAAGGAGAGTTGAACAATAAACTCAATCTCTGATGGTACAAGCAAGTTGCACAGTACAAATTATTATACATTGTATGTATGTACAAAGATTAGACATTTGCACATACAAAGTAGACCTAATTTTATAGGTACAGCAGAGCTCAAACCCAACTGTGTTGGTAAGAGAGTGTAAGTACACTTATACATGTTTTATGCTGTCCTTAAATTTTACAAAACTACAATTGATCAAATTGAGATTCTTGTTTGATTGAAGCTTTTCAAATACATATACACTGTAATTTCAAGCTGTTGACACCAAAGTACATTCTGGACGGATAGCTAACACAAGTCTCTTCACAACATAGAGAAGTGCTGTTTCAGCCCCTTAAGAAGCTCTTTTGAGTCGGCATGTTCTGGGAACGCATCCTCTGACCGTTTGGCTGCATTAAAACTGCTCTGTAAATCTCCAATCTGAAATTACAAAGAATAAATTTAAGGATCAATATCCCATGTTTAAAATGCTTTTCATGTCCTGTTGGTTAACTTAAACAAGGATGGATGGCTAGACGGACAGATGGACATGCACACGCATGTACGCACAGACATGACATTAACCTGTCTGCTGATAAGGCTGAGGGAGTAGAAGCTACCACATCACCTTCCACCTCACAGGGCAGGCATGCATAGAAAAAATTATAAAGGGCATGTATACGGTACTACATTATGCCACTGTGTCTCGTTATTCAGCTGTGATGTCAAAAAGAATACAAGATTATCTGGGTAATGGCTTAATTACAGTTGTTAATAAATTCCACTGTGACATATTTGATCACTATCGATATGTTATGACAGAATTGATGAGGCGGGGCTTGTATTATTGCTTCATTTGTTACCTGAAAACAATGTTTTATCTTTACAAAAGCACACACAGAATGACAATGATGCATTCATATATCTGGTGATGATGTATGGGACAAGAAAAAAAAGCCAAGTACATGTATGTTGTATCTCTGTTTGACCTGTGACATGCTGATAATACTACCTTAAACATCTCTGCTTCTCCACTTTATATTGATGAGTATAATGAAACACCTTTCTGAACAATATTGTCTTTGTTAGTTACCATCTGAATACTGAATTATGTTGTCATGATTGTGCAAGTAAAAAAAACAAAAAAACAAATTAGTCTCTTTTATTAAAAGCGATAAACCAAACACAAACTGTTTAAGCAAAGTCTCTGCAGCATCCATAGGAGAATTATGTAGATGTAAACAATTTGGCCTTTAGGGTGTGGTTACATGTGATTTTATCCCCATATCCCTTTTCTTACAACTGACAGACAACTGTATCTTTGTAACAGCCCCGGAGGCTGAGTGTGAGTTATGTTACCATCATTTCCATCTTTACCTGCCCACAAATTCAAACTGCAGATCCACGATGATTATACCTGTCAGGTTGAATTACACTGCCAGTTGCAACTACTGCCCCCAGATACACTCCTCAAGGTATAGGTTACCCTACTAGCAGTTTGCAGAATATTTGGCTGCAAACTGTGGATGGACTATACCGTCAGCCACGAACCAGAAGGTGATGTGATGGGGGACCCTGCATAAATTCATATCCTGGTTACCCAATACACCTGATATCAAGACACCTGCTGCTGTCTCACGTCTCAGGTATCAAAGGCTAGAAATATGGACACCTGTCAGACTGACTAGATTGCAATGCTGTGGTAATAATGCCAACACATGAACCTAGACTTAATGGGGGTACCACAGGCAATGAGGGTATTCAAAATGTACATTAACAACTTGGAAACAGAATACAGTTGAAGTTTGAAAACTGATAATTAAATCCTGCAACCAGTTGTGAGCATCATAAAAAAGTCTGCATTTATATTATAATACAGAGAATGACACCTATTCTTAATATTTCCTTTACTATTAGCTGATCACATAGTAGAACAAAATACTCTATCTCAGATTATACAATCTGAAATGTCGTGACACTGTCTATGATGTAAGGCTATAAATACAGTTTACACTTCAATATGATAAGCCTGAAACCCATGAAACACCAGAGGACACCAATTGTTAAGAAGGATCACCTGACATTTCCTGCTGAATCTGATTGGTGAGATGCAAGACCATATCTCTTTTGACCAGCTATGCTAATATTTCCAGTTTTCCTGGGGTTCCTATAACATTAGCACTCAGATAAGACAGAGGGTACGTAACTTGGAGTAAAAAAATTGCAGTCTTCTTTTTTCACTTGAAGAAGAGACAGCTATCATGTATAATTAATATATATATATATATATTGAAGGGTTCCCAACTATGGCCGAGTTTTAGTTAGGACACTCTCTTGAAAAATATACATAACTTGCCACCAGTATGAGATACATAACTTCAGGGGTTAAAGTATCTCTGATTTTAACCCTCCAAGTGGGGAATACTTTAGCTTCAGGGGCCAAAGTATCTCTCTGTTTTAAACCTCCAAGTGGGGAATACTTTAGCTTCAGGGGCCAAAGTATCTCTCTTTGCTGTAAAAATACAAGTTCCAGGCTTAAACTGCTGAAATACAGTTTAACATCTATTTATTCCAGGGATCCACTGAATATATACATGTACAGGTTTGAGACCCCTAGCATGCTATCCAGCACTAGGTCTCCTGCTCCTGTGACAGTCCCATCAACTCTCCTGGCTTGCAGCAAAGCTGGCTTTATATACCCGCCTGGGTGTACAAACTTGTGCGTCAGGAGACATACAAGTCCGCACGCCCAGGGAATGTACAAAAGTGTACGCCAGGAGAGGTACAGAACCATACACCCAGGAGACGTACAAAAGCGTACCCCAGGAGAGGTACAGAACTGTACACCCAGGACGTACAAACTTGTACCCCCTTGATCCAAGGGTGACTGCAGAACCAGTTTTATCCCTATACTGGGAAAAATCTATCCATCTAATGTCCATTAATATATCTGAAGGTTTACTAGCAATATCATGTACTGTAGGATCTCGTCACCATATATATACATACATACATACATACATACATACATACGTGTGTGTGTGTGTGTGTGTGTGTGAGTGTGTGTGTGTGTGTGTGTGTGTGTGTGTGTGTGTGTGTGTGAGAGTGTGTGTGTGTGTGTGTGTGTGTGTGTGTGTGTGTGTGTGTGTGTGTGTGTGTGTGTGTGTGTGTGTGTGTGTAACTTTTTCACTGCTTACATGTTGAGTACAGCTGTTATTAATTTTCAGGTTAGCATTTGTACATGTGGTATTCATTTTTAGCTGATGGAAGTGCTGTTACATGCAGGCAGGTCACATTCATTTTCCACATTTTACAACTTGCATATGCTCATAACAACTGTTTTCATTTTTCTTTTACATATGTTCTAAAACAGTTGTTCCTGGAGTCCATCTAGAAATGGTTGTACTCTTTCATTCACCCTATCTACTGATAACTGGTCATATATATTTCTACTGCTGGAATAAATCAAAATATGAACACATGACTGTGAACTTTGAAAAAAGAATCCATCAGTGAATCACTCCACTCAATTAAGACATTGTGAACCTTTGACTTTTGTTTTTGTTGAGATGTCTTGTTTTTTTTCCTTGTTTTTTAAAATAAATATATTTCATAACAAAAACAGGCTGCTGTACTAACAATATCAACACCTCTCTCTACAAATATATTGCTGCACTCATGAACAAATAAGTGAAGTGTGTTGACAAGGCTACTAAAAGCATCAGTCACTGTGAGTGGTATAACTCAATACCTTCAGTTCAATGTTAGAGCCTATAGAGGGGTTTTCTGTTCTGGCATACCGGGCATTTTAATTTACCATACTTGTGCACTGGAAATTCTTTTATTTTCCATATGCACCAGCCATTTTATCTTCATTTTCTTATTTTCCATACCTTGCACTAAGGCAAATTATTACCCGTACCAGTGTACTGGTCCCCCCCCCCCCATATTACCATTCACTTCTCATTCTCCTGTCAAAACCATTTAGGCTTTGGTTGCATGTTAATTTCAACTAAATGACAAACCTGCGACAGTGACACTTTTTTCATAGACTGCTATGAGTCTCATGTTTACTGCCTGGGGGAATTCTGACAGATCATGTGAACTCTGGCTGCACTCTTACCCTCCTATGTGTTGCAACCTCGGGCTAACCTATGATCGTCAGAGTTGCACACAGAAAATTAATGATAAACTGACAGCAAGGTGATGCAAAAGGTCTTCTAACTTTGTTATTTCGCCAGGTCATGTGACCTGGCAAAATACTCCTTTTGATCCAAGATTTTTTCAGAACTATGTTTTCAAATTTGACCTGATTGTTATTTTCTTCCCATTGGTGACACCAATTCACTAGAAAGTAACAGTTACTGGAGCCGCCACTTTGACGGTCATATTGAATATACTAACACAACTTAGCAATGTCTTCATCATACCAAATTTTCCACATTTATACAATGTGCCAATCCTTGGTTTCACTCAAATGGCCTCCATTGTCACTCACCTAATATTCCAATCTATTGGTGTCCAGTTGACATTATCAAGTGTAGTACAGGCCTATACATATACGTCTAGCTAATTGTTAAAATGAGCATTTGTTTTCCTGGGATAAAATTGCAATGAAGGGGAATATATAGCAAATTTCCCAGACTCTCATGTGATCGATGGCAATGGCTTGTAAGCCGGCACTTTGAATTTGCATCAACCTGGTCTAACCATGTGTTCTGCTTGCTAGAAATGGACCCTTACCCATCCAACAACTATTCAAATATATATTGGCTTATTTTGACAGGTTTGTGTTCGTTCCGTTCCTTATACTGCTGATTGACTTAGTAATTCATTTTCAGGCAGTTACCAGACAAATGCCAATTGTTTACATTAAAATGCCCTCGCGCATCAATGTGCATCAACAAGAGTTTCCTCCACAGTAACGGGTCATTTTTTGGTATATCCCACATGTCCCATACACAGGGATTCCCACACATCTTCCTTGCATCTGATCCAGCGTGTCCCTGCCAGTAGCTTGAGTAGGTAGTGGTAGCTGGGTGCAAAGTTGACAGTGATACAGATCTATATACTTTATTGTTCAATTCTGTTACAGTGCCCAAAGTGCAAGAGAACTTTTGATGGTCATCCCTTTTTAAGTTTTAAACAAGTGCCCCCATCTGACGCCAAAGGAGGTAATATGTAAAAGGGGTAGGAACATCCATTTTAAACATGTTTCAACGAATGTCCAAGTTACCTAAGGCCTAACAAAAATATATGTGTGGGTCCGGTAACCTGATGACCCTACTGAAAAGGCCTTACTTTCATCAATTTTATGACACATATAAAAAAAATTTCAAACCTCCCTTAATAAAAAATTATCGAACCTGAAAGGTTTATTTGTGCCATTATTTTGCAGTGAAGTCAACTCAAACACAGCATTCTATTTTAACTTGGTCTGGAGGGTTAACTTGGGCCGGGGAAACATCATAGCTGCATAGCCTTGGGTGTTTGATGAAACAGCATAGTTGCACTATGCATAGTCATGGTTGTTCGCTGATCACTATTGTAATATTTCGCAAGGTTCCAGGTGCCCCTTCTCTTAGCTACCAGGGCAAACAGTTGGCAGAGTATTTTTAAAACATGACTTACTATCTTAGCTTTAATCTGCAGTTATCATTGTTAGTTACAAATCCAAATGTGACACCACACACTGGCAAATCATGCACGTATTGGCGAGCACCATTTTCAACATGGCGCAATGCAGTGTGGTAGTAAGAGGTCCAATAAATAATATACACCACAAAACAGCATATATCATATCATTATTGATGCTGTGAAATATTTGCAAAATCTATACTTTTGGTTTCACATATTATAAACTCCCCAAGACCGTTCCATAAGTATCCTCATTTACAAACCACTGGGTGCCAAATCCACAATTTTCAAAATGGCAGCCAAGTCTGTGGGTTAGTTCCGATCAGATATTTGAAAGAAGTCATATCCAAAATATATGTGTGATAAGTGTTTATCGAAGGTCAATTCATTATATGAATGGAATGTACCATATATAATGGTACTTTTCCAGTGTTAGCATTACCTAAAAATGTAAATACAATGCCTTGAAATTACCAGTTGTGGGCAGCGGTAGGCCCCAGAATAGGAATATAGTATCAGACACTGAAGTTGCCCCCAGGCTATGAATTAAATAGTAGCACTGGGCACAGGAGCCAAGAGCCCCAACTGAGTCAAAGATGGAGCTTAGTGGAAAAGGTTGCCAAGCTTGTGGATACAGGTCCGAAAGTACCGGCAGGTTTTTATGTAATTGGTACTAAACTTGTTCCAAACTCAAAATTGGCGACATATTGATTTTATGGTTGAATGTTGTCATTCATGAGATATACCTGGCGAAATCTACTTTTGCTTCAGCGAGTGTATTTCTAGTTTAGAGTTTAAAGCTTCTGTTCTTTTTCTTTTGTCCCCAAAGCAACACAAATTGGTTAAACTATGAACCTCTGAAGATTCAAAGTGCAAGTTTTGCTTGCACTCCTAGTCATGACTGAAACAGCTTCAAATTTAGATTTCATTAAAATCATGATTTGTCACCTGATACAGATTAGCAATAGACTCATAATGTATACACCTTTTGTGAACCTTTTCTTTTGTTGTTGTTGTTTCTCAATTTTTGTTCTTTTTTAATTTCAAGTTTGGCCAAAAACATCCTAAAAGTTTATTACCAAGTGAAAGATACAGTGTTGAGATCTTAAGCAAAATTCAAACACTCTAAAAATCTGTATAAAATCTTATCAGCCATACTATTAATCTATCAAACTTAATGGAAAGGAAGTGATTTATACCAATCCCTCAAACGTCCAATCACTCAATATTAACACAATCTATCACGCCATGAATAAGTCTGTCAATTCCATATCAACCCATCACAAGCTAAAAAAATTGATCAAGCAAGTTGTAAAATGAAGGCACTAACTGATTGACTGTAGTCACAAACATCCATAAATCTTGGACCACATGTGATCACTCTGATCCAGCCATCAATTTATCCACCCTTGCACTATCCTCCATGACTTATAGTCATGGAGCTGAATTAACACACAACCAATCAAAAGCCTCTGCACATCATAATCGTTAAACCAATTCCCATACCACACCATATTGTTCACTTCATTTCCATATTGCCCCAGTAAAAGGGCCTCGTCTATACTATAGGATAATATAATACATGCAGTATGATAACAATCAACTAGATATCAGGCAGACAGGGATTTATGACCATCATGTCTGTACACAACTCCTATTTGTCATCATTGAAACCAGGCTGTGGGGGCCACAGAAACTGAAAAATCTGCCTCTTGGTACTTAGGCCGCCAGACTGGCTGTCTATCTGACAATGCGAAGATGCTGATGGCAGTGAGATTGAGGTGTGATCCACTGAAAAGCCACTGCGGATCAGATTAGCACTGATACTCAGACATCAGTGGAGGCACAAAGGTTTCTTAGGAAGCCGTGTCTATGCCACATTGAGCACAATGCTTGTTCTGAACCATCACAAGCCATCACAGTTATCATGATACTGACTGATCATGTGTTTAGATGCACACGATGTGGTGCATCTCTGATCCTTGCATCTGAGAATCTCTCCACATTACAGATGTAGCTGGGGAAAAAAAACTCAGCTTGTCTAGACAAACTGAACACACTGAATGTACTCTCATCCACCCAGGGAAGTTTATTGCACTGTGATCTATGGAAATAAGGTAGACAATGTCTGTGGAATATTCTAAACATGTGCTGTTTTTATCACATCACTGCTTATTATACCTTTGTGCACTGAGCGAACACACAGATCAATGGACCAATCCTAATACATTAAGTCTACAGTGATGAAGGCATAAAAATTGGATTTGCTGTTTGTTGGTGTTGGTTAGAGAGGAGAGGTGTTTAGCTGTGTGATGGGTTGCCTTCACAGATGCGCTGGCTGTCCCTGCTGTAATGGCCATGGAGCCAACACCACAGATCCTGTCAAACCTCATCAATGTGAAATCCTTTGGTGCCTTCCCCAGTACTCTACTGCAGGCAATTTAACCCTTGCTGTAATTTTCACTAGGAACTACACATAAATGTCGTACCAATTTCCATATCATAAAGAAATCACATTAATTTTGGCCTGTGTGTCGTAGAGCCTTGATGAGTCCTGCTTTTTTTGCCTTGAATGTATTGTTTGCTACAATTTAGGAAAAATTATTGGAATCTGATACTGATACATTCACTTTCATGCAGTTAGTTATCTTGGTCCAACATCAGCATTCATATATATAGAGGCAAGCACAAGCACACATGACCAAAGTGTTGCTTTTCCAATGGCTTAATAATTTCCATTAAGCCCCTTGTGAACTATTTCTCTGCTCTCAGTTTGGACCATTGCCCCCTGACCAGACTGTGCTGTTTTTTGCCATGCTCCTTGCTGCAGTGGACAACACAATGAAGACGGGGCTGCTTAGCAGGCTACTAGGATTAGACATGTACTGCTTAATTCAGTGTGTAATTTCCATGCTGACACCTGTGCCAGGAGTTGTCAGGAACCAGTATTTATAGCTACAGTGTATAATAAATCTTGTCTTGAAAGGCCATTTAACCATACAGTAATTTCTCATAAAATGGTCCTGGACTCAATTGTATTATACGGTCATACATGGGCTTTAAAAATTCATGCAGATACAATGTATAACTAGAACAGACTGATTTTCCAACAGAAAATCAAATGTCTTCCGGTGGAACACTTATGTCTCTGAATAAGCTACAGGTGATAACAAATTACAAATGACCAAGTTTGCTCGAAAATTACAATCCTATTTTAGCTCTCACCTAGATACATTACTCTAGCAATTTTCATCAAGTTCTTCAAGACTTATTGCAGAGAAACCAATTTCACACAAATGACCCTGTGACCTTGAAAATTAGGTCAAGGTCACCAAAATACAATCCCAACCTTGGGCTTACCTTGATACATAATCCTACCAAGTTTCATCAAATTCCATCAAGTTCTTCATGACTTATCGCACGGAAACCAATTTCACATAAGTGACCCTGTGACCTTGAGAATTCGCTCAAGGTCATCCAAATACAATCCCAACCTAGGTCTTGCCAAGATACATAGTCCTACCAAGTTTCATCAAATTCCATCCTGTTCTTCATGACTTATCGAACGGAAAACAATTTCACATAAGTGACCCTGTGACCTTGAGAATTCGCTCAAGGTCATCCAAATACAATCCCAACCTAGGTCTTGCCAAGATACATAATCCTACCAAGTTTCATCAAATTCTGTCAAGTCCTTCAAGACTTATTGCACGGAAACCAAGTGTTGAAGAACATGAACAACAACAACAACAACAACAACAACAACAACAACAACAAGATTAAGAAGAAGCGGAAGAAATGGGCACTAAAACAATATGTCCCCCGGCTTACACCAGGAGACATAATACAGAGATGCTGAGGTAACAGTCTTCATGGGAGGAAAACATAATGTGGAATTTACTGTAAAGCCAAGTACAGTGGTACCTGCTCTGAAGACCACCTTTCCTGAAAGACCAAACATCATTTTGCGACTACCCTTTCATGATAACTCGAGTCTATTTCTCAAAGGAATTTACCTGCATCTTGAGACCATTTACAATATATGTTTTATGACCACGGAACAGCCGGGTTTCGAACCAGCAACCTTTGGCACCAATTACCTAGCTGAAAATGGGAAACGTACATTCCAACTGTACCAGAATCCCCATTCCTAAAAGGAATGGTTCAATTATAATAGGTATACTTGAAGGCCATAATTGACACTGCCCAATTCATTGTATTTAATCCAGTACAAGTACTGTGCATGTATTCGGAGTTGTTCCAGATCGGAGACTGTACGTATATACATGCAAGTCCATCAGCCTTAAAGGAGCACCATATATATATATATATATATATATATATATATATATATATATATATAATTTTGCTGGCAGCAGGGTTGGTCTTAAATAGCAGGTACTGCTGTATCACAAAAGGTGACCTTTCAAGACAGGGTGATCTCTTGTAGCACTGGTCTTTGAAGACAGGGATCACTGTACAGATATCCATGATGTGCAAAGGGAATGGCCTTAGATGTGAGATGCTGTCTTACACAACAGAACATTTCAGTTCAGGTACTATAAGACAAAGAGTTAAGTATAGTGAAATGCAAAGAACAAGCCAGATCCTGAGTGTTGATGCATAAAGACCATCTGGGATTACTTGGTACAACACATGATTCGCATAGGAATATAAGTACATGTACTGGCAAACATCAGCAGGGAGCCATATCTTAAGGATACTCTGGGTGAATATTTGAGTAATATAGCGTATACTTATGTGTAACTCCTTTCTTAGTGTACCATCATCAAATTTGTATGGTTAATATCCATGTGCAATCATTTTTAACTGGCACTACAACTACAAACAAGTATCTCAACCCAGATATATACATGCCACAAAGGTGTTGTGGATCATATATGACAACTTTACCTGCCAGGGTTTGGTGAGCAAACAACCCATGTCTGCTAGTTCTGCTTGTTCTGCTAGTTTATATGTAATGATGAACAAGTGATATAGGATCCTTTCTGATAGTGATCTGTGTAGGCATTATGGCAACAAGACCAATTCGTGTCTTGTGATATGCTGATAAATCCTTATGCAAGAGTTGAGACACTTTGTAGTATGTTGACATGATGTACATATCACTACAGTTGATATAGTTTTGTTGCCTTCATACTTACACAAATTGAAAAGAACTGCAGTTTACCTTTACTACATGCATTGGTTGGTACATGGGCAAGTAAAATAGTTGTATAAAATAGGCAGTACATCACAGTTGCCATTGGCTAATGAAGAGAGCTAGTGATTGTGGAATACTACAGCCTCAGCATGCTGTACCTTCTGTTTGGATACAGTAAACTATGCTAGGTGCTCCTGCAGTACAGAGTTGCTTTCTTGGTAGCAGGTAGACTGTCTACCAGGCCAGGTAAGAACTGCGACCTTAGGAGGTACAATCATGTGACCCTGGCCAGAGCAAAAGCTAGCATCCAGTTGTTTTGCACTTCTATTATTATTAAACATAACGGCTGGCACCTTAAAATCCATTGGCACCCGCTCGTTTCTTGAGATGTGGCAGCAAAAACATAAAGTGTATGACCTTGAAATTGGGTTAAGGTCATCATTCTTCAGACTTGATCTGTGCTCTTGAAGGGGTGATAAATTGTTAATTTGTGACCCTAGCTTATCTGGTTCTTAGGTTGCTGCAGGGTAAAAATTTAAAGATAGCTGACTCTTTAAATTGGGTCACGATCACAGTCCTTCAAACCTGTGCCTACCATTCCAAAAACGAGAGGTACATGTAGTCTCAGTTCAAACTCGACACAGACTTTTACAAAGGTGTAAGGTGTTAAACCATTATGATTTTCACTAATATGCTAAATGTTAATTGTATAACAACACATTTGAGCTTACACATACAACTGAAAGAATTTGAGAAAGTTATCTTAGTAAAGTTAGCTTCCACTCAACAACTGTCAATGAAACTCTTTCGGGTCTGTCAATAGTTCCTTATCAAATTTAACACCAGTGCTCTTATCCTACAAGTATGCACAAATGGCATTACATCATGTGTGCAATTTGGGCAATTTCAAACTACAAAGTTAGGTCATTTTCTTAAAATATATGCTTTTACATCAGAAACTTTGTCAATAAAGCTCAAGTTAAACAATCTGTTACAAGAAAAGGCACACATATACACATGTTGGTTTGTGGACACTGGATCCGCCCATGTATTCAACGTGCAAGAAGCTGCTGCATTGAAATGGCATAATACTATACCACAAAACCTACATTACATAAGTTCACCAAAGATCAGGATATATTAATTTAAAAATGAGCCATGGCTTGCTGACAGATATACTAAGTGAGGCCTTTCAATAAGATGGTGTACCCTGGGCTCCCTGGTGAAAGTACACCTACATCAAAGCTACATGTACATGTAAGATACCTTGTCAAGCCACTAATGGTTTGATTGATACTTTAGTTTTAGGTGACATCATCTTGTAAAACTAGAGATCCTTAAGACAGATGATCTATGGCAAAACTAATAGATCAGAACATGGCTGACTTCTTATCCTATACTAAGCCACTGAGTGCACATGATCAAAAATTACTACATGTGTTTTTTTTTTCCTATGACACACACACTCACAAAAAAAAATCTTGGTTTGAAGATTTTTTAACTTACAGGAGGCACAACTCTGCTGGAACAGATGTAAACTGCTGGATCATGTTGAAGCTAGTCTGACCTTCTGACCTTGTAATGTAGGTCAAGGTCACCCATAAAGAGAACTGCCAGAACTTCATGTGACACATCTTACTCTGTCTGATGTAACCAATACAGCTCTACTTGTTTAGATATCCAGTGGAAATTAAGTATGATGGATTGATGTAATTGCAGGTCACACTGACCTTATGCCTGGAGTACACGAGGTTCTACTGTTTTTGGAAAAATCGATCCATTTCTTCAAGATTTTAGCAGCTAACAAAGTGAATATTTCTGCATTCTTGTTCTCTAGCCTTCCTACATACTAAATGTTTATGAAAATATATGTATATTCCCATAGATATGCTATCATAGAAATGAATTACCAGTGCACATGAAGCATATTAGCCTAATACACCACTTAAATGGATGACACAGAGGAAATTAACAACAGTCACATATGGCCTATTAGAAAAGAGACGTGACATTTCCATGCAACATAGGAACTTTATTGACACTAAAAAGTCCTAATTCAACACAGTAGTGGTGTAACAGGACATCATCAATTGCTTTTGACTTTTGTGCGTACACCACTGGTAAAAAACACAAAAAACCCAGTCACATTCATGAAGCCTATTTCTGAAAATTGCTCTGTGATATCTTGATGACTGAACAGGCAATTAAGCCAAATACACAAAGCAATGGTCATTCACATACTTGACATATGTTGGAATGTCTGGCTCTTTCTGTTGACAAACCTACAGTCTTCTCAGGGATGGTTCAACATTTTCATCATTTTTGAATTAGTACTTACAGTATGCAAGGGGGAAGGGAGTTAAATGGGTCTGTACACTTTCACAGATTATGGACAATGATGGTCAATTTTTGGCTAGTTTTGTGCAATTTTGTTATGATTTTTTTGGAAAATCATCATTTTTAAAGTACTATTAAACTTGGGGGGAGGGAGGGGGTCATGAAATTTAGTACCCTAAGTACTAATTCAAAAATGATGATAATGTTGAACCATCCCTTACATAAATAATGTTTTAATTCTTTTTATCAACCTAACAGTCTACCAAAGGCATTTGTTCCTGTTCTCAATTACTGTATAATCATTTATATTCCTGCACAAAAAATTTCCCAAAACAACTCTTAACAAGAATTTCACAATTTTTTCCCTTGAATTGATATTGAAATAAGAGGTGTCACATGATCCACAGATCTACTGACCCAGCATGATATATATTCATATATGTTAAGATTTTTGTTAAGTAAGCAATAAAAGGATTTAGAAAGTGTTGCTGCATTTTGAGGTTTTCATAAGAGTTTAAAATGTTAGGAACAAAAGAACTCCAGTTAATTTGACATTCAATATGCTATGAAGTTTTCATAAGTTTCACATTTGCAATCTCTGGTTCTGCTTATGAAAATTTTGGATTTATTCCTTGCAAAAAATTTATGATTATACACTACATTTTCTGTACCGAGGGAAAAAAAAAAAGAAGTTAAACTAAGCATTGTGGTGACCCAGTTGTTTTGCATTTACTCAGCCCAGGTCTTGCTGACCTGTTACAAATATACACATCAAATGTCATCTCTGGTTCATCAGAACTTGGCAGAAAAAGAATGCCCCAAAAATGTTACAAACCAGGGCTAGTAACTCATCTCAATACATGTATGCAAGTGACCCAAAATATCCTTTTTAGGCCACCTGGAGTTCTACATGTATGCGCTAGGTTTTCACCTCACTGATTAATGCTACAGGGTTACAAACTACCAGAAAAAAAACTGAGGTCACCTACGTTAAATATTTCTTTTAAATTATTCTGCACAGCCTGAAAGAAAATGCAACTTAATGAAAACTTTGCATTTTGCTTTTTGTGAACTAACTAGCCCTGTGGTCACACAAAATATTTTTTCTTTCTTTTTTTGCTTTTTCTTTTACAACTGAGCAATACTCCTTCTGCTGCTGTTTCAGTGAATGAGAGGAAATGTTTCATGAACACGCTAGCAAAGCAATATATATTCACAAATTATTACCATCAACTACACTGTAAGTGCATGTTTCATTTGAAAATTTTGGCACATGTATTATCTATACTGTAGCACCAACCAGTCTTATCAAAACAGTACTTCTGATGATTAATATAGCCAGAGAAATGGACATGTGGCGTTCCAAACAACAAGAGGGCTGTGTGAACAACCCATGCTCAGCTGACCTAGAGATTCATCACACTTGTGGCTCTGTGAACTGATTATTTGATTTGCCTCATACGTTGGGACAGAATTATTTTTGTTGTAATCTGAGTGACAGTTTTGGAGAAGTCAAAAATAGCGAAAACAAACTTTTTTACATGACATTTATTTGAACAAGAGGGTGGTGTGGACAGCCCATGCTCCGCTGACCTAGAGATTCATCACACTTGTGGCTCTGTGAACTTGGGACAGGATCAAGGTCACCCGTGTACTGACCTTTAATGAAGAACATTAACATGTGCAACATCAACGTCCCAGTTCAAGTAATTCTCAAGTTATAGCACTGAAGAGTAAAATTCATGTATGTTCCCCTGTGATCCCAGAAATGAGGTCAAAGGTCACTCATGCACTGTCTAAGCATGATCATAGAAAAACACTAACACGTGCAACATCAAGGTCCTAACTCAAACCAGATCTCAAGTTATCAAGTGAACAGTCAACTTCGTGTCAGTTGTCCTGTGACCTTGGGAATGAGGTCAAGGTCCAAACATCACTGGAGCATGACCATTTGCACAAAATAGGTGGACACTTATAAAAGGTACATAACTACCAAGTTTGGCACAAATCTGGCCAACATTATTTAAGTTATAATCATCACAAGAAATTCCCATGTTAAACTTTCCTATTGAAACTTTTTTAAAGATTTTCGAAAAAAAAAAAAAAATCATAAAAAATTCAAAAATCACTGCAGCAAGACCATTTGAACAAATTTGACAGAAACCCAACCAAGGTACATGGCCACCAAGTTTGAAGTAAATCTGACGGACAGTTTCTTCAGAGAAATAAAAATTGTGAATTACCATTAGAATGCCCATTGAGTTGCATAGGAAGCAATAGAAAAGTTGCATTTACAGATAAGTCCCGAATTGAAAAAAAAAATCTTTAAAAATCAGGAATCCCCAGCACTGCTACCTAGTGAACATCTTCGCTTGACCATTTCACAAGGATCATATCCACAAAGTTTCAACTTAATCTGAGCAACGGATCTGGAGAATATGTCAGTAGTAATGAAAACACAGAAAAAAAAATTGCAGCACCACTTGGTAAACGCATTAAGAACTAGGAGTCCCTAGGAGTGTTCTTATGTAATATCAAAGCAATTGGGGGAGTGGTTGTGGAGAAGAAGATTTTGTAAGAATTGTCAAAAAAAAAAAAAGAACAAACAAAAAACAAGAGGATCATGATGATCCTGTGCTCTGCTGACTGGGATCTGCTTTTACAGTATTGGAACACATGGACTGCAGTCTAGATTTGTACAGCTATATACATGTATGTAGAGTGGTAGCAAAGTTTGTCCTTAAAATAAATTTTGCGGAAGGACGGAAGGACGGACGGACAGACGGACAATGGACGCAAACGGATTCTATAAGCTCTGCTGACGGTACTACATGTATTATCAATTGACATACCTTGCTGCTTCAATGGCTGCCGGTGTACAGTGGCAGCACTCACAGTCACAAAGTCTGATATCGCATAACTTTGTCAAAATTTAACATATCCACATTATTTTCGCAAACTTTCATTGTCTAATGTCCAACTATATTTTGATAAAATTTTAAGCAATTCTATCATGCTGTTCTGGAGGAGAAGTCCAAAATAGCCTTAACACGCAAAAATTCATAAAAAAATAGGCAAAAATCGCAGCGCCACCTGGTGGCCAAAATGAGAACTAGTTGACCCCAGGTGACCCTATGTGCAATATCAAAGCAATTGGCCGGGTAGTTCTTGAGATGAAGAAATTTTTTTTTTTCAAAAGATAAATTAAAAAATTCACTAAAAATAGAAAAATTATTGCATCATCATCTCCTTCGCAAACTTGGTAGAGGTTCACCTGGGCAATATCCATGCGCAAAATTAAAACATTCCATACAGCAGTTTTTGAGAAGAAGTCAAAATGGTAAATACAATAGTGTAATATATGCACTATATTGCCATATATATATATATATATATATATTTATACAGCTGCAGCACTTCCTTACAGTTATGAAGTTTGATATCCCATAACTTTGCCTAAAATTAACATATCCATATTATTTTCGCAAACTTTCATTGTCTGATGTCCAACTATATTCTGATAAAATTTTAAGCAATTCTGTTCAGCCGTTCTGAAGAAGAAGTCGAAAATAGCCTTAACAGGCAATAATTCATAAAAAAATAGGAAAAAATCACAGCACCACCTGGTGGCCAAAATCAGAACTAGTTGACCCCAAATGACCCTATGTGCAATATCAAAGCATTTAGCTTCGTAGTTCTTAAGATGAAGAAATTTTAATTTTTTTCAAAAAATAAACTAAATAATTCATAAAAAATAGAAAAATTATTGCATCATCATCTCCTTCGCAAACTTAGTAGAGGTCCACCTGGGGATCATCCATGTGCAAAATCAAAATATTCTATGTAGCGATTTTTGAGAAGACGTCGAAAATATAAAAAGTCTAACGACAGACGGACGGAAGGACGGACGGAAATACGGACGACGGACGCAAACGGATTCTATAAGCTCTGCTGAATGCAAGTCAGCAGAGCTAAAAATCATTAAAAATCCAAAAATCACTGGAGTGTGACCATTTGAACAAACCTGGTAGAAAGCTGCACAAGGTACATTGCCACCAAGCGTGAAGTCAATCTGGATGATGGTTTGGGAGAAGTTGAAAATGTGAATTAGCATTAGAATGCCCATTGACTTGCACTGTAATCAATAGGAAAGGTGCATTGACTGATAAGTACCCAAATTGAAAAAATGGCTAAAAATCAGGAATCCACAGCAGTGCCACTTAGTGAACAACTTTGTTTGACCCTTCCACAAGAAACATATCCACCAAGTCTTAGCTTAATCTGAGAGATGGTTCTGGAGAAGAAGTCAAAAATAGCAATAGCACACAAAAAATCACGAAAAATTAGAAAAGGATTGCAGTGCCACCTGGTGAACAAATTCATAACTCAGTGTCCCCGGGAGTGTCACTGAGTGATATCAAAGCAATTGTGTGAGTGGTTTTGGAGATTTTTTACGATTTGCCCCCCCCCCCCCCCAGAACAAAAAAAATTATGAAAATTCAAAAATCATTGGAGCGTGACCATTTGAACAAACTTGGTAGAGACCCACCCAAGGCACATCCCCACCACGTTTGAAGTGAATCTGGCTGACAGTTTTGGAGAAGAAGTTGAAAGTGTGAACTGTTGACGATGGATGATGGACGACGGACAGTTGACGGACGGAGGATCATAGAATAAAATCAGCTAACTAACAAGTCAGCTGAGCAAAAAATTCAGGCTGTTTGCTATTGTTTACAATTGGGACAATAGTTAAATACAAAATTGAATAAACCTTTTCACTTTTGCTCCTAGAAGCATCAGGTTTGTAGTAAACTAATGCCAAAAGGCTAAATAACAAAAGCGTGTCTCAGATTTTTTACCTTTGTGGTAGTTTTCTCACCAGGATGAACTAAAGTTGGGTCCCTTTGATGTATGAATGAAATGTAATCCTTTCAATTTCACACGTTGACAAGTCCATAACGGGACAAGAATCAGGAAAAATGAGACATACTCTTTCAGAAATGTATGTCTACTTTGTATTTTCACAAAAATTAAAACATTGCATGAAAACAAAAAAGTTTATCCCATATTTCCATACAAAATAATGTGTTCACTTTGCACAACTGCTGTATAGGACAACTGACACGAATGACAAGGCAAACAAAAATTAGCATTCAGAGACAGGATTAGCCTCAGTGCCCACAATCTTTTTTTCCTCAATTCTGCATTTTTTTTTTACTTTGCAGTAGAATACTTTAGATACAATTTCCATATTGTTGTCTATGAAATGAAAGAGCACTTTTGGATGTGTTCTTGGGGCAAGTTCTGGTGACAGAGACCACTGTACTGTGTGTCACTCAAGACGGCCGTTAAATAAAAACTTGAAAGGTTTCATTAGAAGTTTGGCTTTCAATTGGAATATGGTCCACTATGATGTGCATCTCTGAAAAAAAATTTGGTGAAGCTGTGTTGGATCCTTGTTGAGATATTATGGTAATGTTGTCCTCTTGTGCACCACTCAGAGGACCTTGAAGATAAATACTTTAAAGTTTCATAAAGAAAGTTTATGAATACAAAGAGGAAGCTGGTTTTAAATAGGAACCTGGTCCATCATAAGATGCATCTCTAACAAAAATTTGGTAAAGCTGTGGTCAGTATTTTTTGAGATATTGCAGTAACACCATCAGGGTTGACACCAATCAGACAGCCTTCAAATAACTACATTAAAAGTTTCATAAAAAGTTTTAAAATAATCCCATGCAGTTGGTTTTACATAGGAATCTGGTCCATAGTAAGGTACATCTCTGACAAAAATTTGGTAAAGCTGCAGTCAATATTATTTGAGATATTGTGATAATGTCGACAAGCGGGACAGACAGACAGATGGATGGACAGACGATGCAGGGGATGGCAATACTCTGCAACAATTTATGTACCGAGGGTACAAAAACCTCTCCAGTTTGTTTGCTTCTCAAAAATATATACTTTATGGTACCTTCTGTGAACATAATATGTTTTATAAGGCAATTTGTAGAAGTCACTGCTTACATAACATATGTCCTTAAAACAAGAGGCCCATGGTATAATGCTATGATGACGACCATCACAAAAATAATTTCATCAGCATTCCCTCTATGACCTGGAGAAATTAGTCAGTCATCCATATTATGCAATATCAAACTTCCACATGGTACACATTTGTGGTACATTTCTTATCATTTGCCTAATTCTTTATCAAAAAACTTAATTTAGTGTCCCTTGTTCAAGTGCTTAATGAACTTGAAAAGTAGGTCAAGGTGACAGAACACATAATTAACTTTGACCATTGGCCTAATGTATATTTAGTGTCAATTTTGTAGATATATCTCAATTTATGATCACAATAATGAATTAAATGTGTTTTGATACCTATGACGTTAGTTCCAATAATTACCACCACTTGCGCCACCATGGCTTCTCATGTCAAACACTTTTGCCTGCATAATCTTTCTGTAATGGTATATGGATCTCAATACAAGTTGAGATGTAAGGACCATAACCCCCCCCCCCCAAAATAAATTAAAATAAAATAAATGAAATAGAATAAAGTACAATAAAAAAATAAACAAAATAAAATAAACGAAGAAAAAACCCATGTAATTTCATAAAATGCATGCCCTCCATGACCTTGAAAAAGTATGTCAAGGTCATCCATGTTGTGCAATATCAAAGTTCCACATATGTAAACATTTGTGGCATATTTGGTAATGTTAGCCTTAATCTTTCTCAATGAGATGTTGAATTTTGTGTTCTTTTTTACAGTGCTTGAATTGAATGAATTTAATGTATTTATGATACCTATAATAGTAGTTGTTCCAATTAATACCAACATTTAGCAGGGCTAAAAAGTTATAGCCAAAAATTTGGTTCGACCCATTCGACCGATTGGACCATAGGGATATGCCACTGGACACGTGACCTCTAAAGGTCAAAGATCAATGTCATTTGGACTTTTGAAATTTTGTTCTAGCCATAACTGAATTTTCTTACAGTTTTGACCATGTTACACTAAAATTGTAGATACTGTGATCAGGCATGTTCTGGCTCTATCTTAGGATTGCCCAGACATTGTTTCTTACATTTTAATAATTCTTTTGCTGCATGTGACACTGCACATTTTTGTGATTGGTCAAAGGTCAAGGTCATTTGGACTGTTGAAAGTTTCATCTAGAACTTGGTCAATTTTCATCCAATCATAATCATGTTGAACTCATATTGTAGGTATTGCAACGTTGCACATTCTTGTAATTTACATTTGACCTCTAAAAGTCAAAGGTCAAGGTCATATCGACCTTTGAAAGTGTCATCTAACCATTGGTCAATTTCCATTTGATTTGGTTCATGTTAGGCTTACATTGTAGACATTGTAACACTCTACATTTTTGTAAGTTACATATGACCTCTAAAGGTCAAAGGTCAAGGTCATTTGAGCCATTGACATTTTTTTCCACCCAAAACTTGGTAAATTTTCATCCAATTTCAGTCATGTTGGACTCAAATTGTAGGTATTGCAAACATTGCACATTTTTGTAATTTACATGTAACCTCTACAGGTCAAAGCTCAAGGTCATTTGGACCTTTCAAAGTTTCATCTAGCCATAACTTGGTCAATTTGCTTCCAATTTCAGTCATATTGAGCTCAAATTGTAGGTATTGCAACAACACACATTTTTGAAAATTTTACATGTAATCTCTAAAAGTCAAAGGTCTAGGTCATTTGAGCCTTTGAAATTGTCATCTAGCCATAACATGGTCAATTTTCATCCAATTTCAGACATGTTGGGCTCAAATTGTAAACATTGCAACACTGCACATTTTTCTAATGTATATGTGACCTCTAAAGGTCAAAGGTCAAGGTCATTTGGACTTTCGAATTTTCATCTTGCCATATTTACAACTTTTGAAAGCACACAGACAGATTTGCTTTGAAGCAAATCCTTTCTAGTTTAAACTGCATTGTCAACATGCAAATAGGGCCCTTGAATGGATCTAGATCTAAGTTAATGGCATTCCTGCACCAGCCCTTGCTCAAAGATTGTAAATACCATTCCTACAGATACATGTACTACATTAGTCTATTTACCAGCAAGTAAAATAGGGTTAAATCACTCACAGCACCAGAAAAAAAATTGGGTATGGATGTTACATATGCTGTAAGTTTTCACCAACAATTATAGATGCCATTTCAACAAGAAAGTTATGCAAATATTTTTTTTTTACCAACCTTTCTGCTGGATCATAAAAGGAAGGTAACGTTCGACATAAAATGATAAGCAATTAATTTCGCATGTGGTGTAAACAGATAGAACAATCAAACAGTATACAGTGTGAGAAACATGTTTCTGTCAGAAAACTGTGTATGGATAAAATCTCCTTGTCGCCATCAACATCTCAAACAAATCCAACATCAATATCACTACAAAGCTCTTATAGCATGGCTCATGTTTTGTGGATATTAAATCCTGCCGCAGCATGTCAAACACTGGGATGGCAGGGCCTGCCAGCTTCATGTTTAGAGGATGTTGATTTATTGGACATGAGGCCCTGCTTCATCTTCCTTAGACACAATCCAAGATATTGATGAAGGGCTCTTTCACTCTCTCAAACTGCCTCCACTTATTTAACTTTGGAAAGACTCAATATATTAGGGGACAATTATTACTGGGAATGGGGAACGGTTGAGGTGGGTCAGCTGTGATTTATTGGCTACACATCCTGAAGAACATTGTAAATATGTGGAAGGTCAATCAGTGGATAAGAATAACCCTGATAGATTTGGCCAACAATATACAGACTTCTGGACAGGCCCAGTGTCTTGTTCAACTGACAGCAAAATGTGCTGTCCTTATGTATCCTATGGCCATTGGCTTCAAGGTGAACTCTGAGAATTTTTGATGTACACTTTAGAGGAAGTCAACACAGGAATTGCCAACTGGGTTACAGATTGCTAAGTTGTCCCTGTACTAGAGCTGTCCCTGTACATATCACAAGTAGAGGGCCCATCCATGTAATGCAGGCAATAGACAGTCTGACAATAGGTCTGACTATGCAGGCAATCCAATAATCTGGCCATGCAATAGACAGAAGGTATATTTCTTCAGGCAAAAGACAATTCAGTCTTCAGACAACAAAATGGTCAGAACTCAAGGCAAGAAATGATCTGCCTTTGCAGGCAACAGATAGCCCAGATAAACAGAACGTCTACCCTCTAATGTAACCAATAGAAGTCTGAAAGAAAGACTCCTTTTGGCTCTGTCTGACAGACTCCCTCACTACTTTTTCTTTTAAATAAAAAAGGTTCACTCCAATAGAAGGTCTGGCCATGTAAACAATAGTGAGTGTGGCAAATCAAGAAACATACTAGTGGTCTGACCATATGCATGCAGGCCACCAACATAGACTGAAAAAGTTTAAAATATTTCTCCATTTAAAGTGGGGGAAAGGACACAAAACAAAGTTTTTAATTTATGCATTCTCAATTTTCTACGTAGAAAACTGATTTTGTATCAATTCATCTTGATTTACACATATTGTGAGTCAATTGCTGACATGTTATGAGCCTTATGTATGTAAAGGAATTCTAATACAAGTACACTGTATAAAGTCCAACCCCATTTTATCATGAACACAACTATGAAGAGTACCTGATTATCACCTCAAATAAGTTCCGCTAAAATTATACTGCAACATTTAGTGTTCAAGTTCAATTTAACTATATTTAGCCATTAAGCTTTTGGAAATAAAGTGGAGGTAAGTCAACTTCCAAGAACAAAGATCACTCTAAAGAAACCGGAAACAATCACGCAGAGGCAGTTGATGATGGTGTCATGATGTAACACCTCAATATTCACCGCTGCTTGAAATCATTAGTCATCTCATTTTTGTCCACAGTCCCAATTAATCAAAATGAATGTGGTTTTTTTTTGTTTTTTTTTTTTAAATTTTTCTTTGTTTCAACAAGTTCACCCTGTGATTGATAAAGATTAGCACTGGGATATCTGTTTAGTGGAGATATGGGGAATCATATGAAATCGTCTGAGTGTCAGTCACCCATCCATCATTCATCACATCCTGTTACTGGGACCACAATTTCCAGTGAGGAGGTTTATGACGGTCCTGCTGACCCGGTGTGTCATTCCGCCATACTCAACATCAATGTCATTTTTGAGGTTGAAATTGAATTTCTTTTATTCCTTTCCAAAGTGGAGCTGCTAGGATTCAGAAAGACACCGAGTGTTCGGAGATGAAGTAATCATTAAAACGCAGTGTTAAAGACGCCATAATCCTGTTGCGTTTGGACAATGTCTATTTTGTGTGGTCAAAATAATTATGATTGACATGCACATTATTTTCATTGTGTCCCTGGTCATAAACTGACCGTCTTCACCCACGTACATGCAACATGACTCATACAGAGTAGCTTGGGAATATTAACCCTGTGTCTACTGAAGCTGCCATAAAATCTATAACTTAACCATTGATGCAAACATGAAATCCATGTCCATTGGTGTCTCTGATGACTTCATTTGATACCTGAACTGACCAATCCCCTCTTTTGATATCTTACTCAAATACATGTACAAATGTATTAGGACTTTGCATTCACAAAGTCAGTAAATTCAATGTATGATAAACATTGCAGGTCAGAACACATGCAACAAAGGTGAGATGAAAAGGGTCAATGTTGATATAAAGGACAACTCTCCCCTAAATTTGTGACCAGTTCATCAAGACAATACACATTCATAATCCCTGAAAGCTTAGAGTTCATTCAAAACTACATTAACTCTATCAATAGGTTCACACGCACCACTATAAACCTATAATTTTTATTCCCAAGTGTCCAAAGTGACAGCTTTTGAAGACTATTATTGCAGGCGTTGGTCTTAATCAGCCATTTCTAAATCCAATTGTGGGTAAATTCCTCAACACCTTTGTCAGTTTTCTGATTTAATGAAATAGCCTGGTGTACTCTGCAATAATAATTCTGCACAAAACCATGTTTTGGTTTAAAAACATCATGAAACAATAATTCATTGTGAATCACAGAAGGGGCCCTTATGGAAATCTCTTGCCCCCAATCTGTGACAAATCATTGTGTTACTGATGACAAAAGCACTACAGTACAATACTTCATTCATGGGACGTAATCCCATAATCATGTTCATAACACGCTATAAGGGATTTACTCTGCCATTAGTGCTTGTGCATTCTGAAAACCCAGTCCAGGGAATGCACTTATGTTATGATCAGGTGCAACATTACTTATTATTGGGTAAATATACATGGCCCTTATTTCATTTCAAAAGGCCAGATGCACATCCCCAGTACATTCTGCGTAATTAAACCTTCACGCAAGGTCAAGTCATCTTATAACTGCAGGTCACACAGCCAGACTTGTCTTGGTAAAACATCCCAGAGTCTAGCTGTTTTTTAATCATACAATGTGGCATATCAGTCATATAAAAAATGTGACAGAAAGAGTTTTTACCCCCAAACACTCCCAAGTTTTAAATGTAGGGAAAATATTGCTTTGCATTGAATCTTATTTTTATAGGAAGTAATTCAATGTGTATTTAAATTTTAATAAACCTTTGCATGTGATCATTAAATTATGTTAAACCTCATTCACTGACAACTTTATGCAAGCTTTAAATCTTAAGTGACAGTGTATTGATGAGAAATGAATATACATTGTACATGTATAGTTTTTTTATGGAAAGGACTTTACCAACCCAAACTTAATTGTCATGTGCCTTCTGTTGCCAATTTAAGTTTCTTGAATATTTAAAATGATGGTGCATTTTTTTGCAGACAGTACCACATATGTTCTATATATTTGTAAAATCATTGATCATTAAAGTAATATTAAACCATACTCAAAACATTTATGAAACTTGTTAAGAATGGAAATATATTGATGTAAAGGTCATGCAGATCAGATCATTAGAAAAAAAAAGGTTATGCTGCTTGTCACATATATTGTGGCCTGGAAGCTGTCATCTTTGCAGCAATATATCCCAGAATGCAGCAGTGATGACATAGCAACCACTCAAGGCTGGCAAATAAACCTCTGTGAACTGTATCTAAAATAATAACACATCACAGAGTAACAGTAAATGTACTAAATGACCACAACCATAAACAAACAATATAATATTTTTCAACATTGTAATTTTATTAGTTGTTTGAAATATTGTTAACTTGTCTGTGAAGTCACTATTGTATTTGTGTCTTTTTGTCCAGAACAACTTCCTAGTAGTCATTACCTTATTCCGCAGTCCAAACTCTTTACTCTCAATAAACTAACCTGTCACTGTCTAACCTATATACCAATGAAGGTACTATTGTCCATATTGCACACGTTCTTCTGTAGAATTTTGACATAGGCTGTATTAGCCCAAATAAATTAAAGGGTCTTCAGCTGCTAACTACTCAGAACATGTTTCGGAGCCTATACCTGTCATCACTTTTGCATAACAGGATTGATATTTGGCCCATATGGCTGACTGCAGTGTTCAAGCCAATATATGAGAATAAACAAAGAAAGGTAAGAACATTGTCATTTATTTGGTCATAACTTATGTTCTATTGCTCTGAATTGCACCACGCTTACATAATTATATTTCTATTTTTAATTTCACCATGTGTACATTTTAATATTTCTATTTTCAGTGGGTTCCATTGCAAATATACATTTTTATTAGGTTTACTTTGGCTTTAATTCTGATAGGAGTACAAATACCAGGCTAGTGGCTGTGGAGTACGGAAGCTACCTCATTTTGCCTGACTTGAAGTTCTGATGCTAAGAGCATCTCATTTGTGATGCTCTTATATGCTTTCTATTATCTACCAGGTACTAATACATTTTTTGTTGAAAAGTTTATAGAAAAGAAACATTTTTTCAGATGCATTTTTTTACATTGTTTTTCTACTAAATCGCATGATTAAAAGCAGCCAATACAAAAATCCTATCAAACTCATGTTTGGATGCCAGGAGATATCTTTTATATTTTCTCTCAAAATGCCCCCAAAACAATTATTTTCTGGTTCACTATAAATTCAATAAATATTAAAAAGGAGACAATGCCACAGTTAATATTGTTTACAGGGTCTCTGGGTAAAAGAAGATGGATGCTATGATAGTGTATCTACAAAAGTAATGCCCCAGGGAAGGTGATGCATACCCAGGGAATTGGACAAACAGTGACCCTCAACATCAGGGAATTGACAAACCCATTTTCACCTCAGGTCATAATATGGATGAGAATGAGTTACAAATATTAACAGCAGCACTGGGAGGTAGAGTTGTCAGTGAAGGAGTACTGGAGTGGGTCTTCACTCAGGATTTATGAGACAAAATCAACATAAAGAGCCAATTGTTGCCTCCCATCACTGGCCAATAGAATGACAACAATAACCCTTACTGCTGAAACCAGAATTACCCATTCTTGTCCATTACAGTTACCTGGGCACAGTTTTGAAAACTAGAACAGACTGATTTTCCAACAGAAAATCAAATGTCTCCCGTTCGAACACTTACGTCTCTGAATAAGCTACAGGTGATAACAAATTACAAATAACCAAGTTTGCTTGAAAATTACAATCCTATTTTAGCTCTCACCTAGATACATTACTCTAGCAATTTTCATCAAGTTCTTCAAGACTTATTGCAGAGAAACCAATTTCACATAAATGACCCTGTGACCTTGAAAATTAAGTCAAGGTCACCCAAATACAATCCCAACCTTGGTCTTACCTTGATACATAATCCTACCAAGTTTCATCAAATTCCATCAAGTTCTTCAAGACTTACGCACAGAAACCAATTTCACATAAGTGACCCTGTGACCTTGAGAATTCGCTCAAGGTCATCCAAATACAATCCCAACCTAGGTCTTGCCAAGACACATAATCCTACCAAGTTTCATCAAATTCCATCCTGTTCTTCATGACTTATCGAACGGAAACCAATTTCACATGAGTGACCCTGTGACCTTGAGAATTCGCTCAAGGTCATCCAAATACAATCCCAACCTAGGTCTTGCCTAGATACATAATCCTACCAAGTTTCATCAAATTCCATCCTGTTCTTCATGACTTATCGAATGGAAACCAATTTCACATAAGTGACCCTGTGACCTTGAAATTACATCAAGGTCACCCAAATACAATCCCAACCTAGGTCTTGCCTAGATACATAATCCTACCAAGTTTCATAAAGTTCCATCAAGTTCTTCAAGACTGATCGCACGGAAACCAATTTCACATAAGTCACCCTGTGACCTTCAGAATTCACTCAAGGTCATCCAAATACAATCCCAACCTAGGTCTTGCCAAGATACATAATCCTACCAAGTTTCATCAAATTCCATCCTGCTCTTCATGACTTATCGAACGGAAACCAATTTCACATAAGTGACCCTGTGACCTTGAAAATTAGATCCAGGTCACCCAAATACAATCCCAACCTAGGTCTTGCCTAGATACATAATCCTACCATGTTTCATCAAATTCTGTCAAGTCCTTCAAGACTTATTGCACGGAAACCAAGTGTTGAAGAAGAAGAAGAAGAAGAAGAAGAAGAAGAAGAAGAAGAAGAAGAAGAAGAAGAAGAAGAAGAAGAAGAAGAAGAAGAAGAAGAAGAAGAAGGAGAAGAAGAAGAAGAAGAAGAAGAAGAAGAAACGGGCACTAAAACAATATGTCCCCTGGCTTCTACCGGGAGACATAATTTGAGGAGATTTTTCAGTTATACAATGTGCCAAACCCTAATCAAGAAAAGACTCAAAGTTTTCAGCTTGTTACGTTCATAAAACCATTACCACACATAGTGCATTATGTCTGTTTTGTGCTCCAGACAATAGCAACTTTCAACTTAGAAAAGAGCTGTGACCCAGTACCAATACATGAACATGCACTTTGATTATTCCAACAATAACATCCTACAAATAATGGTAATATAAGACATTTCACTCATTTAAGCTCTTTCAGATGATGAAAAGTACTTAGATGCTAACTGGGAATAATATGCCACCATCAATGGAACAACACAATGTCAGTCTTAAAAAAAGTATAATCATTACAAAATGGAGGATAATCTTCTAAACTGTGGTCTTGTTAGACATGTTTAATTGCATATAGACTGTACTGGGCAATGATTATTAATTTCTTTTGACCCTCTGGACACTAAGAGCTGATATACTGGTGCTAAATAAATTGAGTTGCAAACTACTTAGGGTTCAGAGGGTTAACTTAAACTGATGACAGGCACCCAGATGGACACTATCTTCTGCCTTAATGTGTTTACTTGATCTTTTCCAAGAAAAAATTAGAGGGCTGATTGAAAAACCCTTCCTCAGCTGATCTTGACATTCAACCTATATAGTAAGTCCCAATCTTGTCTGGGTGATCAGGATGTTGGAGAGGCAATGAAAATGTGAGTTTCCATTGCAATCCCCTTTCACAGTAATCGATAGGAATGCATGCATTAACCAACAGGTACCCAAATTGAAAAAAAATCTTTAAAAATTAGGGATCCAGAGTATCAACATGTAATGAACAAATTTAATTAATCCTCCCACAAGCTACATTTCCACCAGGTTTCAGATCAATCTGAGTGATGGCTTCGTAGAAGTAAAAAAATTGAGAAAACAAACAAAATTCATACAAAATTTTTAAAAAAAGTTCAGCACCACCTGTTGAACTAATAAAGGTCTGAGGTTCCCCATAAGTGTCCTCATATAATTTCAAAGCAATTGGCTTAGTGGTTTCTGAGAGGATTTTTTTAAAAATTGTCAGAAAATTAAAAAAAAATAAATAAAGCTAAAATCATTGAAGTGTGACCATTTGATCACACTTGGTAGACATCACCTGCCTTAGGAAACATTCCCACCAAGTTTGAAATGAATCTAGTGTTAGGGTTTTGGAGAAGTTGAAAATGTGGATTTCCAGTGCAATCCCTATAGACTTACACAGTAATCAGTAGGAATAAATTTATTTGCTGACAAGTACCTGAACTGAAAAATTCTGTAAAATCAGGGATCCACATGATCACTACTTAGTGAACACCTTTCTTTACCCCTCCCACAAGCTACATATCCACTTAACATCAGAACAATCTCAGTGACAGTTTTGGAGAAGAAATAAAAAACAGCCTGAACACAGAAAAATTCAAAATCACAGCAGTGCACCTGCTGAACAAATTAAGATTTGAGGGTCCCGAGGAGTGTTCCTATGCAATTCAAAGCAATTGACAAAAAAAAAAAAAAAAATCATAAAATCTAAAAATCACTGCATGACCGTTTGAACAAACTTGGTAGAGACCCACCCAAGGTACATTCCCACCAAGCTTGAAGTGAATGTGGCTGACAGTTTTGGAGAACAAGTAGAAAATTTGTATTGTGGACAGATAGACAGACAATGGACAACAAAGGACCATACTATAACCTAAGCTGACTTGTCAGCAGAGGTAAAAAAAAAATGATGAGAATGAGATAAAATGATGAAAGCATATTATCATAGCAAGCCTCAAGTCGACAGCTTTCCTTTGGTGTTAGTTGGGTGTATTTCACACATAGGAAAGCTGTTGACTCAGTCACATTCTAACCAGGAAAGGGTAAATGCATGAATTTAAACATAGGTGTGTCCTTCATGGAGCAGCTGGCGAGAAAGAGTCCATCAACATTATGCAGTCTGTTGGACTGCAGTACCAGAATTTCCTGTTTAACATTTTACAGGATATGTTTTCCAAATGTGTGCTTCTATTCCCCCCAAACCAGGCAATACATGTATTACATTTCCTGACCAAGACAACAAATTTCTTTGTAAAAATCACAAGTGACTGATAGCACACCAGTGATTTTTCACACAAAAATGTGTTCTGCAGAGATTAAATCTTGTAACCTACCAAAAAAAAAAAAAATCAAGAGTGCAGCCTTAGCAAGACAGCTGATCCGATCTGACTCCTTCCTCACTTTCTGCCCACTGGGACAATGGTTTTCCACAACTGTCTGGATCTATTTCATTGGTGCATTTTGTCAAGACTTATAAAAAATGTTAATGACAATGCGATAACTGTAATCAGGCTTTCAGATTTTTCAGGCAATTGCTTTTTTTATGCACAGGAAGAGCGTTCACCAACAGCATACTGTGTGTCAATGATTAAAGGGCAATGTTTGGTACCGTTTTTTAACCTAGATGGGGGTGGGGCGACACTAAATTTATGTGTTGGCATGCTGTCCTCACCTCACCTTACATTCATTTCATGTCTAAATGGTAAAGAACTTCAACACAGGACATGTGATTTCTGTTGCTTTCACATCTGGTTTTGTAGGCAACTGTTTGATGTGTACCATTTTTTTGTGTGATTTAAGGTATCTTATTGTATGTACATTCCGTTCTGATCCATGGTATTTCACACACTTTTATTTGCTTTCTTCACCCTTTACCAACAGGTGGCAACTTTTGATCCATGCTGCCAGTGGAAAAAATCTGCTTACAACAAGGATCAAGATAGTGCAAAAAATGTACTGTTTTTCTCTCATCTTGTCTGCTTACAATAATATTAGTGTACGTTGAACATTTTATTATTACCACATGTAAAATACTTATGAAACCAGGAATAGCAATCCATAATTAATGTGTGCTGTAGTGTAGTAATCTCTCAATCATTCTATTCTTGCAAGGTTCTGCATTATAACTGAAAATATATCATTTTTTCAAATGTGCACTTTAATGTCACAAAATACGACTTGTATATTCTGTACCTCTGATACCAATCTGGTTTTAAAGGGCTTGCCGGATGAATCATTCAAGATGCCTCTAAAGTGTATTTATGGACCATACTTTATCAATTTGTAACAAAAATCAACAATGGAATTATCAGAAATATACTTTGTAAGCCATCCTTTTTTGGTAGTTTTGGTACTTTGCCATCCTCCCATTCATAAGCACGTGTTACTTTCCACAACAACTTCGCCTGACATCATCTGGAGAACCCAGAGCTCACCCACACATACAGTTATGACTGTCAACATAGTGAGCAGATTTGGGATGGCCGCGTTTTGGGGCTTTGTTTTCTGGGCCAGTCAGTCGACAACCATACACCAAGGTGAAAAGGTGTGTTGCCTATGGTTGTGCCAATACCCACAGGAAAGGATCCAGTCTTTTCCACTTCCAAAAGGATCCAAAATGAAGGCTACTATGGCAGCAGCAATTACAGGTGACACGGCCCGACTTCAATGTGACAGTGAACAGTTTGCTAGTCAGCACCTTTTATGGAAGAAATGTATGATCCATCCTATGTTATGATGGGAAAGGAAGGTTTTCAAACCAAGCCAAACTTAAAAGAAGAGGCTGTGCCAACTGAATTTGCAATACCTCCAACTACACCTTTGCCAAGACCAGCATTGATGCCGATCCCAAAACAAACACTTAGAAATAAGTCAATTTATACAAATACATTTTCTGCTTTGGATTGGTTTGGAACTATTCAAATCCCTTGAAATGCACATTACTAGCAAGCCAAAGCACATTTTTCTATTTATGTATGCAGCTGCCTCCCACCCTCCGGCCCCTCCCCCCATCATACACACTCACTCATTCACAGGTCCATACATTTTGGGGTTTCATGATAAAATGAAATTCAGAAATGCCAGACCTTAGAATGTTATGTTTTATATCAGAATTGATCTACAGTGACAAGAAATGGGATGACGATCATTCTTGAGATGATAAGTTTAACTTCTATAATTTATCCACAAATCACAATTTGTTCATTGTACCAAGGTTCAGGGGAATTCCAGGTTGTAGGCATTGCTAACCTAGAGAATCCTGTTACAATTATTGCAATTTACATGAAGCTTAGATGTGCAGCACTGGGACAAGATCTTGATGCAAACAAGTTGGTGTGGAATATTTTTCTAAACTGTCAACTGGTCTCCTGTGACCACAATAATAGGTGGGGGTGGGGGTGGGGGTATAGTTCAAAGACTTCAAAGATTTGATCAATTAGCTGAAATACACTTGATTATCATACCCAGTGCAGCATGGTCATGCTACTGTGAGTCACTGTGCATTGTGGTCTTCTCGCTTGACCAAGCTGCCATAGCAGTTACAGTCAGCTTCCATCTCATGTGGCAGATCCGTTTTGCATAGGCTGTGGTTTATCTTTTACACTCACATTTCTCAGAGCAAAAATCCCTGTTAAAATTTTATTTTGTAGCATTTTGTATGAAACAAAAGCAAGCACTGTATCATTGCCATTCTAAACTGTACAATCTCCGTAACTTGTTTTCTTGAAGCAGCTGATCTGTGGGAACAGGTGACTGTGGCTCTCACCAGTAATGCAGTACAGATGTACAATTGAAATTTGATGAGCCTACCTTACCAAAATAATTCTCATCACCACCACAGTCTCTTCTCCACAAAACTCACAGGCACACAAAAGATCCAACTCATCGTCACTGTCCCTTGCACCACTAGCAAAAAAACTGCACGTGTAACTTGAACGTGTGGCACACCCCATCATCTGGACAGGTGGGACTTTTTTCAATTAACGTGTGCCCCCCAAGCTGGTGCATGACTCCTGGGATCAACACACATTACTGACATCACACCACACAATACAAAATGTTACGACACATTTCAAGAAATACAGCACTGCAGCCTGTTATATTTTCAGTTCCAGAAGAGCCCCACTTGGGCAAAACCGGTTGCACTTTCCACACTCCACTTCACAGAGCCTTGCCTTCATTATTTTTGTGTTTTTCATTCCTTTCACAAAAAGGCGCAAACTTTTCAAAGCTGAAGAAAACCATATTATCACCAAAAAAGTTGTTAAAATTAATCACATAAAGTAGTAAAAATCCATAAAGGTCCGTTTCATGCAGTTTTGAATGTGTCATTCTGTGGGTCCTTGAAGTGCATGGTCTACTTTATGACGCTCACGTATAAATGTTTAATTTCTGTCTATGATTACCATCTAATACCCTAAAAAGTATATTTTTGTGAAAAAAAAAACATAAAATAAGTGATAAATTTTAATATCACTATTGTTGCAATTAAATTTTAATTAAAATTCTAAATTTCTGCATCAAATCCCAAATTGTATTTTAACAAGTAAAAATTAGATTTACTTTATTGTGTCAAATGAAAGAACACATAATGCTCTCCAAAACTGTATTTTAAATTTTTGAAGGGTTTAGTTCTAATTTTATTGCTGTTTAAATTTAAAAAAAATCAAAATTTAAACTTCAATTTAAACATTCTGTAAATTTTGAGCTAAAACACTTATCCCCAATTTAAAATAGAGTTTTGTTGCTAGAACTGTACTGTTTCATTTTCCATAAGAAAATAATGTTTCCCATTTTTGGTGTTTGTGCTATTTTTTTTTTTCTGCAAAACATGTAAAATAAAAGTTTTTTAAATAAACAATTAACCCCTTAACCGCCAAGCCAAAGAAATTGTGAGACGCCGAGGCAAAATGAGCAAAAATTCAAATATTATCAAATGCAACAATATACTTGTTTTTATTTATATCTGGAGTAAGATAATATGTTTTTAACCTTTTTTTTAACTGTATGAAAGGTCTGTAAGTGACATTTTGTGAATCAATATAATAATTTGCATGCAAAAATGTATGGGGCAATCTATGCACACAGTTCAGTTTTTTGACAATACATGAAAACCTTAATCTGTCTCATAAGACCGTGATTTTCGTCAATGTTTGTAATGTCTTTGCGTAAAAATCCAATAGTAATTAGTAAAAATATATAAAAAAGTTGGCTTCTTGTTGCTTATTTTGATTATACTTTTCATTGTCTGGGCAAGAATAGTTCTGTGTGCCACACTTCAAAGCATGGGGAGATGCACAGTTCTGGTTTGCCTGGACATGATGGACAGATCGTCTTGACAGATTTGTGGATCCCCTTTTTAGAGCAAACTCGACATCGAGCCTGCAGTTTTGCCCACATTTCTGTTGCCTGCAAGGTGACAGGGAAATGCTTGCCAGATAATCTCACAAGTTTTTCATTTGGTGGCATATTGTCTTGCTCTTCACCAGAGAAGATCATTTCACCTATCACATTGTGGGTAAATTTGATAAATTTTAGGCCCCCACCAGTTTTCTGGTACAAAATGAATGCATTTAGCAGAGCAATTTGCAACAAATGAATACCAAGTTTCTTATACTATTTCATGGTCTTTCGAGCTGCGGTGTAAGGTTGAAGCATCTGATCATGTTCATCAACGCCCCCCATGTTTGCATTGTAGTCAATAACAGAAGTCGGCTTTTGGACTTCGGTACGTTCATTTCGCACACCCCGCCGGCCTCTCGTTCTCACTACACGTGTTGTCTCCTGGTGAATGGTACTCATAACGTGTACATCCTTTTTGTCCCGAAATTTCAAACATAGAAGTGGGCCAGATCGGTATGCAAGAGTAGCCCCTCTCTTGGGAATAGCAGTTCGCACAACAGGTGGAATATTGTTCACTCTGACAGTTCCACATGCCATGGTACTTCTTTGGTGCAAGTACATGTATAGCTTGACGGCAGAGTAACAATTATCCATAAAAATGTTATATCCTTTGTGCAGAAGTGGGAGAGCTAAATACAAGACAACTTTCTCAGGTTTTGTGAAGTCTCTTACTTCAGTAGGTAAGACACGTAACATGTCAGTTGCAGGGTCTTCTCTGCCTGTGTAAACACGGAATCTGAATACATACCCAGACGTTTCACACAAGCAATACAACTTTATCCCAAATCATGCACGTTTCAAAGGAATGTATTGGCGGAAAACAAGACGTCCTTTCCATAACAGCAGGCTCACATCCACTGACACATTTTGTTCTGGAATATACGCTTTTTGGAACAGCTCATAAAGGTGATCAATCAGTGGGCGCTGCTTGTACAAACTGTCTCTCTCAGGATCATTTCCATCTGGAGTATGTGCATTATCATTGAAATGCAAAAAACGCAGTAGCAGACGGAAGCGCAAACGAGTCATTGCAACACGAAATAAAGGTGTTTCATAGAGACAGTCAGTCAACCAGTACATGTCAATTGTGGGTTTTTTGATGATACCCATCAGAAACACCAGACCAATGAATTTTTCCATCTCCTTCTTGTTTGTTGGTTGCCAAGAACGCACATCAGAATACGGTGGTAAGATAGGATGAGAATTCTTGTACTGCTCAGCAAACAGATTTGTCTGCGTGACTAAATGGTTCAACAAGTCATCAGTTACAAATACTCTAAAGAAGTTATAAGGCCTGAAATTTGTAACATCCACCTTTATTCCAGATTGTCCTACAAAATTATGTAGGTGAGGGGCTTCACCGTTCGCTCGATACCAACGTAAATCTGGACGAGTCCATGGGGCATCACCATCGTCATCATTATCTGTTTCATCTTGATCTTCTTCATTATCATTTTGATCACCATCATCTCCACTATAATGTTGATCCACGTCCACTGCATTATCACTTTGATCTCGATCCACTTCATCATCACTTTGATCTACATCCAATGCATCATCTCTATCCACTGCATTGTCACTTTGATCTCCAACTACCACATTATCATTTTGATCTTCACCAGTTGCATTGTAATTTTCATCCCCCTCAACGGCATTGTCACTTATACTCCTCCCACCTGCATTGTCTGTTTGATCAGCATCATATGCATTTTCACTTTCATCAATATCATCTCCATTATCACGTCCATCCTCATCCCCTGCATTATCACTTTGGTCCATATCCACTATATTCTCATGTCTATCTTCATCATTTGCGTTATCTCTCCTGTCAACATCACCTGTATTTTCGCTTCAATCTTGATCATTAGCATTATCATATTGATCCATGCCATGCAGGCTTACAGTGAGCCTATCCCTTTTATTTCTGTCACATGTATTGACACTTTGAACATCATCATTATTACCGACTTGGTTATTATTTACCACTGTATCATTTTCATTTGCACCACTTCGGTCAACATTTTATACATGTGAACGTGTACGAAGGCCTATGCCTCTTGGTAGGTCGGTTTGAACAGGCCTACCTTGTGGCCCACCTCGTGACCTACCTCTTGCCCTGCCTCTTGGCCTGCCCTGTGATACATTTTGTTCCACAGTATCACTTCTGTGACCACCTGTTTCGCTGCAAGATGTGGATTGAGTATGCTGTCCTCTTCCACGAACACCCTGCCAAGCCCCCTTCCTCTTGGCCTGCCACTTGATTTACCACGCTTTTGTCTTGTTATATCATCCGAACCCACATGGTCAACATTGGAAGTTGATCGTGTAACCATACCTCTTCTCGTATCATTTCTTACAAGCCCTCTACAACGCCCACGTGGCCTACCCCTTGATGGAGCAGGTATCACAGGCTGAACATTGTCATTCTTATTTGGTAAGACAGGGTAATCTTTGAAGTCCCTGTCACGTTCAGCTCTTTCAGTCTCTGAACTATCGCCAAAACTGGCCCTCAGTATGTCATCTTCATCATCTGAACTACTTAGTTCATGTCCACTGTCATCATAATTATCATCCACATCATCCAATATCGTGCCAAGGGCTTCCTCGGCAGTGTATTTCCCCGTCCTAGCCATCATCAATCTGGCATGTCAAAATCGCCATACACGCGTTTGTAACACAAACAATATTTGAAGGATTTTCAGGAGTTCTCAACCTAATAAGAATGAAAGTAAGTGTCATGTGACAGTCATGTGACTAATGTGAGCTCCCCTGACAACCTATACGCTATATACACTGATTCCCAGGCCGCCAGAAGTCCAATGAAAGTCATTGTAATAACGACGTCTATTTCCGTTTCTTATGGCGTCAGCGAATTGAAAACTGCGATGGAAATAGACATCGCCCCAGACTGTGAACTGGTTAAAATTCAATTTCTTAGCACTCACAGCAATTTCAGTATTTTTAATAACTCAATCCAAATGTGTACTTTTAGAAAATATGTAGTTTAATTTTTACTGATTCACCTGGACTTGTCCTAGGTAGTGGTATTCTTGCTCCTATTTCTAACTCTGACCACTCTGTGGTATTCTGCTCTTTCTCTCTCTCCCATCACAAGGATACACCCTTGAAAAGGCCAGTATGGAACTTTAAAAAGGCCAACTTCTCAGACCTCAATGCTGCTCTCTCCTCCGCCCCATGGAACACTGGTCATGATGTGTTTGATACGGTCAACAATGTTGTGTCATACTGGTCTGACCTATTTTTATCCACTGCCAGAGAATTCATCCCATGCAGGGAAGTTACTATTCGGCCTAGGGACAAACCATAGATAACCTCAGAAATTAAAAAACATATTCGCCATAGAAATCAAGCATGGAAACATTTTAAGAGGATATCTCTTAGCGCTTGCCCTTATACCTATGATATTAACACTAAGATTGATAGGCTCTTTCAGCTGTACAAAAAGTGTGGGAGCAGAGTAGTCAACTTAACTAGACAATCTATTCGCTTATATTTCTGTCAACTGTGCAGACAACTTGATGAAAATGATATTACTCCTAAGCAGTAGTGGAGCCTCTCTAAGTCTGTTTTGGGATGCAAAGTTCATGAAGGAATCCCACCGATCATCGAGGATGACAAAATTGTGTCTTGCATAATAGAAAAGTGTGAAATTTTCAATGTATACTTTGCAAGCCAGTGTTGAACGGTTCCCAACATTGATGCCCTGCCCCTGCGCCATCTTACTTTCCCAACAGAGGCACACTTATATGATATCAACTTTGATGAAGAAAATATAAGAAAAATCCTATCTTCCTGTAGGCTTACCTCTGCGTCTGGTCTGGACAGTATTGGGAATATCTTTCTTAAAAATACAACTGAGTCTATTTGCAAACACTGACTAAAATCTTTAAACTGTCTCTCAACCTTACTTATTTTCCAGAATCTTGGAAGAAATCCAATATATGTCATGTGTTTAAAAAGTCTAATAAGCATATAAAAAGTAACTATGGTCCTATATCCTTACTGTGCAACGTGTCCAAAGTTTTCGAACGACTAGTCTTTAATGCTCTCAATGAATACTTATTCAACAATAACTTTCTCACATCCCAAAATTCTGGCTTCAAGGCTGACAACTGTACCATAAATCAACTTGTGTATATTGTTCACAATATCTATAAGGGCCTTGAACACTCTAATGAAGCTCGTATGGACTTTTTAAACGTATCTAAGGCCTTCGACAAGGTCTGCCATCCTGGCCTTTTACTCAAACTTAGTCAACTGGGTATTGCTGATAATATTATGTCATGGATTAAATGTTACCTATCAAATTGTTTTCAACATGTGATTATTCATGGTCAAGCGTCTTCATGGCTACCTATAGAAGCTGGCAGACCCCAGGTATCCATACTGGGTCCACTTTTGTTTCTGGTGTACATAAACGATCTAGTCAACAACCTTACCTGTGAAGTAAAACTTGTTGCAGATGACACAAGCTTGCTCAAAATTGTTCAAAATCCAACAGAATCTTCTGGACACTTGAACACTGATCTTGCTCATATTCGAAATTGGGGAAAATCATGGCGTGCCATTTTCAATGCTGCTAAATCTTTATCTGGTGTCTTCTCTGCCAAAATCAATAAACCACATCATCCACCTGTTCAGCTTGGTCAGTCAACTATACCTGAGGCTAATTCCCACACCCACCTAGGTATTAGGTTTAGCAGTAAGTTATCTTGGCATGCTCACATAACCCGTATTGTTAATAAAGCTAGCCAGTGCATTGCGATTTTCCGTAGGTTTAAATTCAAACTTTCCCGAAAAGCTCTGGTCAGGATGTATTTCTCCATGGTTAGACCCTTCCTAGAATATGGTTGTGTTCTTTATGATAACTGCGGTCAAGGTCTAACAGAGTTACTTGAAGCTATTCAGTATGAGGCAGCCAAAATATGCACTGGCGCTTGAAGACACACTTCTCACATTAAACTATTACATGAACTTGGATGGCCTACCCTCGCTAGCCGATATATACTTCACATTGATCCTATTTTACAAAATGACCCATAATCTTACTCCTTCCAATCTCTCCAATCTCCTATTGCCTACTAACATTGGTTGAGCTCTGCGCCAGCCAAATATGCACCATCCAATGCAGGACTCAATGTTTTGACAAATTTTTCCTCCCCGATACAATCAAACTTTGGAACGACCTTCCTTCAGATATTCGGAAATCTATTTCGCTCCAAATTCTTATATCCAAACTCAAGGCAACCTTACTAGCCATGGACGATGTGCCTGCCTTCTTTTCCCATGGTCAACATTACCTGAATATCTGTCAGACCCAGCTGCGACTGGGCTTCTCTAGGCTTCTCTGACCTTTGTAAGGTAAATGTTATTTCAAGTCCTACTTGCTCCTGTTCTTTCATCATTGAAGATATTTTTCTTTTCTTCTTCTTTTGTCCTGAATACCTTCCCTCTAGAAAAAAAACTTCTCGATACTATTACAGTGGTACCTGCTGTATGCAACCACTGCCATGAGCAGCCACATTGCTTTTTGTGGTCACTAGGCTGGGACAAAGGAGCCAATTTCTTTGTAAAAGTTACGTGTGGTGACAGGTCACCTGCTGTATGTGGCTGCTTTTTCTTGGCAGAAAGGGTGGCCACATACAGCAGGTACCACTGTATACTGCTCATTGTTCCGGGGGTTCATCCTAACTTGATAATCCATATCGCTAATAATAGACTGCTTCATATTTTCCTTTTTTGGCATCAATGAATTACCAGATATCCTGAACATATGAATAATTGATGCAGTACAAAATTATATAGCAGAAAGTGGACATTTCATTTTCTAACTTTAATGCGACTTACTGGTTACATAGGGAAAACTTTTTCCTTTTCTTTTTTTTTTTCTTGTCAATATCATAATGTATAACCTCTTGTTGACAAAATTACGTATGTACTTATCTATTTATTTACCTGCTCCAATTACTGTTGTTGGTTTTGTTTTCCTATTTTCCCTGTCAACAGAAGTAGTCATATGCCTTGTGTCACAACCTCTACCATATATTCTGTACTGGGTATTACTACTCTGATTTACTTGTATATCATGACATTTATATTTTACATATATACAAAAGATCTGGTAACATAGTTTGTAATGTCCTGTATATACTGTATATATATATATTGTGTGTTTTCTCCATGTCTGGAAAACCCATTATATTAGTCATTTCATGTACAATAGGGTAATCCAGTCTAAGTAAATATGTTTCAATAAATTTATATAATCCCAAATGAGAAGTCCAGTCTATATAAGGACATGTTTGGAGTATAGTCGTATTTTCTGTGTAAAGTGCTGTAAAAGTGTACCACGCCCTTAAATGGAGCAACTCCTTCAAGATATGACTGTCTCAAGCATAAACTTGCTTATGCCTGATGCAAATTCTTTCTTCTTTACACTTACATTTACATGTTAAACATGGCCTTCAAGTGGCAGTTAATCTTCCCCCCTCAAACCGGCCAAAAGCAGCTGGTGGTCAAATGTCATCTGCTTCAGTGTTTTCAACTAATTTCAACAGTAATGAAAAACAATTTTGACTGAGAATTGCAGATGAGCCCTATGAAGATCATATGCCCAAGGTCAACAACTTTCCTTGGCATGAGTTGTGCCCAACTCATGCCAAGGAAAGTTGTTGACTCAAGTTTCGATTCAAGGGGGGAAGGGTTAAAGTAGATATGGTAAAGAACTGTAGATGACACATGTAAGCAACTTTTTTTAAATGAAGTACTCAGCAAGTGCCAAGGAGGCGGATGTGCCGGTTTGCAAAAATAAAAAGTTGCTCTAGATGACTTAGAGGCCTGTATTTACTGGAAGCAGTCTGACCGGTTTCATCCAGCAACGGACTCTTCAGAGACTGGTTTGTAACGGACACAAACATGGACAAAAAGCTTTTTTGAAATGGCTGAAAATAAGGTTATGATGTATATGGCTGAGATGGGTATCACACTGCAGTTTAACAGTTAATACAAGTAAACCTCCTCCTGCTCCTCTTCCTCCTTTGTTTTGGCCAAATTTAGATTGATTTGTTTGTATATGCCAAACAAATGATTTCCTGCTTTGTAAATATTGATCTGTGGTCATACAAAGCAGCTTGTAAACATGGAAGATTCCCTCCCCGAGGAAACCCACTTGCACTGTACATCTGTGCATGCATGATGGAATAAGTGTAGGCCTATAGCACTTTATTCTATTGTGCAACTTTCTTTGGCACCATTGTGCCCATATAAGTTGGTCTCCCCAACCTTGCATATTTTTAACAAAGCAAACCTTATCGAGCAAACAATATCCATATGGATAATTCAGGTCACTAAGTGCATGTAAATGAAAAAAAAAAATGTATACCTTCCAAGACCTTGAAAAATTTATCAAGGTCATCCATATTATGCAATATCAAACTTCCACATTTTTCATACACTCTGTAAGTCCTAAAAGTAATAAGGGCCTAACCAAAAAACTGTGAGGTGCAGAACATTTACAAGATGACCCCTGTATTCCAACTGGCTATTTGACTTTGACCTTCAACTCAGATTAAAACACTGTTAGTTAAATGTGTGCCATGCTTCCAGCTTTGCATGCACAGTCTGTTTGTTCAAGCAGGGCAATAAAGTTTTGTGTTGTTGAAGAAAACAATAAACTTGGACAAAGTGCCAAACTCCATAATCATTGGGTTACAGTGACCCAAAAAACTAGATCACCAAGTAGAGTTTTATGTACAATGTAATTAATTGTGCAGTTTTGATATGGTGGCTCAATTCTCTTTGCCCTGGATGTCCAAGCTACACCTGTCATTACAAATCACCTCTTTCAACTTTACAGCACTGGTGACCTAACAAAAATAGGTCAAGGTCACTAATATTCCATAGCATATTAGCATTGGACATGGTCTATATATTCTATAAATTTAGCATGTCTGATTCAATTACTTTTTGAGATATTGAAGTTTATATCTTTAGTCACATTTTGGCTCATGATTTCTGTCAAATTATAGGTTGCATCAACTGAGATTTTGACCTCCTCCACCATCCAACTAAATTTCATGAAGATCTATCAAACATTACAATTGCTAGAGCAGTTACAAGATTTTCACATTTTGACCCATATAGTAAACAATACCATATGTGGCGTCACCAAATTAAAGATTGGCTTAGATTTTCATACCCTTGATAAGTCCTGAAAGTCATATGGGGCTGTCTTGAACACTGTGGATTGTATTGTGCTCACAAGCAAAAAGTTTATTATGCAGAAAAACATGACCCATATTCATAAATATCAAACCCAACAATGACAGCAAAGAGATTCCAGAGTTACCAAAGCATCAACATTTATCTTCCAATACCAATGTGCAGAAACAAATTTCACTCCTGACTTGAGACAGGCGGTCACCCACAAAAGGCAACTGGTGGTTTTAAACTGGTCCTCTCAACCTTTGAAATATTCTTCATTAAATACGGACTACAGTGTTTCCAATATGGACAGGCCCAACCACTCAAAATCCAAATTGTATTACTTCTGCAAAAGATAAAGGAGAATTGGTAGGCCTATCACTATTTTGGTTCTTCTGACTAGTTCGTCAGCTGAGTTTATAGCAAAAGTAGAAAGTAGGCCTATATCATTTTTGTGATATCTATGAATCTGGAATATTATCTAATTAATAAGTTAAGTGATTGAATCACTGTTATAGAGTATCAAATGCAAGGAGTAGACTTCTACAAGTCCCTCACTAAACAATTGAAGTTCTACAGACGGACCTCTCTACTATGATACACTTATGTAGAAAAACATGACCCATATTCAAAATATCAAACCCAACAATGACAGCAAAGAGATTCCAGAGTTACCAAAGCATCAACATTTATCTTCCAATACCAGTGTGAAGAAACAAATTTCACTCCTGACTTGAGACACGGACGGAAGGACAGGCGGATGGACAGACATGAGTGACGTCATGAGCTCTGCGACCTTTGGTAAGCAGAGCTAAAATAGAATCTACAACTCTACACAGTTCAGACCAGACATCTGCTTTAGCCCACAGGAAATATGTACTAAGAACTGTTGTAGAAACAGAGGCTATCATCTGTTTGGAAAGTGAGTACAGACTGACAAGCCACATGCCACACACAGTGAAACTACTGTGAGGTTTATGACTAAACAGGTAATCTTCTAGTAGAACTGGAGCCCTTGTCAATTAACCTCCAAAGAGGCCCGACACATTTTATTTTCTCATTACAATACATCTAGATTGAGTTTCCTTCTGCTATACTTGGAACCATATCAGCTTCTTCCAGCAGACTGAGTACATGTGTTCATACAAGTAACTGTCAGTACAGGAAAATGGTATAAACCTGTTCCAGTTGCATCATTTGAATGCCAGCACATACAGCTAAATGACACTTACCCTGCTAATTACACAGGTATGGGCCACACAGCAGACACTGAGATCATCTCTACCTGTGTTAGCTGACACATTTATCTGTGCACATGTATACACATGTACATGCCTGATGCCCCCCTTCATTGATACCTGTTCAAGTAACCAAGCCCATCATTCACCTTCTTTGGGAATGAATAAATATACTGACCTGATATGTGAAATCATCATGCAGGTAATCTAGTGTTGATGTTCTAAAAACCATGCTTTCACTAATAGTATTGCATGGTAACATATATCCCAGAGGCATTAACTCTTTGTTTTACACAAATATGCAAAAGTTTCACAGAAAGACTTAAGTCATACATGGATAATGTCATGAACACTTCCTGAACACAAAGTTTGATCTTACAGCCAGGAGTAAGCACCAAAATCTATGTACCCCAACGATGGGAATCTCCTATTAGACATACTGTAAATTGCTTTAATTTCACTGTATTCTTATTTTTGCTTATTCTGCTGGGGGCATAAATCCATAAAACAAGAGGCCCATGGACCTGGTGAGCTGACTTGTAATGTTTTAAGATAATACAAAGACTGGAAACAAAACAAGAGCAGGTTGGGTAAACTAATGTCTTATTGTTTCAGTCTTACAAAATTTACTAGCCTGCTGACCTAAGAAATATTATATTTCACTTTAGCATTGGACATGATCTGCATAATTATCCTATAAATTTGGCATGTCTAACACAAATGTTTTCTGACATACAGAATTTATATCTCTCAAGACCCTTTTAACTTGTAATTTCCTTCAAACTATAGGCATCACCACTAGTGAGTGTCATACACAACTTTGATTTTGATCTCCACCACAATCCCACTAAATTTCATGAAGATCCATACTAAATTAAGAATGCTAGACTGATCACAATATTTTCACATTTTGACCCCTACATTACATAATGATGCAGGTGGCACCACCAATATCTAAAGTGATTTAAATTTCCATACACTTTATATGTCCTAAAAGTAATATAGGCTTAACTCAAAAACTGTCGGGTGCAGATCATTCACAAGATTTTCACATGGTAACACCCTATATTCCAAATAACCATGCAACCTTCACCTTCAACTTGGATGAAAAAATAACATGTGCCCAACTGTCCATACATGGTTTGTTTGTTCCAATCCTGTAATAACTTTTCAAGTTCCATGTATTAAGAAAAGCAACAAACTTGGACAAGCATCAAACTTGATAATCATTGGGTCAAGGTGATCCAAAAAGTAGGTCACCAAATAGAATTTTATGTACAATATACACAATTGCAATTTTGATCTGGCGGCTCAATTCTCTTTGCCCTGGATGTCCAAGCCACACCTGCCATTACAAAATCACCTCTTTCAACTTTACAGGACTGGTGACCTTACAAAAATTGGTCAAGGTCACTGATATTATACACCATATTAGCATTAGACATGATCTAGCCATCCAATAATTATGGCATGTCCATTTCAGTTATTTGTTGAGATATGGAATTTTATATCTTTCCACATATTTTGGCTTATAATTTGTTAAATTATAGGTGGCACCACTAGTATGATATGAAACTGAGATTTTAATCTCCACACTCCATGAGTAAATTTCAGGAAGATATACAGTAGTCCCTCCTTTCAGAGGCCGCCCCTAGTGCCACCCAAAAAGGTGGTCACATAAAGCAGGTGGTGCCTCAAAGGAGGTATAAATAACGTGAAATTTACTACAGAGAGACTTGACAATTATGGTCTCTCAAAGGAGGTGGTCTTTCAAAGGAGGGACAACTGTATCATAAAGTAAGGATGCAAGACTGGTCACACAATTTTCACATTTTGACCCATATATTTCATAATGCTGATGGCCGTGCACCAATATCGAACTCAACCTAGATTTTGATACACCTAATATGTCCTGAAAGTTGTATGGGGCTAACTTGAAAACTGTGGACTGTATTGTGTTCACAAGCAAAAGTTTAGAGATGAATGGACAGATGGACAGACATAAGTGATCATATCAGCTCTGTGACCTTTGGTATTATATTATTTTAGCAATGTTTGAACTGGAATTATGTAAAAAATAGTGAAATTAAAATTATAGTGCAATGTGAAAAATACAACCTTGCAAATTTAAACATGCCAAAATATAGAAATTTACATTACCCAACATGCCAGTTGCACCGAATTTGTTACTACTAAACTTTCACACTACATGTATATGAACAGGAAATGTGAATGAACAGTGACATGAGGAAACTAATCATGTTATGGAGATTTTGTATAGCAGCTTCTTGACACAGGATCCAACCTTTCTGAGAAAGGGTTAACACTACAACACATTTATACCATTATAAAATCTATCCTGAGTAGCAAATGGTTACATATCCTGGGGCCATGTCTTGATTCCCTGGGTGGAAACAGGTTAACGAATCTTGAAACAAGTCTCTCCATATGTTCCAGACCCAAATTACATTGTGCAATACTTGGATTACTGCTGAACTGCGTGGGGAGTGGATTTAAACATGTATTTGGGTCTATATACTCCAAAGAATTCAAACTAGTGCAGTGCATCATTCTTAAGTGACATGCTACAACTCACTTTACCTGTATGTTACACGAAATTTAAGCAGGGGAGGGTTCCCTAGCACAATCCTTCACTATCAATCATTTATACAATAAAACCTGTCTTCAAAGACCACCACCAGTCAGGATAACCAAATGGTCATCTCACAAGATGGGTGGTCTTTCATATATAAGAGGTACAAATATCATAAAAAAGTACCAAGCAAAGAATTTTGAAAAAGAGGTTTTCAAGACATGTTGCCTCTCATTAGAATAGTCTTTCAATACAGGGACCACTGCATGTCAAAGATTCACTTATAAATTGAACACCCTCATATACAGAGCTACCATCACCTTCCCCAGTTTTAGACTGTGATGGTATAGTGAATTTCAAGAGCTATATATGTGAAATATGTTCCAGCTGTGATTCCACATGCAAGCAATTATTTTACCTCTAACAAGTGAATTACTTATAATACTGACAAGAACTCTGTGTCTTGACCCTTTCATCCCCTTTGTTGTATTAGCTGATATACACAATGCTACTGCGCGTACAGTCTCCATTGTACAGTAGCTCCCTCATCAGGCCAGACTGCTGCACATCACACTTAATAACTTCTTTACATTTATTTCCAAAGTTTCATAGAAAAAAAAAATGACACACAGAAATGCTGAAAACACCATGAGAAAAGTCTATTTTTAAAAACTGAATCTGTAATGCTATCTTTATACTTTTCTAGCCTCCATACTTGAGAGTTGGAGAGCCCAAACCATAATTAGACCCTATGCATGCCACAGTTTGTCTTACATTTTTAGGACAACAAAAAAGATGAAACTACTCTTCTTGTTTACAAACCACTGGATGCAGAATTCACAGTTATCAATATGGCAGCCAAGTTCATATGTGATAGTGCTGACAGGCGACTTTGAAGAGGCACTATGCAAAATATATGTAATTAGTGTTCAATGAAGGCTTTTTTATTAAAAAAAAATAAGTATACAATACAAAGTGGGACTTTCCTAGGGTGACCATAACCTAATAATGTAAATATACTGCCTTGAAGTACATGTTGTAAGCAGTCCTATGCCAGAATACATGGGTCTTTTAACTCACACAGAAGTCGCCCCAAGGCCATTGGCTGAGTAGTAAAGGATGTCCAGCAGAGCTAAAGGGACTGGTCAGTCACAATGATGGCCCTGATATTGGGACAAACCCACATATTCCACCAAGTCTTTATATAATTTAGAATGATTTATACTTATGTATGTAAAGTATTTACAACACACTCCACCCCACTGTGCTGAGGAGGCCCAAGAGTAGTGGAAGGGATTGAGCCATACATGTAAAAGAAGAGGATACATCCCAAGCTCAAGGGATTTATCTAGAATCCTGCTTTTTTAAATCCCGCAGCGAAGCCTAGGGATTTAAAAATGCAGGATTCCAGATAAATCACGAGGAGAAGAATGGATGTATCCTTTTTATACCATGCCTTCTTTGTTTTCATGAATATAAATGCATTTTAAAATGTATTCACCAAAACAAATCAGTCCTGTGTTGAAATTTAGCCACTGAAATTAAAGCAGGGATATATGTGTAAGCAAGTGACATATATATCCCTTGAGAAAACAAAGGAGGCATGGTATAATGGCAAAATCATGACCTGACACAATATGACTTTTCTATTTTCATCAAGTTTGGCACTTGACTTTTCTTGCTGCCAAAACATAAATCCTAAAAAAGCCATTTTCTTTTTTTTTTGCCGTTCAAAAAAGCAAAAAGACATGACCATGTTTTAGTTGGCTGGAGCATGTGCATGTCTGTTTAAAAATATCCAATAGTCTGCCAAAGTTTGGAGAGCAGTCCACTGCTTTCTACAACTCAAGGCTGCAGCAAGGACAAGCAACCAACTGTGACCTTTCAGGTGAGCTGCTAGCAATTCTTGTGTGAACAGCTTGACAAGATCAAGACCACCACTTAATTGGTTAATTGTGGTGATCAAATAGCCAAGAAGAAAATAAAATTGATGGGCTCATATTTTCCTATTCTGCTAATGATCTGATTTTTTCCCCCAAAAAAATAAAGAAATCAGTGGACAGTAATAGGTGACGGTTGTCAACATTCTGCCTGGTGACAAATGTGGAACTCACAAAGTGAATCCAATGAAGGCAGTTTCAACCTATGGCTATGCATAAATTGTCATTCAGAATCATCTCATTGTAAACCTTATAAAGCCAAACAAACCGATAGTCTTGCCTAATCCATGACCAACTTGTTTTGCTGTTTGCAGGCAAAATAAGTACAATGATCAAGAAATCCCCACTACTGGATTACCTGTCTACAGATAAACATGATGCCAACTATGAAAGTGGAGATTTGGTTCAGCAAAAATATGCATGCCTTCAAATTTATAATAATTTGTTGATGTTTGAATTGAGGATCAAAGAATTTGATAATTACGTAATTATGTACATGTAGTTCATTTGTAAATGCAGAATACTACTCCTGTATATTGGTCTTTACTTTCATCTGGTATGTGCTACACTCTCAGAAACTGGTTTATAAAATCTTTGAAAATTGTCATATCAATACGAAACTTGTTTCTAACAAATTTAGACATCTGTACGATAAATAAAATGTATGGTTTTGAGCATCAAATGTGAAACATAGTTCATCTATGCAATGTTGAGGTTGTTAAACTGTTGTGTGCAACTCCATCCCCATTGCTACCTTTAGTTGATCAAAAGCTCCTCATACTTGTGCAAGTGTTTCTGGAAATCATGTGGAAATTTAACATATTATAATCATATGAGCCTATGCCAATGTCAATGTTGCCGACATCTCAATTTCTGAAAATCTGAATAATTTAATTCCCTATGAATTATCTTCTTCCATATCTTTCTTCTCATTCTTGTGACCAAGTTGTTGTTAAGCATTTTTCCAAATAGAGCATGACTTAGATCACTGATTCTTCACACTCTCATTTTTTCTCTTCATGTTCATATGAAACAAATTCCTCCATGATCAATCTGTCTCATGTTTCCCAGCCCAGTCTGTACACTAATGCTTTCTTCAATATGCGATATTGACAGAACAGGAGTGAGTGGCTATTGTCAGCTGTACATGTGGTTTGTTCTACGCACCAGAAATAGTCACAGATTATCAGGGATAAATTTCGACTCCATTAACAGGTCAGGTTTCCATTGATAAAAGCTGTCTGAGTATCAAAGCTGCAGTCTGGGCTACACAATTGTGTGGGTATAATAGGGGATGATGTGCAATGAACTCTGGGGACCGGAGGTTATTCTATAGATGGGTGGAAATCACACAGGCATGTTCAACCACAGAAAACGTCTACTTTCAGTGATTGTTCAATTGCAATCTGTATCACCACTGTTACAGCTAATCCCCCACAGGAGTTCTATCTCTATGCACTGCAGAAGTACCTGATGTGGCAAATTGATGAGATTCCTGGACTGTACTCCTTGGGCAAGGCAGTTCAACATCGTTAAATCAAGGCTTAGCATAGTTTTGTTCACACTGTATTATATTTTACTCCATAAATACAGAATCGCAGCAACATCTGGATCATATATGATCCTTACAGCACTCTGCATGTGATCAACACGACCTCCATAGCATGAGGCCCAATTCAAACAAACATTTGAGTTGGATGTTTTCCCTGGAATGCATAGTTGTCCTCTAAGGATGTGTATGGCATTTTGTTTTTTGACCATGGATCAGCTAGGTCTCACACCAGCAAGAATTGGCACGTGTCATGTACAGTGAAACCTTATTATAATGCCCTTCAGAAATGTGGCATTTTCACTTAGCGACACAAGTTTTGATGGGCTTAAAGTAAAATTCCTTAGCTGTTTTGACTCATTTAACTGACACATTCAAATATCTGACACTTTTTGCAGGGAACAGATGGTGTCATTTTAATGAGGTTTCACTGTACCTTGCATTGCCTTGCTATACAATATTTTATGTTCGCAACGAGCTGGGCTCGAACTTGCAACCTTTGGCACCAGTCGCCTAGCTGAAATGGGAAACGCACATATTCACTCGACCAAATCCCCATTCTTAAAAAGAATGGTTCAATGGAGCTAGTTATGCGCGAGTGCCATATCAACACGGTTATGCAGTATATTTACTGAGTTGGCATTTATTTCCAGAATTGGGGACTTAAATCCACCAGCATTAAGGAAATGCCGAAAATATATATTTTATGTTCGGAACGAGTGGGACTCATTATTTCACATTATCTGTCAGACAAACTGTGTGAACATATTTCAGGTAAAAATGGTATGTATGTATCAAAGTTTTCTTGTTTGTGCATCTGACAAGTTTTGGAAATGCCCATAAAGTTTGCTCAGGTCACTCCTGGTTATTGTCTGTGATGTATTTCCAGAACTAGCAGAATTATGAATGTGCCCCTTCACTGACATGCCACAGCAAGATGTAACCCCTTAGAAATGTCATCAGTGGGAGCCTTAGATAGATATATTTCAATGCCAAATATGAACAAAATTGTTTTTAGTTTGTATATAGGTCACAGTAAGTTCATCTTTGCCTGTCAAGTTTCAACAAAACTTGTAGATGTCTGTCTGATATTGTTTATCAAATATGACTGGTGGATAAGTGTTGAATGTTTCACTTAGTCTGTAACTAGATCAAATGATCATAGATAAATGGGTCATGGTGACCCAGAAAATCAATCACTATCTCTGAAGAGGTTTATTCATTTCTGTACATAATTTGATCAAAATATTGTCAATTGTTTTTGAAATATCCTAGAATCAAACAAGATTGCAGAGTAAGCACTGCATGAAAGTCAGTAAATAGGTCACCGTAATAGATAAACAGATCACAGTGGTCAAGATAATCGGTTCATCATAGGCTTATGATGTATCTTTGTGCCAAATTTAAGCAAAAATATATCCTGATGTTTTTCAAGATACCACGGTACTGAACATTGACTGGACACATACATTTGGATAGGCAGTCAAGCCAACAATATACACGTAATGCCTCCCCACCCTTAACAAAAGACATGATAAAATCACACAATGCAGATCACCTTTCAAAATGCAACTGAAAAATAACACTTCAAGTCAACAATGTCACATTTCATTTCTGGCCAACAGTTTTCAATATGGAAATTGCAATCATAGAAGTGCACATCCACTGAAGTTGTGCCCCAGATATTCACCTATTTGGTCCTATTGTGACTCATTATGAAAATGCTTGTGCTCATGACTTGATTACTTTCTGTTCAGTTTGAATGTTGCTAATTTCAGTGCATGAGTCATTTGCCTTTGGCATATTTACCCTGTCTCTGTAACTGCTGAAGATCAAGGTCAGATGTGAAAACATGTAAAATCTGCACACATTGCATATTACATATGTGAAAGTCAAGGTCATATGGTCATTACAAATGCTAAGCTATTGTGGGATAACTTGCATGACAAGAGGCTACCTCCTTGTGATTGCTTTGTGACCGGAGATACCCAGTTTGTCTCCTGCACTGTATCCAGCACCAAAAAAAAAATGAAGTTTTTGAAGGTTGTGCCTTTTTGGTTCTGTTCATTGTAATCTGCTGGCACCAAGCTAATCGGTCTGCCCTGTAGACCTTCCCAAAATATTGACAATGAACTGGCAGATTTCTAAGACATTAAGGTAAACAAATATAAAATACACTCAGCCAAAGGGGAAAAACACAAAAGTAAATATAGTCAATAGAAAAAATCCAGCTGAGAGAATAGTCCTCTGACAAAACACTTGTCAGTGTGCTCACTTTCTAATAAAACCTCTACAAAATCTGTTGTCCATTGCACCATCATCTGGCTATTCATTTTACCTTTCCTGTTGTTTAAACAAATAAAAGCTGAAACCCCACTGGGATGAATACAGTGTATATTGATACCCACACATGAAGGAAATAGTTTCTTTTGGTAAGCACGTTCTTTTTGTTGTATGGTTAGCACTTTTTTTTCACTGAGACAAGAGGGTTTTTTGTACATGTATTTTTTTTCTCTCTCTCTCTTTCTTTTTTTTTTTTTGGTCACTGTAAAGCCCAATAACTAGGAAGCATTTGCAGTACAGCTGTCTCAGATGACTCAGACGTATTGATAGAACAGGTTGCTGGCACTACCTGACACTCAGTCACAAAATATGTTTTCTTGCCCTTTTTCACCCAAAATACAAAACAAAACAAAAAACCGTGCTGGTAATGCACTTATTTTTTTTCTCCCTTGACTTACTTTTTTGCAAGTAAATTTGACTGCTAGACCTATCAATGTGAACTGGGAGACAGGGGTAGGCCACAGGAGTTGGCCACTGAGGCTGGCCACTTTGACTCAGTTTGGGGGACACAGGCATGAACAAAAACCAGCAGAATCTCTAGTTCAAGATACCATACAGCTTGCTGTCTGCATAAAACTTAGACAGCAACACTGTTTGTAAAGTTGACCCCAATGAACAGGATTGGAAATAAATTGGTGCCTATTTCTTGCACATTTCCATTTATTAGAAGCAGCTAAATCGTGATTTCCTGCTGATGTACCATGCCCACGCTGTTGTTTTCCAGTTACAAGTACAGAGTACACAGGTAGAGTGCAACCTGTCTTCAGAGGCCACTGCCATGACGCCCATCTTCATGGATTATACTCATAGTATCCTTACCGTCTTTTCCATACTGCCAGACCTAACATAAAAGATCACCTGGCCTGAGACTTCTGTGTTATATTGTTTCATTGAAAGACTATGTCTTGAAACACCAACCTTTGGCAGCTATCACAAAGCCCAAAATGGAAAATGACAGTATCCAATGGGCCATATAATCTTACATCAACAAAGAATAGTTCTTCAGAAGTCATCATGTGTGAATGGTGAATGCCATGATCAACAACTGGATCATTGACCGTGTACTTGTATGTGGCACAGTACAATGTACCGTACAGGCCATGTCTCCAGAAAGGTGGTCTCTAAACCCAGGTTTCACTGTAGTACTGCATAGTGCACATCATGACCCAAACACGTGTCAGAATACAGCACAAGTAACTCTAAGAGGACATCTTTTTCTTCTTTGCAATCTAGTTAAAAAAATATATGTAAATATAACATCACGGCCTTTCATCTTGGATGGCCAAAAGGACCTGTGTGTATGACACTACACTACTAAGTGCATACAATTTTCCTCATTTCCAATCTAAAAAAAAATACTACAGATGTATTTCAAGTTTATTGACATACACCAACTTACATGGTTACATGCAAACATAGCTACCAAGAGACAAAGACAAAAAAGACATTTCATACAGTAATGTGCCCTTAAAATGTGGCAAATGGGTGTATTTTCCAGTTCACATCAACAACTTTTCTACTGAAAGTGTTTTCTGCCATGTCACACTGCAAATCTTGGTTCAACTGTTCCAAGTAAGATAAGGAATGGACATTATCTCCATTTATCTACTTTTCCTCAGCTGGGTTTACATTTCTTGCACATATTTTTTCACAGTAAGCACAGAATTTTATCAGGGCTCAGGACATAACAGAAAGAGGAAACAACCAGCCCCACATGTGCCTAGTGCTCTGCTATAATGTAAATACATGTAGATAAATTATTGAAGTATATGTGGTAGAACCTGCTAATGCAGCTATGTGACCATCTGGATAATGGGATCTCACTCCCTTACTGGTATCATAAGCAATCAAGATTTTGACTTTCTCTACAATCACAGTAAATTTCATGAAAATCCACAAAAAATTAAGGATGCTAAAATATTCATAAGATTCTCACATTTTAACACAAATATAACATAAAACTGTAGATGGCACCCTCAATATTGAACTCCATCTAGATTTCTGTAAATGACATCCTGAAAGTCATACAGGCTTACCTTGAAAACTCCAGACTGTATTACATTTACAAGCAAAAAGTTATGGATGTCTGAAATGTAACTTTAAAGCCTCCAACATTTTGTCTGGTGTACCAAAGGTGAATTGACGAGCGTGCACTTAGGGAATCACCTAAGTCCCCTCATTCACCTGATAATAATGAACTTGAACTATTGGCAGGAAAACTTACGAAGAGTAAGCTGGAGGTTACCCGTTAGATGGATTAGGGAAAACCCCTGGGCTGGTTAACTACACTTTATGTGCACAAGTATCCCTCTTGCCATTTATCACATTAACAGCTCAGTCTATCCTCCTCACATCCAATTTAACATAATAGAGGATGCTCTGAGAGGTAAATTGCATGTGACATTACTTCCTGCTGAGCTGAAATACATGTGACACCACTTCCAGGGGATAGGCAGCAGCCAATCAGTGGGGCTGGATTTGTTTACCCACCAGGTGGCTCTACTTGCTAGAAGCTACACACCACGCCTATTAAAGGTTAGCTTAATTTAGCATGTTTCAAATTGGATACACGGGTGACTTATGGATTGTTCTGACCATACGGTGCACTTTACAAAAATCTAAATGTAAAAATAATACTTTTATTCACATTTTTATAAAAAGAACCCTCACAGCCTCTTCAAGTGTCGCTTTCTGTTAATTTTCAACACCATCAAGGTGCGAAAGGTTAGTGACCTCACAAACGCAACACTGCTGGCTGACTGAGAAGACTCCATGCTAGCAAGCTATGGCTGTCAAGTGTCACTTCATCAACAGGATTAGAAATACCTGTGAATGTATTCATTTTCATCCCTGTTCCTGTCCAGGGCGGGTTGATATGTTGCTGCTAATTGTAGCAATATATGTTCTACAACAATTTGCTTGTTTACATTCCCAAAAGACCTGAAATTGCAGAGAACATGGACCCACACAGTTAAAATTTACAGGGACAAGTGGCAAGGCCCTGGGAACTGATCTCACCTATGTTGCGAACGCTTTGTGGAAAGTTACTTTGATTTGTTATTTATGACAATAGTAAGGATGGGTTTGGCAAAAAATAAAAAAAATAAAAAATAAATGCTGTTGCCAAATGTGTTCCCATTGGCGGACAATTGAAGGATTCAGTTGACAGTTGTTGACAGTTGAAAGCATTGATTCATGAAACTAGCCAAACTAGGCATTATTTATAACACCTAGAACAATAATTCATCATCTTTTTTACAGTCCATGTATTTACAAATTGATATTCAGTATGATCTTGATTTCAAACTTTGATCTCTTTCAGTCATGTACCACTGTTTGTGACAGTCAACAGCCAGCTCCCAATAATCTGCTGCAAAAACTCTCATCTCATTGTATCTTTGTCTTGAATATGGACCCAGAAAATTGGTCAGTCAGAGGAAAACTTTTATCAGTGTTACATAAGGGTATACCATATGAAATAAAGGATCATAAGCACATGTACTGATGTATACGGCCAGAGAGGTGGATTGAGATGTACGTCCCTCATACAACTCATGTCTGTAAGACTGAATGATCTTTTCCTCTGCTGCTACATCTTTTCTTATTAAATCTTCTTCACCCTCATCAGACCATGTACATGAAAAACGCAATTCAGACTCTCTGGAATCACTGTGCTCTGCTGTATCTGCCATGACTCTTGGCTAACTGAAGGCACTCTGGCTTATAACACATTCACTCTAGCCAGCAGGTTGTGTTTGTGACCTCACAAACACTTTCCTACATTGGGCCACGATCAGAGAAAATTCTAGCTCTTTCATGTAGCAAATGTGGTGCACTTTGGGAGCTAAAATGAAATTTTACATTTTGGTTTTCAGATATCATTTCTAACCACCCTAAACATCAACTTTTAGAATTTATTGCACCCATTCAATCAAGCTGACCTTTAAAGATACCAGTGGCAATATCCTTGACACACACCTCCATTGGATCAATGAACTGGAATTAGTTTTGTACTTTGCTAGTACACTTTATATATTGTGCTGTACCTCCGGAAATACTTGAACAGAGCAGTTTAAAGTTCATGTTGCTCATAACCTTCATGCTGTAGCTTGTTACCTGAAACACAGACTCAATTGATAAAATCTTTTGTAAGTGTTGCATTTCTTGCCATTTTCAACACTTGGTTGCTGAAAACTACATATACTTGATGGTCTGGAATATTTCCTGTTAGGTCAGGATACAGTATAATTTGAAAATGGAACTATTCTCTCCTTTCAAATATTTTGTCGCATGACGTTTGCCTGTTTGTTTCAAGGGGATAGTTGGGAAGCCACATGGCCTGACAAACATGAGTGATCACATAAGCTCTGCAACCTATGGTGAGCAGAACTAATTTTGTTAATGATATAGGTTCGAGTCCCGCTCGTTCTGAACATAAAATACATATTTTCGGCATTTCCTTAATGCTGGTGGATTTAAGTCCCTGATTCTGGAAATAACTGCTGACTCAGTACTTATACTGCATAACCGTGTTGATATGGCACTCGCACATAACTACCTCCATGGAACCATTCTTTTTCAGAATGGGGATTTGGTCGAGTGGATATGTGCCTTTCCCATTTTAGCTAGGCGACTGGTGCCAACGGTTGCAGGTTCGAGTCCCGCTCGTTCCGAAGATAAAATAGTAATTCAGGATAACTGCAAATTGGTTTTCAATGATTAAGAGCACACCTAATTTTATAGTCTTTGGCAGGGATAAGGAAAAATACTTTTGGAGAAGGTTGCCATCTGCTCTGTTTCCTGCAGTTTTTGTCCATAGAAAAGGTACTAATGTCTCCTGAAACTCAATACTTAATGCAATAACTGGCAACAGAAAAGTGGAACAGAATGCCATGTGGTTTTAATGGTAACTAGGATGAATCTCTCTAAAACTTGAGTACCCAAAGTTAAGACACCTTAACACAACATTTGAGGAGATGACCCATATTGACAGGACAATCAAGAAATTACACACAGTTCCAAAAAAAATTCATTTCTTTTTAATTTTTTTTAATTGAAAAACACACCCTAGCCCATATTAATATTTGGGAATGAGTGTCATATTTGCATGGTGCTTCCTCCAGATAAATTAACATTGATTCATCCAAACGTTTTCCCTTTCGCGAACAGCCAAATGGAAAGTACTAGCATGTCAAATGTCACTATCTACAAGGCTGTCACTTTTAATTTTTTGCCACATAGAGTAAAATCATTTGAATAGTATACATACTACTGACACTGCAATGGGGGAGGAGATGAAATAAACAGGGGTCACTTTTGTAACAAGTGGTAACAAGTGCCTCTGGCTGTGCCCACTTGATTCTTGAAAACCTGACGGTCCCCTGGTGCCATCTCATGGTTCCTTTGACATTGGTGGTGACTCCTGATGTGCATGCTCTCTATGTCATCTTTCCTCTTTTGGAGAGGGGTCAGTTGGATTCAGCTGTTAGAGGAAGCGGGGTGGTCGGGTGGGCTTCTCTGGTGGTCAAGAGGTAAGTATACTAATATCGATATTACTATTACTTTTACCACTACCTTTTCGGCAACATAACTGGCTTGCTCGTTTAAGTTTGGAGCACCGTGAACTTTTGTTCACCATCACTGTTCTAGTGCTACACATGCATTCCATTCGGTGGAAAATCTTTTCTTAGTGGTCCAGGGCTCTTCGGAGACCTAGATAGCTGATTTCTGATCTGCCGACACCTCTGAAATACTGGGAGTAGAGCTGGTAATTTGGTTTGAAACTTAAGTTTTCAAAATGTCGTCTCAACGTTCAGATCGCAGAGACACAGAGGACAGTGCCTGCCAGGATATTGCTGCTTGGCAGTGTCTGTAGAATTTGTTTTCTAAGCCTTCCTGGACTTCTCGGAGTTATGGATTGCTTGATAGGGAGCCTAAGCAAGTCCAGCCTCTTTGGCTGGAGCAGACTTTCATCTATCTTGGCATCCAGTTCATCTTCTGTGCTGGACTGTATGGGAGAATGTCATGATAGGACAGATGCTGACGCCTTTTCAGGCCCCATCCACAGGGATTCTTCTCGGTCTGGGTGGGGAGCCCATGTGGAGAGCCGGACAGTGTCCTTTGCATCTCACCACTTAAACTGGTTGGAACTGGAGGCAATACGCTTAGCACTCCTCCACTTCTGGGACCTGGTGGAGCACCAAACATGTCATCATAATGTGTGACAACAGGACCACGGTGGCCTTCCTCATCAGGCAAGGTGGAACGCAATGCAAGAAGCTGATGGAGTTTGCTGGACACATCACTCAATGCTGCTCCAAACAAGACATCCACACGCATGTGAGGCATGTCCTGGAACATCAAAATGTCCTGGCCGACCAACTCTCCAGAAGAGTTCAGCCGGTAGGGACTGGGTGGTCGCTCCACTGAAAGGGCATTCCAGCCATGTGGCCCAGATATGGAACTCCACATCTGGTCTTGTTCGCAACTTTTGAGAATGCGAAACTGCCGGTTTATGTCTCGCTAGACCCCGTGGCCCAGTGGTGGATGCTCTTGCCATGGACTGGAGCAACCTTTGGGCATACGCTTTTCCACCTCCACAGATCCTTCCAAGGGTACTGCACAAGGTTTGGACCCACGATTGCAATCTGATCCTCATTGCCCTTTGGCGGCCCCGTAATGATTGCTGGGTAGACCTGTTGGAACTGAGTGTTGATCCTCCGCTACAATTACCAGCATGGCCGAAACTTCTGGTGCAGCCTAGGATGAGTCGTAAACGAGCGTGTTCCACAGGAACCCTGAAGTGCTTAACCTCCACACTTGGTGGTTATCTCACAACACATCCGTGACAGAGGTTTCTCGCAATCGATCTCAGATGGAATTGCCAGAGGAAGGCTTCGATCTTCTTCTCTACCTGTTTACTTGGCTTGCTGGAATGTGTTTTCCGACTGGTGCACTAGTTGTGGAATTCACCCCAGGTTTAAGCGCATTGCAGACATAGCCTACTTCCTGTTGTTTCAGTGGGAAGTCTTAGGCAAGAGCTTGAGAACAGTGCAGGACCTTGAGGACCCAAGGCAGGTACACCTCAAGTACTGGACTTGGAAACCTTGTTTTCTCTTAACACTCCCTTCAGGGGCTTGGAGAAGCGAGATTGACGTTTCAGCTTTTGGCTGACTCCAATGGTAACCTGACCACTCCTAGGTGACACTGAGGTCTCACTTCGGCATTCTTTCAAAGAACCAAGTGGCTTGAGATCTGGCTATGGCCTTCAAGGGTTTTACCCTCCATGCTATGGATACTGCTCTTTCCCTCAAGGAAAGGGGATTAAGCAGATGATCCTTGAGGCCTATGAGATCTCGCTGGAAAGGCCTGGTGCCTTGCAGCTTGTCTCAGCCACAGCTTAGGAGGTGTGAGCCTTTAATGCTTCCTGGCGTTCCGTAGGGAACTTGGCCCTTGTCGACATTTTGCGGGCCTGCTTATGAAGATCACGTACAACCTTTGCCAAGCACTACTTGTGGGACATGATACTGCTAGAGGAAGGCATATATGCCTTTGCTGGCATCACAGGCTCCTTTGCTTAGGTTCCTATACTCATCCATCAGACTTTTCGGATCCCATCAGAGTAGCCCCAGTGATAACAGTTTAGAGCCCTCGTGGTTGATCCAATGTAGTCTATAGGTCGGTGCACTTCTTGGTGGGCCAATGGCATTGCACTAAGTTGACCCGTATCGTGCAGTCTGTCCTAACGCCCTGGCCTGTTGTCGGTTGACACAGGAGTTCACTGCCCTAAACAACCATATATTAGCCCCCATGGCACCTGCCAGTTTCATGACCAGGTTCTGTTAGATCTCCAGATCCGATGGAGCTGTAACTGATACCATCTACCCATGAGGTAGACAGCTATCATGTTGGCGGGTGAGTTCTGCAGGGTTCAGTGCTGTCCCAAGTTGGTCGGTAAGGAGGGTTTCTGGTTTCGGCTGGATTCTGCTGTTGGTGGCCTCAACTCCACGTACTTCTGAGGTTTTCCCTTCAGACGTCACCTCCTCATACACACCAATGGTTACCCCCAAGCTGCCAGTCACAGTGGTCATATGTGGTCAGTATGCCAGTAACATTACACTCTCCACCTTTACGCTTGGACATCGGCAAATGGGGTTGTCAAGAGGTAGCAATATTTTGAGTAATATACGTATTAGTAATTATACTTACCTCTCCACCACCAGAGAAGCCACTCGACCACCCAGCTTCCTCTTACAACTGAAGTCAACTGACCCCTCTCCAAAAGAGGAAAGATAATACAGGGAGCATGGGCACCAGGAGTCACAGTTCCAAAGGAACCGAGAGATGGTACCAGGGGACTGTCACGTTTTCAGCAATTAAGTGAGTGAACTCAACTCAATATCATGGGCATTCGACCCAGATACAGAGGTCTTGGCAAATGGTGGTTGAGAGGTAAGTATGCCTACTAATACCAATATTACTAAAAAAAAAAAAAAACTTGTCAATGGAGGTAATGTATAAAAGGGAAAAGAATATCCATTCTAAACATATTTCAACAAATGTCTAAGTTACCCAAGGCCTCACAAAAAATATGTGTAGTTCCGGTAACTTGACCGACCCTACTGAAAAAAAAAACAACTCTAAATGAATTTTATGATACATACAAAAAAGTTTCAAGCCGCTCTTCCCTAAAAAAAATGATTGACCCTGGCTGAAAGATTTTATTGAGAAAGTGGCCATTGTGTACCATTATTTTTTCAGTAAAGCCAACTTAAACACAGCATTTTATTTCAACTTGTCTGGAGGGTTGACTTGGGATGGAGAAACAGCATAGCTGTATAGCCATGGTTGTTGAATGAAACAGCATAGCCCTGGTTATTCAGTGATCATTATCGTAATATTTTGCAAGGTCCCAGGTGTCCATTCTCTGAGTTACTAGGAAAAATGGTCATTAAAGTAGTTTTAAAACATGACTTGCTATCTTAACTTTAATCTGTCTGCTAAGTTGTGTCTGATGCAGTTATCATCATTAGTTATAAATTTAAACGCAACACGATACTTTGAGCCGGCAAATTATGAATGTTGGTGAGCGCTATTTTGAACATGGCAAAATGCATTGCAGGACAGTCGAATAAAAATACATTTGATTTGGACATGGAAGTGAATTGCAGTCACAGAATATATCATCATTATTGATGTTCTGAAACATTTGCAAATAATATACTTTTGGTTTCATATATTATAAACCCCCAAGAGTGTCCCAACACTATTCTCATTTACAAACCATTGGGTGCAGAATCCACAATTTTTAAAATGGCACTTGGCAGCCAAGTTTGTGGGTTATCCCTGATTGGATATTTTGAAGAGGTAGTATCCAAACGGAAGGTTAATTTGTCACAGTAACGTAATGTAAAATATATAATGGGACTTTTCCAGTGTGAGCATTACCTAAAAATGTTAACACAATGCTTCGAAATTACCAGTTGTAGGCAGTGGTGGGCCCCAAAAAAGGAATATTGTATCAGACACTAAAGTTGCCCCCAGGTTATGAATTAAGTAGCAGCACTGGGCGGATATGCCAAGTGCCTCTCTGTATCAAAGATGGAGCTAAGTGGAGAAGGCTGTCTAGATACTTGATACAGGTCCAAAGTACTGGCAGGTTTTTATATAATTGGTAAAAACCAACATAAAATCCCTCTAGAACTCTGAAATTGAGGACAATTCTAACATGGGAGATACAGCCTCATGATAAGATCAATTTCTGCACCTGCAGAAAGCAGTCAGAGATTTCTTTTTGTTAGTTAGCCATTTAGAATGGGGTTATAAAAACTATATTGCCCAGCGGATGTTTTCATAGTAGGTAACCAAAGACTGATATTCCTGTTTTCTCGCATAGCAAGTACAATTTCCTGACAGCTGAAAACCTCAATTATCAAACTTGTTCAAAGAAAGGAAAAAGAAACATAGTTTATAAAAAAAAGGAAACTTTGAGTAACAGGACTTTAAGTACATGTACAATTTGACAACTTTTTCAGCTTTGAGTAACATAGCTACCACAGGCATGGCCTTCGGTCTAACAAGATCCTAACTAAATCCATCTGTTTCAACCATACACCCTGCAGCTATTCACTTTTTTGAATTGGCTACATCATCTTAAAACTGCAGAAAATCCTTCCTCCAGTTGGTTGTGCAGTCACACACAGCTTATTTTTGGTGACAGTTTTTAGTACTTGTAGCTTGCCAACCACTCACTCGCCCACCTTGCCCATCATCCTTCACAAGTTGACCCTACAAGACACCTTAGTTGGTGAGGCAAAAGAGATATTTGAGCCTTTTACTTGCAATCAAGCAAGAGTAAGAGTGGCGTTCAGTGCTGGTGAACTGAGGTGTATATTGGATGATAAGCAGACAGGCAGGTTAATTGTGTCTGGGGCAAGGCACACATAGGGACAAAAAAAAGAAAGATGGAAAATGGAAGGATGATCATGGTTATAGGATTAGACAGAGTAGGAGGGAAGAAGGCAGGTAGGGAGGGAGGGGGGAGGAGGAAGGAAGGAAGGAAGGAAGAAAGAAGGAAGGAAGGAAGGAAGGAAGGAAGGAAGGAAGGAAGGAAGGAAGGAAGGATGAAGACATCCAGCTTGTCTAAACCACTCTGTTTCCTTCATGTCATGAAATCTGCCAAAGATAAATAAATCTCACATGTCATTACCATGAAAGAAAGTGTAGTGCAGACATTTTTCTTGTCAATCTTGATACTTCTATCACTTTGTGTGCAGGGTGTGCACATGTTGACATGTACATTGTACAACAAACACATTTCTGCAAGCCAAAGTTGAAAGCATGAAATACACCTCAATCACACTAAATGATGAAAAACCTCTGGTACATCAAAAGTTACCATCAAAACAACATGATCAACACAGGCCACTACACTATTTTTTACAGGGTTAAAAATAGTGGTGCACATCCTGCCACCAAAGATTAAAGATTTGGAAGCTAGAATCCTACAAAGTATTTTTTTTTTATTCAGCAAAAAGCAAGAACTCTGATAAATAAACAAAGTGCACTCTCATATGGTGTAAGATAATAATCTGGTTTGGTAAAGCTCAAACTGGAACTGACAGGTTGCAACAGCAGTATGCAGTTCTGCTTGCATTTATTATTAGTTACGTGCCATGTCACTAGATGTCTCTAGTACATAATACATCATGAAAGCTTGATTAATGGTAGTGACTGCAATAAAAACAACTTGGCACGTAAACACTCTTATCCAACTGTACAAAGTGGTCCATACATGGAGAAGAAAACATTCAGAAAGTGGCCTTTTCTATGCCACCAACAACCAAAACCTAAAAAGAAAACAAGAGGATCATGATGATCCTGTGCTCTGCTGACTGGGATCTGCTTTTACAGTAGTGGAACACATGGACATTTGATTCAGCATTTATCAAAGATACAAATTGACAGTGTAGAAAAGTTCATAGTTGACTTTATTCAGGAAACAAAAGGGCGACCTGACTTGTCCATGGTAGTACATGTATTATCAATTGACATACCTTGCTGTTTCAATGGCTGCCGATGTACAGTGGCAGCACTCACTTACAGTCACAAAGTCTGATATCACATAAGTTTGTCAAAAATTAACATATCCACATTATTTTCGCAAACTTTCATTGTCTAATGTCCAACTATATTTTGATAAAATTTTAAGCAATTCTATCATGCTGTTCTGGAGAAGAAGTCGAAAATAGCCTTAACACGCAATAATTCATAACAAAATAGGAAAAAATCACAGCGCCACCTGGTGGCCAAAATAAGAACAAGTTGACCCCAGATGACCCTATGTGCAATATCAAAGCAATTGGCTTAGTAGTTCTTAAGATGAAGAAATTTTAATTAAAAAAAAAAAAAAATTAAAAAATTCATAAAAAATAGAAAAATTATTGCATCATCATCTCCTTCGCAAACTTCGTGGAGGTCCACCTGGGGATCATCCATTTATAACTAAATATAAATACAATTAAAATTTCAAAATGACCAGGAAAAGTAACAAATGTTTACTAAATCCCTCTCCCCCTCCCCCCCCCCCCCCCCCCATTTTCTGTATTCCTGCTGACATTTAATAATACATACTAGACATGCTGTAGAATAAAAAAAAAAAAAGAATTTTGGCAACTAAATTTAAAACCATACCACTAAAAAAGGTACTATAATGCTATTTCTATATCTATTCATTATGGCCAATTTGATTTATTGGCAAGTAACAGTGTATGTGTCAATCTTGATGTAGCTTTGGCGCATAACAGTCCACTGAATCTGCCTTACTAGGGTTGCACTAAATGAAGGGCATGTCAGATGTGACACTTATTAAAAGCAGAATTACAGTTCTGGAACCAAACCAACTTCACTTGACAAGTAAAAAATTAAGTAAAATGGATACATCCTCCCATGAACACAGTCAAAGAGGAAGACATGAGTGGACAGTTATGATAACAGACCAAAACCAGAAATTCTTCACTTCCCTCAGCCAGATGAAAAAAGGTTCAACTCAAGCAAGCATGAGACATAGCTCTATTTTAATCAAGAGATGAATTTAACTTGTACCTGAATCTCCTGTGTGGTAGCATAAGCACCAGGGAGGTAGCCATCAGTGTATACACCATCAATATGACACTGGGTTTTATAATAGCAAAACAATCTGCACACAGACTTAGGTCAAAGTACCAGTACACATGTATATGCTTCCAGTACAGTGGTCCACTTCTTGGAAGATCACCTCAAATGTACTGAAAATATGGCCTTACAAGACGAATATCCTCGATCTTCAGGGGGACTTGCTACATGGAGAAGTGAGCTTTGCTGCTGGTGTTGCCTCGATCTTCAGGGGGTCTTATAAGAGGGGGACCACTGTTTTTTGTTTCTTTTTTTAAAAACAAAATACCTACCCTGTCTGACAAAGCTGCAAAGTTGTAGTGAGGTTCAAACAGAATTGGAGCCAAGGAGGATGCTGCTTGAAAGAAAGCCCGCGCCTGCAATAAGATCAGAAGCAATTAATGAAAACAATGAATAAAAATAAAGGGTGCATAATTTAATGCAGGTCTGAAATCGATCAGTTTTCTAGCACAGAATTTGACATAAGAAGCCCAGTTTTCCATGATACCTTGTCCTTTGTCATGTAGTATTTCATACTTGGTACATGACACTGTAATAATGAGTACTTTTCAAGCATTACATACAAAATGAGGTGACTGTTAATTGTTCCATTCATTCATAATGAAAGTTTACACTGACCACTCTGAATCAATTTTACATTAATTATCAAGAATGATTTAAGATTTGTCATAGTTTTATTTCCTGGCTTGCATCCTCTCATGCCTGAACAAATTTGTCATCAGAGTCCATCACACATGTATGTGGACATTTTAGATGACATTCACATTTTTGGTAAGAAGTCAAAAGTGAAAGATACCCATGCACAAATGGTGACCATGCTTGTCAAGTAATTTATATATTGTTCTACAAATCATATATGTTACCAATGCTAGATGTGAATGAGCATGTGTTTTTGTCACACTGTCCATGGTTTCCATGCCACGATGTCACATATACATGTATGGAACTCTACATATCATTCCAAATAACATGTAGTCCACAAACAAGTAGACAAATGATTTAAACATACAAAACAAGGACAAAACCTTGTGTAACACATGCCAATATATGGTTCAAAAATAAGATTGTTATACTTCTCCTCAGAGCTGTCATTCAAAAAACAAAACAAAAAAAACCCAAAACCTTAGTGCATGGATCTAACCTGTATAATTAATGTTAATGGTATCAGCCAATCATGTAACAGCCCTTGCACTGCTGAATAAATGTTCCGCTGATATCATAATAAAACAAGTTGACCATGTCTCCATGGGAACAGAGTTTTGAACATTGGCTTTGCCACAGAATGTGCTGTAGTTGACTGGTAAGAAACAGATATCTTGAATGATAGAATATAAGGGAGAATGCTGCACACAAAGAAAATGGAAATTTAGATTTGTGACTGTAGTCTGGACTTGAACGTATGAAGAAACATGACTAATCCACAAGGCTCTACATGCATGTGATATTTGAATAAGCATGATACATGTACATAGCATACAACTCAGGAACTGTCTATAGCATAGTAAGTCAAAATTACAAACACACCTCTACTGTCAAAATTAAGTGAAAGACAAACTGAAATATATAGTGTTATATGTAAAAAAAAATACTCAAATGTAAAATGAGAACTTAAGTTACAACTCTTTTTCTTCATTGAATCAACTGACTTTTATCACTGTGTCAAAGTCTTTTTTTTTTTTTTTTCTTGTCAAAATTTATTTCATTGTGTTTTCAAAAGCAGAAATTGCTCACTTGGTCATAATTTCAAATTTCCATATTAAAACAGGCCAGTACCATCCAATGACAGGAGAAACCCTTTCTGGGTTGGGGAAAGATTGGGTCAAGCACTTTTTAGGGGGGCCACATGGGCAGACCTAAAATTTCATGTGTAACTTGGCTACATCTAAAATAAATGTATGCACATCAAACGTAAGATATTTAGGTCACTTTGGGTTGTCTTCATAATTCTTTCTCAAAAAACAGCTACCAGCAACATCAGTGTCATTGGCCTATCATTGTACATTTTCTTAACATTTGTTTTTTTGAAAAATAATGTATTTCAGATTAAAAGCCACAATTTATCATTTACCAATGCAGCTTCTTTGTTTAGGCTGCTGGGAACTGACAATGTTGCTAACTCAGTCCCCTTCAGTTTTAATTCGCAAAAGATTAAGAACTGTATACTTGCATACGATATCACGTCATCTCAAATTAAGCACTTTTCTGTGGACCATTAAATGGCATCCATGTGGCATATCAGAGTTCTCATGGTAGTGTACATACATATTTATGCAGAAAATACACTTTTTGTATCATATTAAAATATTATGCAAGAACAAATAGTTCTCATGTACACTTCACTTCTATGTCTACCTATAGTACACCTTCAAGGAATACAAATGTGTATCTATCATCATTTGCACAAAGTTTCTCACCTTTATAAAAATATCCTCTGGTACATATGGATAGTCCTGAACACACATGAACACAATATCTATGAACTACATTCCACAAGATGGTGCAGTCCATTTATACCCTGGTAAAACTAGTCAGTGCACACTACAAGTTACATGTATACATGTACATGGATGAGGCATTAATCTACCAAATCTTTGGATGGATGTGCAGCTGTTCTTGCAGTGCCAAGTTCACGACTGACTACAACTGCACAGTGTTGTTGGACCTTCTAAACTCTAGAATCATGGAAACATAAACATTAAGTCTCTGTATTTAATTAGAAATATAAGTTGTGGTATGATAGTGTCTCTGATGTATGCCTTGCCATCAACATCCATGGTACATGAATGAACATTCCCTGTTAAATGTTACCTACATGTACTGAACTCAGAAGGGTTCCTGCTCTAGGCTGCTTCTCCACACCACTGGCAGAAAATGGTTCTATCCAAACTGAGCTCTACAGTTGTTATAAAGATATGTAATGCCAAATTATAGCCCAATTCCACAAACTTCACTCCTGTTCTTTCATGTTTATAGATATCAAGGGAGCTTTCAAATATTGGTGTAATGTGCTTGTTCATACGCAGTAGCCTGTTTTTCCATACATTTACCTAGATTTAAGACTACAATTGCATATTTAAATTCACGAAAAGAGCTTTCATTCATGTACCAACATGCCTATAGTCTTACATCAGTGGTTCTGGCACTGCCTGACTTGCCAGGAAGTGCCAGAACCACTGAACAAGGCCTGTCACCATAGTATGGAATGAGTTCAGTATTCATGTATTGTCCAAATTGATGTCAATACTTTTGCCACTGGAAATTCCTAATTACAGTGTTTCTCACTACTATAATTGGTTTTTATATGAGTATTTTTACAAGAAGACACTAATACATTAAGTATATAGTTAGAATATAATGTTGTTTTGTGTTAGGCCTAGTACGTGAATTACTTTTCCCAATATAAAATAATTCAAAGATGATCACTGAGTAAAACTAGGTGACATTTAGGCCTAAGTAGACATGTAGCAAGTAGGCCTAATGTTACTGCTACTTCAAAATTCAAAATGTGTATTTCATCTGTCAGTGAAATGGACAACACAGTACATGTAGTAGCTTCACCTGGAATCAGTTGGTCCAGTTTCTGGATTTCCTACAGTTGCATCTGGTTGTAAATTACCTGGGTTTGTGGTTGCAGACACTAAACCCTGGTTACTCCCTGCCAAAGTGGTGGGCATATGGGAGAAGCTGTTTTATCTACTTTTTCTGTTATAAAATCTAGTACACGTGCTGAGGCTTCCAATAACTCTTTTGCGCCCATGAGTATGGTGGGCCAGTGTTTGAGCCATAAGGACTCTTAACCCAATGGGGTTGAGACCTTAGTCTGTGATGAGGCTGAGACTAACCCCACTCCCACTCCCCTTCCCTTTTTCTTTCAAAACAGTTATACTTGTTTGTGTTTCAATTTAAAGCAAAACATTTCCAAATGTTTATAGTGTTTTATTTTAAAGTGATGTCCAGGCAATTTTGGATTATTTTATTCATTTTGACATTTGGGTCATTTTGGTAGACATAGATGTTGTTCATTGTATGTCCACATTTAATAGTTTTAGCCTCAAAGCAGTCTGAAGGAATTAACAAAATAGTTTCAATGTTAACATGGAAGTCAATGGACTGTGTTTAGCCTTGGGTCTTGAATACTGACAATATGTATCTGCTCTAAATGTCAGTTTGACATGGATATTCTCTTGAATGAATTCTCCGATTTTAATCAAATAAAAACTGATTTACTCTAAAATTTCCACGGAGCAAAATGGTATCAGGGATTTTATTAGGGATGATCAGATCTTTTTTTAAATGTATATCAAACATGAGGAGTCTCACAAACTTCATTATTTTTACAAAAACAGCGTTCAGAGAACGGATTACCCTTAGCACCCACAATCTTCTTTTCCTCAATTAGGCATTTTTTTTTTGAGACTTCGCAGTAGAATACTTCACATACAATTTCCATATTGTTGTCTATGAAATGAAGGAGCACTTTTGGATGTGTTCTTGGGGCAAGTCCTGGTGACAGAGACCACTGTACCGTACATCACTCAGTCAGCCATCAAAAACACTTCAAAAGTTTCATAACAAGTTTAAAAAGAAGAAGAAGAAGAAGAAGAAGAAGAAGAAGAAGAAGAAGAAGAAGAAGAAGAAGAAGAAGAAGAAGAAGAAGAAGAAGAAGAAGAAGAAGAAGAAGAAGAAGAAGAAGAAGAAGAAGAAGAAGAAGAAGAAGAAGAAGAAGAAGAAGAAGAAGAAGAAGAAGAAGAAGAAGAAGAAGAAGAAGAAGAAGAAGAAGAAGAAGAAGAAGAAGAAGAAGAAGAAGAAGAAGAAGAAGAAGAAGAAGAAGAAGAAGAAGAAGAAGAAGAAGCTGGTTTTTGGCAGGAATGTGGTCCACTATGATGTGCATCTCTGAAAAAATTTGGTAAAGCTGTGTTGGATCCTTCTTGAGATATTATGGCAATGCCCTCCCCTTGTGCACCACTCAGACAGCCTAATAGATAAATATTTCAAAGTTTCATAAAAAGTATACAAATACAAAGAGGAAGCTAGTTTTAAAAAAAGAGACCTGATCCATCATTAGATGCATCTCTGACAAAAATTTGGGAAAGCTGTGGTCAATATTTTTTGAGATATCGCAGTAATGTAGTCAGGGTTGACGCCACTCAGATGGCCTTCAAATGAATACATTAAAAGTTTCAAAGAAACTTTAAAAATAATCAAAGGAAGCTGGTTTTGAATAGGAACCTGGTCCATCATAAGGTCCTTCTGTGACAACAAGTCGGTACAAGTCCAGTGAATATTTTTTGAGATATAGCGGTAATGTTGACAAGAGGGACGGATGGACAGACGGACGATGCAAGAGACAACAATCCCCTCCGGCACTTTATAAATGCCAAGGGTAAAAATCACCAAATTCCAATATTTGTTTCACCTTTGTAAACAAATATATACAGAACTTTATGAAAAATCCCTGATAACTTTTTATAGATACATGTGTTGAGATTATAATAGTATAAATTTGACCATTTTATAAATTATTTTTAAGAGATATATCCCAAATTGTACAAAATCACATTTTCATCCAGAATGCGGGTGTGTATATAATTCTGCAAAACTTGCTGTTAATTGAGGTTAACATAGGTTTATTATGTCAGAGATGCTTGTTTCGGTGATTTTGGGCTTAAAAGTGAGGTCACTTTTCCAGGTTGGACATTACCTTACCAGCAGCATTAAGAGCTTGTTCAAAATCAATATACCTCTGATTAAAGAATAAGCAAAATTAACTGAAAGTAAAACACTGCAAGAAACAATAAATAGTTTTCATTGCCATCAAACATAATTTATTTGCCTCTGAATCCATGTTTGCTCTCTGATATACAAGTATTGTCATTTTCAGCTTAGATCTTGGAATTATAAGAACAGCTGAACATCCAATGATCCATCAAAATGCCTGCAAAATGGTATCTCATCCATGTCTGCCTCCAGGTCTGTGTCTGGTGTGTGCAAATCAGTCCACTGTTTCTTTCCAGTCCATAAAGTTTAAAATGTTCACACAAACTTAGTAGATTAAACATTTTTAGATAGATCATAGTCTATACATTATGATTTAAAAAGACTTTCATAGTTACAATTTTATAATTATGTTTAAAACATTAAGCTATTCAAATTTTAAACACAACACCTGTCAGAGTTTGTAAAAGAGAAGGCACATACCCATAGTTATTCTGGTTATTTGAACTATGCAATGATATTAATTACAAAATGGTTTGCAACATTCAAAATTGTTATATATGTAATGCAAATTGATTTATGGGTTCCTAAATGACTTTTTGCTCATGAGTAGTAAGTCTCATCAGTTACATGGTCATTTTGATTTATAGCATGCGGTTATTTGCATGTAGGGTGGCACACATGATAGCAGTCTGTCAAAGATCTCAATATGTGTCACCCTGACCAAATTATCACATTTTTCTTCTGGTTACTTGTAAAGTGTTACTTTGTTTATTATTTTATATTTTATGTACCAGGTGCTATTCTCTACTGATGTAACTAGACATTTGTCAGCAGCAACCTGCATATAAACCCTGGATCCTATAATAATTGTCGGATGAACAAACATTTTTTCATTAGAAATTTTTATGTCACACATGTACCCAACTGTGGAAATTACTTCTTTATGGTTTTGTCAAACTGCAAACTTGAACTGTATACACAGAATTGCTGGCCACACATAGAGCCCAAAAGGATCCCACAGATTTTCATTATCTGTTGCAGTTTTGCTGTTGCAGTTCAATTGCTGCCACCCCACAGTGTGTTGTTTAACAACCTGCTCTTGGTAACTGACAAAGAAATACAATTGAGGAAAATCTGTTAGAAAATTTTTTGTGGACAGTAATTCTATGAAAACAATTTACAAGTTGGTTGAGCCAGTAAGAATTTACAGTTATATCTGCCGTATGCAGCCAAGGCCACAAGAGGTCACCCACCTTTTGTGGCCATGTCAATTTCTTTATTAATTTTCCATGTGGTAAGAGGTCACCTCCAGTATGTGGCCACTTTTTTGCCACCTCAAGAAGTTACATTACATGTATGTTCACATTTTCCACACCCTTGTTATGCTGTAATTTCTGATAAAAGAACTGATTATTTAAACAGCGATTGAAACCATATGGTCACAATGCTTGATTTATCATGACATTTTGATCATGCCTCTGGTTATATGTATGATTTTTGCATGTCCATGAGAGTAATTTTAATTTTAAAAAAGCCAGAAAAAAATATAGGCAACTGATTCCAGTGGGGCATAGCTTGACCACCTTAACAGAACTGGTATTCTTAAACGTGTTTACCTCTGTATTATACTTAGGTATAAAGCAAAAGAAGTGTTTTTGGTTTCCTGCTCCAAATTCTCATTTAGGTTAAACTAGACAATTGTCAGCAGCAACCAGCATCAAAACTACTTTAATATACTAGTACATTTTGATGTGCTATTACTGCTATTATCAATATATATATATATATATATATATACATATATCTGTTGGAACTTACTGTCAATAGCAACCCTGAAATACACATTTTCTGGTCCCTCTAGTAGAAAGAGATGCAAATAACATCTCATACAAATACTATGGAACATCCTCTAAGTAGAACACTATTTCACTGTATAAGAAAAGAAGTACATATATACAAATACTTCTGTCATGATGTATCTTACCTGCTCTATGCGTCCCTTCCTCATCTCTAACACTCCCAGGTTGTTGTAAGCCTCAGCATGGTCATTGTTGTTAGCCAGAGCAAGTCGGAAACTTTGATAGGCTAAATTCATATCACCAATACCCTGAGAGGAAAAACAAAAAAACACAAAAAACAGTAACAAGAAGCACACATGTATTTCAACCGCATGTACCATATGATACATTACACTGCATGAAAGTGAACTGTAACAGAGGCAATTCTTTTCAATTCTTTTAAAACCAAATAGCATTCATATTTTTATCTTGAACACATTTACATTACTACAACACTGCTGGCAAATTCTAGCACATGTCCAGTTAATTTGTCCCTTGATATTGAGAAATATTTATTATGGGGTGGGGGGTGGGGGATTATTAGTTTAACATAGTACATACACACACATGTGTGCATGTGTGTGTGTATTCTGTCCATTTATGTATTTTAAAATTGGACAAGGCTGATCCAAAGTATCCGTGTTCACCACCACAATAGTATTTTTAGCTTGCATGGATGTACCCCTACGGTTTCCCTGTCCTCCATGCCACCTTTAGTGATGGAGAAAAATGAAGTGGCAAGAATGGAGTGAGACTGTAACTTCATGTACCTGTAGTTTGTCTGACTGTGCACAGAACAGGGAGTGAGCTTTGATTTGCACAGGACAATATAGCAAATTTTCTGGAACCTAGTTACAGTATAAATCAGAACTATAGAGTTTAAGAACCTGAGGATTTTCTGTATACCATACAAGCTATTTTATAAACTGAAAGCTGAAGAAGCACTAACTTTTTGGAAGTATTTCTTCACAATGATTCTGTAATTTATCCTGAATTATTCATTTTTTTCACTTCCATGTAATACACTGAAGCTGACACACATATGCATGTAAGAAAAATGGTATAAATGCCATCATATTATGTTCAGCATAATTATTAGTTTCACTTCCACTGGTTGAGACTATATTGCATGTGATAACATGTACATCCACCCTATTTGTTACAGGGAGGGGAAAAGTATGCTGTGTCTGAGGGCTCTCAGTTACATAAGGTCACTAGAACCATAGCAACAGACATGCAGCCTTTCCAAGGGACATAAGGTAGAGCGTGCAAGGAGTCACAGGGCAAAGAGACTGTTGGCCCCCTCAGAAGGCCATAAGTCCACCTATAATCAACTTTCTATGGGTCCAACAGCTTCTTCACCCTTCTGCACTCTACCTTATGCCCCTCAGAAAGGCCACGTGTCTGTGGCTAACTAGATGCACAGATTGACCTTACTCCAATGCTCTAATTGCTTATATGATAGTAACCTTGCTTACCAATGCAACATGGCCTATATTATACCATACATCAGCAACAGTTTCATCTGTCGCCAGTGCCAGCGCCCTTTCAAAGCAGGTCAAGGTCATATCATATTGTTGGGCATAGAAACAGCAGAGTCCGAGATTATTAAATAGTTCTGTATTGTAGACTCCCATCTGAAGTAACCTCCTAAAAAAAGAAAAAATAAATAAAAATACACACATATATTAAATAATACATTTCAATGATTCTGTTACACACTCTCCTCATTGATTCAGACTTCATAACTTCATCACATTTCATAAATACTTGATGTCCAGTCCTTGCTTTTATACATGTGTTGTTTGGCTCACATGCTCAGTATTGATATTTTTTCATTAAAATGATAATCAGTAACATTTGTAATTTCTACAAAAACATACAGGTAACTATCCTTCTTTTAAAGTCTGTTCAGACTATGGTTCTTAATGGTCTCGCCTTTTAATTTTAACATAGTTCTCATCACAGCCCAGATAAGGCTACTTATTTTGTACATTTAGTTCAAGTATAATGTCCTGAAAAAGGAACAAGTTATACTTCCAGTATCAGACACACTGCCAGTAGAGCACAGTTTATTTACAAAATTCACTGTGTGTACTTGAATATTTACCTGTAGAACTTGAGTGCTACTTCTGGTTGATCTGTGTAGAAATGATGGGTGCCAATACAAGCGATAGCCTCTACATTCATGTTGTCTTGGTGAAGCACATCTTTGTAAAATTTGGTTGCATTCACCATGTCATTCATTCCCTAAAAATAAAAAAAATTGTATGTACATTGTAATTACTTTAACTTCTCTATTTTGTCAAGTCAAAACAAATATAAATAAATATGTCAATTTAATTGAAATGGCGAATTTTTCCCCCAAGGCATAGCATCCATTGTTTCTGTTGCCAGCAGACAAGATTAAATCATGATTTTTACTGGCAAGGGAATACTGGTACGTACATTCATACCTGTTAGACCCATATACAAAACCCCAAACTGTGAGCAATGCATAAGAGCTTAGATACCTACAAAAACATACAATGTACACGTGTATATAGGGCACACGTGTGAAATGAAACAGAGACGGGCATTACAATTTTTTCAACTATCTGTGCACATGTAGTTTAATCATCATGAGTTTTCAGAGACATATAAAAATCTGAGTGCATACCTCATAAATCCTAGCAATGCCAGTAAGCAGAGAAACTTCCCCTGGGAATTTGTCCAGTCCTTGCTTATATATATCCACAGCTGTGAGGGGCTGATCCAGTCTCACATAGACCTTACATAAATATAGGAATGTGTCTACCATATCTTGTTGGTTGAGGGCTGATTTAAACTGCTTCTCTGCATCTCTGTACATACCAAGTCTGTAAACAAATTGAGATTACTGCTTGAAAAAAGTAGCAGTTTTGTTTTAATCCATGCAGCATGTACATGTTTGTACCCACATACATACAAAGAGTTTGGATATGTATTGAAAAATCAATACACAATTGACCTTCAGGTAAATCATATTTTTCTTGTGATTATTTTGCCTGGAACAAATTAAAGATGTGGACAGCACTTGACTATGTTATCATTATAACCCATTTGAGGAAAGGAGGAGAGATACATCAAAAGCATTTATGGGTAACCTTTTGTTTGTGTCAATACTTTTTCAATGTACAAGTCTGAGTCTGGTTAGGTACTGTATGAAACAATATTGCAAGGGTATGATCCAAAGATTTCAAATCTACCTTTAATGTAAACTTTGTGAACAAATTATTAAACGTAATGATTTGTGTCATGCAAGGTAGTCATTTTCCTTTAAAAATATGGAAATAACTACATACAAGTTTAATCAAATAACACAATTTTTGCACACACTTCATTTATACTCATGTGGCTTAGAAAACATCTAACAGACCTTCTTTCTGTGTTTGGCTTCATTTCAACTTTGAAAGACCTGTTTGGCAAACTAAGCAAGGTATGAACAATCCTGGATCTGTTTTTCAGCCACAAAGGTGTACATTATTTATGTATAGCAAATCTTAATTTAATTTAATCCATGAACACATTTTCATAAGCATGTGACATTTTACATGCTTTTCACAAATGTTGCAACAATTAGCTCACAAAGTTGTAATTTCAGGAAGATTTTTAAGTTTTAGATCATGCCCTTTTCAAAAAATATGTACTTTTTAGATCTTGATAATTATTCTTTTCAACCTATGAGTCCCCTTAGGTGTTAGAAACCTAAAATACTTTTGGTGGATCTCCTGTCTTTGACATCCATACTCATGGACAAGTCCGAATATAAGCCTACACTACATTTCCTAAAACATCCTGCTACAAGTTATCTGAACTGAAACAGAGTAATTCCTCTTAGTTCTGCAATACCTGTTCATGAAGCCATCATATGTCTTTTCTCAGATATCTGGCCCTGTTCCCAGTGAGTATGTTCAGTATCAACAGGCTCATACATTTCTTGAACATAAAAAGCTGCATGCATCATGCTAAAAACAACATATCAGGCACACCCTGTAACCTCACTATGCACAGCAAAGAAGACAAGAGTTGCAGTCATGACATTATAGGGGTTGTGTACGAAAAAAAAAAAACCTTTCCAACTGTCCAATAAAACCAATTTCCTGGAATAGGTTGTCCATCATTGTTGTAACCATCTTTCCATCTCCCTGAATCACTTTCCTTTCTTCTTGTGCATGCTTTCTTTACTGCCACACTGCACTTCAACCTGTCCTGCACGTTTGCACAAAGATTGACAAATTCCTCGTATATTTGCAGGATTTTTGTGGACCGTGGTCAGGGCTTGACATTAAGGATTTTGGCCCCTTTTTTAACGACACGTTGGAGAGAAATTGTGCTTGTCCTCCTAAGAAAGTCATTTCTCCACACTGAATCTGAATTTGCTTGTCCCATATTTTTACAGCATAAACTCTGAATGACAATGTATCAATTTGTGAATGGAGATCTGCCTATTCTCTTCGTTTCTATTAATTTATTTATCATTTTTCAGTTTTATCTATTTGTTATTCTTTCACAGTGCTTTTCTGAGTACACAACTTTAATATGTGAAAGAAATTCACAAATTAACAGTCTTACAAAATTGACATGTTGCATGAGGATAGACCCACAAAAGATCTTTTGGTTAATATTCCATACAAATTTTAACAGTGTTTATATTTAAAATGTTTGATTTGGAAATCAATTTATCTTGTGAAGTATTGCCAGGCTTTGTGATGCTTATGATAGGTCTGTTTTTATTCACAGAATTATCAAAGATTTTCTGGCACCTGTCTTTCATTAAAATATCTCATTCAACTTTCTTCATATCCTTCTGCCCAAGCTACCAAATTCCTCAATTTTTTTTTTTTTTTTTGTAATTGTACTTTATTGATTAATGAATTTATTTAACATAGCATGAATGCATGTGGTGCATGCCAAAACTTACTGATAAGTGTGCCATCTAGTGTCACTTTGAGGAATTGCTGAAAATGCCATCTGTGAATGTGAAGAGATAGATCCACACTGTCGGACCTTTTTCAGGTTTATGCATTAGAAAGGATTTAGTAAAAATATATTTAACGAACATAGAAAATGGAGTACTGTGCAAGTAAAGTGAAAATTTGAAGCTCTAGTGAAGCTTTTGAAACATCGGCAGGTAGAAACCACTATTATCGCACATCGTGATCTTTTCTTTGTTGAGTTTTGATTATAAAATCAGTTTATTTTATGTATCGAATTGCCTTTGTGTTGTTTTAACTTTGAGGTTGCAAGATATTTTCTCTCTCAACACAGCTGTTTTCAATAAAATGTATCATTTGAAGTACTACAAGTACCTAATAATGTGCTTTTTCCAAAGAATTGGTGAAAATCTGATTTTGGCATTAATCTCCTTTGCCCCTTCTGAGGTTTTCTTGGATTTTTGGAAAGTTTTTTTTTTTTTTTTTTTTTTTTTTGTGTACATAAACCAATACCACTATCCTGAGAAGTATCTGTACAGCAAGTTTGGTGTTGGTAACTATTACAATACATTTGTATAGGCAACATGGGTAATGCAGAAGCATTTTCTGTGATGGGTCAAAGGCAAAAGTCAGTTTCTTAATTTTGGTACTTGACCCACCCTTATCCTAAGATTGATCCACACACCAAGTTTAGAATCTCTTAGTATTATGGTATAGGAGATATGGCCTGCCATCACATTTTCTAGGACAGGGTCAAACACCAAAGTTCAAGGTCACAGTACAGATACAAGACACACTCCTGCCCAAAGAAGTATCCACACACCAAGTTTAGCATTTGTAAATATTATGGTATAGGAGGGATCTCTTTCTACATTCCTGGGTATAGGAAACATGGCCTACCCAAGCACTTTACATGATAGGGCCAAAGGTCAAGGCCACAGTGACCTAATATTGGTACTTTACATACTCCTAAACCACAAAGTATCCACATATCAAGTTTTGCACCTGTAAGTATTATGGTACACCGTAGAGGAAATATAGCCCAGGCAATCATTTTTGGACAGAACAAAAAGGCTGGGTGTAAACCTAGTCCTCCTTGGTTCTGGTGGGGAACTAAAAACAAAACAATGTACATAAAAATACCTGTAATAACATTTGCCCAGCTGTACCTTCCACCACCAGTCCTTGAATTGACATGCTTCAGTGGCAATGGCTGCCAGCTCTAATGCCTGCAGATAGGAAATAAATATTGTCCCTGATGCATTTCCCAGGAATCATTCAATATGTTGACAACACTGTATTTGATGATACATGCGTTCATCATCAATGTTTGCGGCAATGGTTTAATATTTCAGTGCATCAAAACTACCATATCATTGCAAACAAGTTAAAACATGCATGTTTTCTGTGGATATGACATCAACAGGCTTGATGATTTAAAAATGAAAACAAGATCTCAGCTAATTTTAACATTTATCCTCATTCTAAATTGAAATTAAAACAGAAAAGTCATTATTATTTTTTTCTGAAATTCCACAAGCATGCAGATTAATTACAAGTGTACCATACCACTGTTGTGTGTATCCAATAAATTTGTGCTATCTTGCCAATAAAATGTTCTTTTACTTTCTGCTACATTTGTGACATTACAAAACTGTGCTTTGTGAGACCACACGACCACCCCACTCTGTAACATTATGACACTGCATGAGAAGTTTTTTTTAAAAAGAATATATATATATATATATATATATATATATATATATATATACATATATATATATATTAATATTCATGTTGTAAAAGAATTTTCCTTATGACATTTGTTGTACCTGGCAATCTCATACTGTATACTTAAAAGAACAGCCCTGTATGTTATTTTGTAACTCCGATCTCTACTCCAAGTTGTTCTGAAGTTTATGGTGTCTTTGCAGTGGTCGGCAAATACTTAGCTTACTTTGAAATTTCCTGGTTACAATAAATTACTTTTCTCATTTAAGTCAATTTGAGTCAAAGTACATTCCTCAATGTTTAGAGTGCAATTCTTCATTTATTTTGAAACCAGTGTCTCAGGTTGGACTGTCTTTAATATTCATGAGAGTAATTAATTTACATGAATGTATAAAAGCCACCACACCCCTTGAGATTGCCAGAGAACTACATGATTCTGTATAGATGTATGACAATAATATATATTCAAGCTCAGACAAACACCTGGAGTTATTATAATTCTTTCATGTTGAAATATTTAGTCTCATATACAACAAGAACAACCAGACCTGGTTACAACTCTCCAAACTTCAACATGTACTTACATTTCTAACATCATTCTCATGATGAAAAATATATTCAAACAAAGACTTTGCCAAATTAGGTCTTGCAGCATATTTTGAGAAGTTCAGTCTTGACAAGTTGATAAATGGTCCATCAGGATTGGATAACATTGATGCCTGCAAGAGAAAAAGCAAATGCATAATGTTACAATTTCCATCATGAGTTTTGCTACATAAAACACAAAACAAAAACAAACAAATACAGTTCACACTGTACCAGTTTTATATATGCTACAGCCTTTGTCATTGTGCTACAAAGTTGTGAATATTATAAATATACATGACTAAAGAAAAAGTTTCTGGATCCACTGGGTTGCAGTCTATATCAACTCATTTACATTGTACTCTTTGATGCTTTCTAACCCCAACACCCCCCCCCCCCCAATGCTATAAAAATGACTACTGCTGCTTTTACAGAATATGGGAAAAATAAACAGATAACAAAAAATGAAACACTCGCTCCCTCCATCAATCAATCATAGAATATGGTAAAAAACAATATGCAACTAAATGAGTGCTTTGTCCCATGAACTTTGAAGCACATAACATACACAAACTCAAGGCCTGAATTCATGTATATTCTTTTTTTTCTTTCTCTGGACACACAATTTTCAGCCACGTATTAACCTACCGTGCCCAAGCGCACAAATCTTCCCGATGCGCTGGTGACTGGTCTAGCTGTGTGAGCTGTGCGGGGAGTCTTGATGGCTTGCTCCATTGTACCTGGTCTTCCTGACTGGGTGCCTGGACGGACAAATCCACTCAAAGGTCTGCCAGACTGAGACATGGGTCTGCAACATTGTACAATGAAACACCATAATGGTCAGCAGGATCATGTTATTGTAAGATTATATTCAATGTAAAGTTTCAATACCTTTAAACCATGTGTGAAAGTCCTGATGAATGTAGACACAGAAGAAAGAAGATGCATGTAGGGAAGACCTCAAAACATTGATCTGATTTAAGCAATATCTGTTTTAGTTTGGCAGAGAGGGGATAAAAACCCTGTTTAGTTTAATACCACACAAAAGCAATGTAGGCAAAAATCAGAAATTTTTTGTTTCCTGTGATAGAAAACTAAACAGGATTTTTATATCCTCTCCTCCGAACTGAAAATCAATGTAATATAAGCAAAAATCAGAAATACAATCTTGCAAATTGAATATACATGTATATATATTTTCTGCATTCAGCAATCTACAGTTATATCAGGTTTGTTGTTTTAAAATGAGAGCAAAAGATAAACCAAGTGTCAATTTATTACAGCGAAATATCTTTATTTGACAATCATTCAACATCAATGTTATATTCATATATGGATATGAGAGTCATGAATTCCCATTGCAGATTAGTATAGTATCAATTTGGGATATGTCATATGCCAGGAGGCTGATGTTTCAATGTAAAGGCAACTTAAATTTCGGGGGTGTGGGGTGTGGGGTGTGGGGTCTGGGTGTGTGTGTCTAAAATGCTTCAGACTTTTGGTGAACATTGAGCATTTAATGGATTCCTTTATAGCCTAGAGATGCGACATGATATGTCAGTTTATCATTTTGACCTAAACAACTGACCTAGTTACCTAGTTGTTTACATAACACACCCACAGGTTGTGATACATGTATGTGAGAAGTTCCTTGAAACTAAGTGAAACCAAATATGTTTGTGGGTTGCATATGTGCATTAGCTTTCACTTACGCACTGACATGAAAATGTTTAGCAAGCAATGGTAATCAAATTAATAATATTGAATGAAAAGCAATTTCAAAACTCATAAAATCAGGAAATAGCATCAGCTGGTGAACAGCTTAAGAAGAAGTTTAGCTGATTACATTCCTACATTTTACGAAAAATCCAACCAATAAATGGGGAGAAGTCAAAAAATACAAAAAACACACAAACATTCAGACACAAACGGGAACCATGTGAACAGCCCATGCTCAGCTGACCTTGATACATTCATGCCAGAAAGTCTCAATCTGAGCTGAGTTAAGCTTCAGGTACAGCTTGAACAAGTTAAGCTACATATAAGAAGTAAAAAACTTAAGCTTAGCTTAAATTTGAGGTGAAAATATATGAATATGAGGGGTCCAGATACTTAACCTAGTGACCTAGTTTTACTGAGATCCCACCAAAGTATATCCCAAGTTTGAAATGGATCTATGGAGTAATTTTTTTAGAAAACTACATAAACATACATGTATCCTGTCATATTCCTACATTAAAAATGTTAACATGCATTTTATCAATTACTGCATAATTGAAAAAGTTTGTTAAAAACCAAGAAATGATAGAAGTGCCACTCAATGCAAACATTATGTGGAAATTAGTCAAGCTAAGTTTAAGGAAAATATTAAAATTGGTTCGGGAGACAAAGTCAAAAAATACTAAAACATTAAAAATTATATAAAAAATTGAGCACCACCTGTTCAAAAAATAATGGTCCAAGAGTACACACAGGTGTTCCTATGTAATTTCAAAGCAATCAGCCAAGGGATTACAAAATATTTTCCACAAATAAAAAAAAAAAAAATCCCTGAAGCATAATTTTGAATATCCTTTGAAGAGAACAAACTGACATATGCCTCTACCAAATTTAAAGTGGATCTGGTTGAAGATTTATGAGAAAACTACACATACAATACATGTGCTTATTCCTACAGTTACCTTATAACATGTACTCTTACTGATTGAGGATTTTTGCTACTTGTCCCAGAAAACTAATATTTAATTTAAAATTTAGACACATAGTGAGTTTGCTATTTGTCCCGAGTCCCAGAATACTTTTTATTTAAAATTTGGACAAGAAGTGAGTCATATCTCTATCAAGGTTAAAATTTCCATTTGTCGTGTCTAAAAATGTACTTGTTCCAGACAATAGGGCTTGCCTAAATGTGAGTTCCTACACTTTCACATTTTGCTTTGCTTTTCTTCAGTTATGAAAGTTTATTGCCCATCAAGCCATATCTATTCACACAAGGCACATGAACAATCTGGAGAAGTCAAATCAACTTAGCAAAGAGATTCACAAACTTTACCATATATACATATTTTGATGGAGCACATTATGAATAACTTGGAAGCAAGTCAACCAAAATCACAATAACTGTTTCAGTTTGCAAAAGTTTGTTTTCCCTCCAGGGAATGAAGGTAAAATATAAGCACACCTGACTCCCTGACTCGGTGCCCCCTGACCTGTTCCTGGTTTCTTCAGTGAAGTACCTGGTCGGGATACTTGAGCTATAGCATTATCATCCATCAACATTTCTGCAATGCCTTCTTCATCAACATCAACTTCATCCACATACACCTGCTCTGTCAAGACCCTTGTCTTCAAAATCCATGCAGCCTGTTAAAGAAAAATTTATGAAAAAAAAAAAAAGTGAAAATTAAAAACCAAAAAATTACACTGGAATTCAGTACACGTATCACGACGAGAAAAAGTTCTTATTCCTTGTAGCTGTTAGCTATACAAGAGGTAGTCATTTATAAAAAGCTGAACAATGTGATGTACATAAGCATAGAATGATATTATTTCTCCATACCTAACATTGTTTAATACCGTGACATTTCAATTATGTTCTTTATGAAGCTAAACTAACATTTAGAACATACAGTAAGATGACATTTACACATCTCTGATATGGCCATCAGTGGATTTCACATTCTGGACAGGCCATTATCATAGCTTGTGAAGTGAATGTGGAAATAAGAGTGGATATAGAGAATTTGATTTTAATTAGTGTTCATCAGCTCCATGCTTTCAAAATGTATGTGCAAGATTCCAGGCTGTCTTGCAGGCACAAACAGGTTGTTGGTACATGTACTAAGAACAGTGTCTACAATAAACAATCCACAGGTGTCTACTGTATACAGGCATTACCAATATGAAAATGATCTTGGCAAAATTCAGCTCTTTAAAACTTTGCCAATATTAGGGAGGTTTCCATAATGTTGTATAACACATGCATACTAACTTCCCTCTAAAATCATTTGCCCTCTCACGAGGCAATGGCAATAAACAGCTGCAATAATGTGGGTGTACTGACGGATACACCAGCTGGTGGCACTAGCATTTCTGGAGAAAAAAAATACTGATTTTAAACAAGATGATAATTTCCAGCTCAGTGGATATTTTAAGAGTACTTGACAATCACTTTTCTGAACACACCTTCCCCCCCCCCCCAAAAAAAACCCTCCAACATTTTGTCCTGTTTGACACATGGATCTGCTCCCACACAAAAACACACATACAGGGACTTCCTTGTTGAGCTATATGTAGGCAAAAGCAGCCCTCCACCTAATCTAAATGTTATTTACAGAAGTATCTGCAAGGACAGCATTTATGGCCCATAGAAATAGCTGTATCTCACAACCTTGCTTGGCACTTCGGTGGTTCAAGAGGTGAACAAGTGAAGGACCATGATCGAACCTTTGGGGAGGAATCACAGGCATCTTATATGGTCCTCACACACAAAACTCTGGATCAATTGCATCCAAAAAAGGATTGGCAGCTTATCCACCCTCTGGACCTTTCACCCCATCACAGGTCTAAGGCTTATTCATCCAAGGCATTTCTGTCCACTGGCATTTATGCTTGAAATTTTTGTCCCCAACCTCAAAATTTGTTGGCTTATTCATCCTCTGGCCTATCACACAGTAAAATGGTAATGATTGCACATTTTATAATCACCAATGTCAAGATGTCAAACAGCTTTTATACATGCAAGTCAGACACGCTTACCACATGAAGCCTAATGCTAATCCAACCAAGTTGAAGCTCAATAGCAGCAGTAGTGATTGTACAGGTGATACTAATACCGTATTAGACTGTTTTTCATTTGTCAATGAAAGTACGTGTATTAGACATTTTGGGGTTTTGGCAACATGTGATAATGACCATAAATGCCTGTCAATAAAATTCCCATTTGTGATCTGGAATTCACTGAGGTATATGTGTGTATTGGGGTAAATAAACCAATGGATGATTAAGGTACTGTGTACAAAAAAAAAAAAAAAAAACCTTTCAAAAACTCCAATAAAAACCTGAAGTCTAAACTGGATGTCCATTGAAGAGCGCATACAATATAAGAAAGCTGTTGAAATGTACAAAATATTTAATAACTTAGCACCATTATATTTACGAGAAATGTTTGTCTATGTTAAAGATTCATGCCAGAAGAAGTTGAGGTCTTCTACAGAGGGTAAATTATACTTGTTACAACCAAAGACAGATTATCTGAAAGTATCACTGGCATATTCTGGTGCAGTTATTTGGAATTCCTTACCAAAGAACGTAAAGGACTCTGCAAGCCTTGTAACATTTAAATCTGAATACCTAAAGTTTATAAGAAATATGAGAACTGAGAGTACGAAATAGCTGATTGTACTTGTAAGTATTCTACTGTGTTTATAAAACCATTACTGCATTGTACTGATGTTGTTGAGGGCCTTGGGGAAGATTAGGAATTAACTTGTTAATTCCTAACCAAGTTACCCTCATTAAATAAAGCTTATATATATATATATATATATATATATATATATATATATATATATATATATATATATATATATATATATATATGACCTCCTCCCAACTCCAATATCACCCTTTTTCTGGAATCTGGCCTCAGCCACCACAATCCTACTTCTTACAAATAGGGATGAAGAACAACTTCATGATCATGTTTTAAAAATTTTATTCCATCAAAATGACAATGTACTATTATGCAACCTTCTTTGTTCAGCTTTTGTTTCTTCTATCATACAACAGTACATTTTACTTTTACAGATGATGAAAGATCACATCATCTTGCTCCTTTGCCATTTCATCCTGTACATTTGCAAACAGGTTAACAAATTGTTCAAAAACATTTCTGCGTTTCTTCTGCACAGTTTTTGATGATTTAACAGCCATCTCAAGCAACATTTGCTGCACAATTTCTTCCCCGACCATCTGGTATCCATCTTGGCATTGCAGTATATACTATGCAGACACAGCATTGGAATAATGCATTTGTGCTGTGTGCTCACAGGGTGTCTAGTATTATTTTATAATACTATGTATCAGTATTATAAAATACTACTACTACCACATTTTAAGATTGTTAATATTTTGATTTTCCAGAAAATTGGAGAAACTACAATTTGGGGTTTGGCCCCCTCAATCGGTCCCCTATGAGATATTCTCCCAATTTTGGAAAGCTTTTTTCTGTACATTGACCCTGAGCCACTGAACATAAAACCATAGTAGTTAAGTGTTAAAAAGTCCAGAGGGTGAATGGTCTCGAGGGTGGATAAGCGTGTTGCCCTTAATTTGGTATCTTTGCTTGTATCAAATTTGAAATTATGTGGCTGATTGCATGGACACGATCAGTGTGGAGCAGTATTAAAATATGCCATGAATAATACACTGAAACTGGAGCAAAACATGCTGTTTTTCTCCAAGAGCATTAATTTCTTATAAATGTGTATGAATGAGATTTCTGGAGTCAAGTGTCGTTCACGCATCATAAAGCCCTGGATAGGGCTCAAAGTGGACAAGAACAAGGCTTTTCATCAAATATTTGAATTAATAATAGATAAAAAATAAAAATAAAATCCTCCAGCCCACCCCATATTACAAATTAATAAAAAAAAGTAATGACAAACAAGATATTTTTTGAGGCATGACTATTGATACGGGTCCGTACGCCTTCTGCACCGTGCTATTTATACAGTCGTAATTGTTATGCTAATTTACAGGTTTCCCTGAGCAACAAAGTCACTTTCATATCAATAGCTTCTCGTATTATTGATACTGCACTGAACTCACGTATAAATAGCTACTTAAATCATCACTACAGTGCTACGTCATATGAAGCATATAGCATTATTTCGTGTAATATGCCTCCTTATAATTGTACTAACGGACGTTGTTCCTACAAGATTACTACAACAGTAGCCTGCTTTAAAATTTAGTCTTAGTAATACATCAGGGATCAATAATGATTTTTGGGGGCTTTTTTTTTTCCATACCACTTCAGTTGTCAGTCTGCCATATTAAAAAGTTAGGCAGTTATGTGTACGGTGGTACTACTGTTTTAATTAGGTATGCTTTTATGCATACGTATGTAAATCATATTGAAACAGACTTCAGAGGAAAAAGATGCATTTCAGAGACTGTCATATTAATACATATGACCACTACATGTATGGTGGTACATGTACTACCCTATTACACGTAGTAGTATATGTTCTTATTCATGCGGCAATCATATTAAACAGACTTCAAAGGAAACAGATGCACTTTGAAGACTGCTGTATCATATGGCCACTAATAAGGCACTATATGTACATCAACCATATAAAACAAAAACAAAACAAAAAGATGTATTTTGAACACTGCCATATTAAAAAGTGGATTCGTTATGTGTATGGCAGTCCTACTGTATTAATAATATATGTTTTTTTATGATTATCATCGTTGCCATATGTAGGTATATTCAGCACCGCTGGGTGCGCATCGATCACACCTGTCCATGCACAAAAAGGTGTAAAAGTGTTTACCCCAGCTGACCTGACCCTTGTCCAGTCCGTTTACATTCATATATGTATTCAAATGAATATACCAGGCATGTAACATGCTGAAATCGACCAACAACCGTGTTTGTTGCCATTCCTTCCATTTTGAATTTTTCAAATGCGATATTCCAGTCACAATCCACATTAAGCTCAGATTCAGCAAGAAAATTTCAAGATAAGTCAGCAACTTTAATCAATAAAACTTATATTTGACTATTCCTTATGAAATTAGCTTTCATACGCACTTTATTGGATGAAAATCGATTGAAGTGCAAAGAAGTTATGAGCCGCGGAATAAAGTGTATCGACGGCATGAAATTTCAGAGTAACCCACTTATGGGTACTATATCGAGCCAGCAAACCAGTGTTTCACCACCCAAGTATCGTTGATTTCCTTGCATTATCTTTCAATTTATAAATAGTGATATGTGCATATTTATTCTTTTTCTATGGGTCCTGCGCATATATATGAACTTATTTGAAGAAAAATGGTTGCAAATAAGGGAAGATATGTCTTCCGAAAATGATGGTTAAATTTACCCATCTCTGCCGGCTGCACCTCAAGTGCACGGGAGATTGTTAAACCCAACCATCAATTTGCACTCTCCAATCAAGAAATATATTATGATTCTATGTACTAAATCCATCATTATTTAATTCTTACAAATGTTGCGAAGAATCTGGTGTTTATTTGAGACAAATGTACTGCTCGAAAATGACACAGTGGTCTTTAGAAAAAAATGCATGATACTGCAGATTCAGTGTAGCGTGTACGGGCGCACAGCGCTTGGTCCCCCATATGGCGTATCACTGCATGCTTTATGCCCTTCTGCCGCCCGTGACCAGGGCTCCATTCAAGTTCAATTTTAGATGTCATTATCTTAAACTTTTTTCATTGTTACTGGATTTATTTCCATTTGCCTGTGAAATATGAACTCATAATGAAGTTATATTAGATTAAGTCACAAAAGCTAAATATTTAGGACTTTCTTGCGGTGCCTGCTCACTCAACTGGAACACTGGTTCACACCCCTGACTGGCACCGTCCCTGATTACACTCTCTTGTATGTAGAGCCTAGAGGACAGGCCATTTTGGCCAATATCTGGGATTTTATTTCTTCAATATTTTCAAAATTTTTCAACATAAAAATGAAATTCAAAAAGTATTTGTTATTTGCGAAATATCCTATCCAATGATGTAAATTTTATTAAAAAATAAGCAGTTTGATTTTTTTGTGAATATGCCTACTGTTCAAGCCCCTGTAATATGGCATCGAGACGCTAGCCTATGGCTATGTTGGGATGGCCAGGTTCTAAACTAAACAACAGTCAACACCGTCGATGCCTCAGAAATGGGGTAGGTAAACATCCAGTTCACAACGAATTAAAGATTGACATTTGTACACGAAAGAAGGCAGAAACGACGGCAGGGTAGCGCTGGATGATATGCTCTCTTCAAAATTTTATCAGGAATTGTCCTCTTTACTTTGTCTTTCTCCATGGAAACATAATCACGACTGGCAGACGATGGGCGAAAATAAGAGAATTCCTGTGTGTGCTCATAAATAAAGCTGCACACTGGGAAGTTTGAAACAAACCTGGTCGTACGGATTCTTTTCCAATAATTGTGAACAAAGTTCTGTGCATTGTTCAAACTTTCGACGCCTGAAGAAGCTGTAAGCAAGAAACAGAGGATCCATACTGTTCAAACTATGTCACAGAGCTTGCCACAGCAGAAGAATTTTCATCAGTGGTGCACCCTGGGAAATAACGTGGATCCCTGTCAATGTCAACCAGTCTGCACCTGACTGCAACTTCTGTGCGCGTGTGTGTGTGTTTTCTTTAGCCCAACGTCGTTTGTCTTTTCGTTGTATTTATGAAATCCTCAATGTTTGTGGGACTATATCTTCGTAAAAAGATTTGCCAATAAAGATAGTTATATTGGCCTACTACTTGAAAAATATAATCATATTATATTTTTCACGTAGTAGGTCCATATAACTATCTTTAATTTATTGACAAATCTGTTTACGAAGATATAGTCCCACATATATTGAGGATTACATAAATACAACGAAAAGACAAAAGACTAAGAACAGACATTCTTTAAAAAATACATCATTTTGATAAGGATAATTTATACACATATCATGTGACAGATTAACTAAAGACATGACACTTGGAAATATTTATATACATCTCAGAAATTGATGTGATACTATACCTGAACTTCACGAGGAAATGAAAAAGACCCTACCATGCACTAGTGAAGTAAATATGTACTAATAACAGGGAATTTTTCAATTTAAATCTTCCACATGTACATGAAAAAATATTTTCAATGTTGTTTAAAAAAAAACAACAACAACAACCCCCAACCCCCAACCCCCCCAAAAAAAAACAAAAAAACAAAAAAAAAACAAAACAAAAACAAAAAACAACACATGGTTTCCAATAGCTAAATTCCAATGATTACTTTACCTACCCGTTTTTTCAAATGAAAGTGAAACACTTTTAGACAACATTTTCTGTACAATAAGTGATTTAACACTTAAGTACTTCAGGAATTGCCACTAAAAAGTTTTCTGACCACCAACCTTATTTTATGTGCCTGAATACGATATTGAGTAACAAAACAAAATTCCAACTTCATTAAATGTCAAAGTACTTCAGGAACTTGAACTTATGGATATCACAAATAAATTCAATTTGCACAAAAAAGTGATCCTAATACAAATTACAACATAATTTATGAGATACCATATGATGTAATAAATGAACATATGCCGAACAAACTTGTGCGGTTTAATAAAGATAAACATACAAAACATGAATTAGGCTACTCAAGGAATATTGATTTCTATAGAATATAGAGATAATTTATGTAAAAGAAAAATACTGAACCATAACATAACAGAATATACAGAAATTAAAAGAAATTTAACAATCTGAAACAGTACATTAACGAAAAACACAAGGCTAGAAAAGAAAAAGCACTCTGATTTTATTTTCTAAAAGTACAAAAGTAATATTAAGAAAACATGATCTACAATTAATGATATTTTGAATAACACACAGAGAAAGAAATATTTCCCAGATTATTTCGTAATAAATGGTTAAAAAATACTGAAGAAATTGCTATAGCGAAAAGTTTCAATAAATTCTTTACGTATTGGTTCGGATCTTACCACACAAATTAAAAATCTGAAAAATATAAGCTACAACAAATATCTGAATAAAATATTTCCAAACAACTCAAGTTTTAAGGATGTTACAAATCATGACGTTAACAAAATTATAGATCAGTTAAAGCCCGAAAGTAGCTGTGGTTATGATATTTTTCCAAATAATCTTTTAAAACAACTTAAATCACCCTTAACAATGATGATTAATCAAAGCTTTAACACAGGCATATTTCCCGATTATTTAAAAATAGCCAGAGTGATACCATTCTATATAAAAAAAGGTGAAAATTAAATGTTTTCAAATTACAGAACCATATCTATACTACCATCAATTTCTAAAGTATTTGAAACGGTAATTTTCAGTCAGTCATATGATTTTTCAGGAAAACAATTCATTTTATGCAGGCCAGTTTGGTTTCCGAAGTGGTCACACAACAGAACTAGCAACTATTGATCTTGTAAATAATTTATTTAATGATATGGATAAAGGCAAACTTCATCTATGACACCATAAATCATAATATTTTTATTTCAAAAATGAGCAATTACGGTGTAAATGGTACATCTCTAAACATCTTCCAAAATTATTCAATTAATCGTAAACAGTATACAGACATAAACAGTACTATTTCCGATACTACCTTAATATCAAATGGGATCCTACAGAGCTTTATTCTTGGTCCACCTCTGTTTATTGCATACATAAATGATTTGTCAGATGCTAGTGAAGTATTTAAATATATAATGTATGCTGATGATAATACTCTTTATACATACTTAAATCCAAAGGATTGAAATGTGTATAATTCCAGCTTCTTGGGACTTACTTTAGATGAGAAATTTGCTTGAAATAACCATACTACTAAAATAAGTTCCAAAATATCAAGAGCTATTGGCATCCTTCATGAATTAGAACGTTTTTCTTCCCTTAAATACAAAAATTATATTATACAATTCTTTGATATTACCTCATATAAATCATGGTATACTTACCTGGGGTTCAAACATAATGAACAGTAAAGCTTCATGCGGAAGAAGACAGTGCGCTGTGTGTCTTGTAGCAATTATAATGCGCATAGTGAACCAAATTTAAAATGTTTAAACTAATTGAAGGTAGAAGATTTGTTTATCTTAGCAAAACTTAAATTTTATTATAAATTTGTGCATGAGAAACTCCTAAC